>CM060888.1:74651698-74849198 GCA_030762935.1 Hymenopus coronatus | reverse complement strand
GTTAAACATTTTCGACTTTTGTATTTTTGGTGAAAAAACTACATATTTGCAATGTTTGATTCTCCTAGAAAAGATGTAACACATGTTTTGGACGGTATTTTAAAGCGTTGTACTTAAATGACTCTCTATAGTCTATGTGAAACTTAAAAACCGGTTTCTCAGATTCCAGTTTTACTTTTCTACACGAACTGTGTTCATAGTGTATAGAGAAGATATTGCATTTCACCCGGTAACTCAAAACGAAAAGTCGGTTAAATATCAAACTTGATATTTAAGTTCAGCATCTTGGAAAGATTCGATTCGAAGAGTTTCAAGTAAATCTCCCACCACACACTACCCTTTACATGGAAAATGTTTCGAAAGTTTTGATTTTCTCAAAGATGGCTCTAACGATTTTGATTAAAATATAATATGTTGAAGATATTTTCGTGACAAATAAAATGTATATTTTGAATTTTCTGGGAAAAGTCTCTGAAGATCTCTTCATTCTGAATTATATTTGGATAACTGGTAAACAGTAAGAGCTAAAGAGAACATACTACAGAAAAATGTAGATCTCGTAAAGACACACTATTTATGTCATTCTTTTTTTGTTTCCGAGATATTATTTGTTGTTGGTTTCAGTTTTAAACTACGTAACTTTTATGAAACGGGAAGTCACCTTTCGTTTCATCTCTCTTTTGCTTTACTGCTGGCAATGGAAAGCGAATCGAACATCAGTTATTCACATAGCGACCAGCTTAAAATACTAAAATGTTAGCCTATTGTATTTCCTTGTTTCCCTTCTGCTTAGAAGGAAGCAGGAAATAAAACAATTTCTGGCAATGTTTATCTCGATTAGCATCAGGTGGATAAAATACTACTTTTTGTGAGAATAGTTTGCTTGCAGAACAGGTAGAGAAAGTCATGTGAATGGAACACATCAGCCTTTTTTCCATATTCAAAATCTGTCTTCTCCCACAAAAATACGCCTAAATTTCTGATAATTTTCTCCAAAAAATTGAAGAATGCGTATAATAAGATGTCCAGTTTGAATTATTTTATTGGCCATTGATTCCTTTTAAAATGATTTAGTATTATACCACGCCTTTGCTTGCAGTTTGCTCCCCTTTAGATAGTATTTTATTTTAAAAAACTATTCCGTATAGGAACATTTTAGCTTAACAAGCTGCTGCAAAGATATTAAGCAATGCAATTATAAAAGCGGTGCATGTAGTTCAATATCTGCAGGAGAACATCGATTTTTATTTTAGCAATTAAATGGAATAAATTAATTACAACATCCAGAATGAAAATACATATGAGTGAAACTTGGTACAAATGCTTTTGTTTTCAGTAATTTATTAACAACAAATTACAGTTCTAGAGTTAATACTTTAGAAAATCCCTATTAATACTTCAGTGTTCCCTTAAAGCTTGTATTTTAATGCTATACCACCGTTTTCGAAATATCGGTTTGGTTATTCCTGTTAAATAATGACAATAACTTTAACCTTCGTATGCTGATGAAAGCTCTCATATATCTGTCATAGAAGTCCAGTTTAACGACACAAGCAATTAAGCTTTCTCCCTTCCTCTAGAATGCCGAATAATGCAATTGGTTTAGCTTTTCCTCTGTGCCAAAACTCTATATAGTGAAACTCTTCCATAGAGACGGTGTGTGACCCGATTTTGTTTTAGAACGATTACAACATCGTTCATTGATCAGCTCTTATGTCCCTGTAAGCTTTTCAGATGAGCACATAGAGAACCGATACTAACCGGGAGGAGCCACTGAAGGTGGAAATCTTACCGAGAGAAAAAAAAATACTCTTAAAATCTAAGGAATAACCCATAATTTATGTAATAAATAAATAAATAAAATCCGAATATGCTCCCCGGCACCTAGTTAACTATACCGAAGTATATATTCAAACTTTAAATTTATTTCCACAAACAAGCATTACAAGTTATATCTATTATATACTTTTTCAGATAATTAACTAATGTAAAAACTAAATTTCAAATTAAAATCAATGAACAAGAATCTAGAATATAAAAAAATTAAGATTTAAACGAATTAAAATATAATATAATAAAGCAAAGTATTACTGGAAAAGCATGTTACTTTACAACTGGTATGCCGTTGCTCCCTATTGTATACCTATTACAAACTAATCACTGGTATCCAGTGATAGGTAACTGTAACTACGTTTTATATTTACAAGTTTATTCTACCTACTAATAAGTAATTTATGTGTAAATATTTAATAGTATTATTGTGTTAAAATAACAAATTATTCTTTCTATAATTGTCCTTATATTTCTTTAATACCTCCTCCAATTTCTTAACTTTTCTACGGGTTAATAAACTAATTTCCTACCAAATACTTAATTGTTCTAAACATTTACCTAAACATTGAACAACCATTACACATTTGTATTATAAATCGTAACAGATAGAAAACAATCTTATTACACTAAAATTTAGATCTACTTAAAGCAGAAAATGTATGTCAATGCTCGCCTGCGTAGTGTGTTGGTAGCGTGTCTGCCTCACTTTCAATAGGTCGCGAGTTTGAATCTCGCTTAGGGGCAGTTACTCGGATAAGGTTTTCTCGGGGCTTCCCTTACCCTAAGAAGACGAATGTTGAGTAAAGCATCATTTCCGCAACTTCATTCATCGTCCAATATGACCAATTAGGTCAAAGGACGTTAAGCTTAAAAAAAAAAAAAACTGTATCAATACATTTTTTTGCAGAGTTAAGTATTGTTCGGGATATTCCTTTTTATTTTGTTTGAATTTTATATTCTCTAAATTGGGGAGCAGTTAATTTTTTTCTTCTCTCCTCTCCCCCCTCTGGTCACGCAAAGATAACGGAGTATCAAAGCACCACATGACGATCAGTCTATTATTGATGCTTAAGCCTACAAAGTGTCGTACGGAGGAGAAATATGGGGGTGGGAACAAACAGGGAATCTGGATCAAGTGAGGACCCAATTTTTGAAAGGAATTCTGGGTGTAGGGAGGGGTACGGCAAACTGCGGAATAATGAGGGAATTCGGGGTGCATAGTGAAACAATAGAGTGCAAAATCAGAGCAGTTAAGTATTGGATGAGAATCGTTCACGGAAACCAATCTCTAATTAGGGAAGTTTGCTACCGTGAACAGTTGCGAATGGAAGGTAATTCGACGTGGGCATCAAAATTAAAGAAAGGGTTGGAAACAATTGGGATGGGAGACATTTGGATGGCGGGGCAGGAAAACAGGCGAAGTATTTGGAGAAAAATTAAGAACCGCCTCTGTGATATTGACAGAAAGCAAATAATTGCGCAATGCACAGAGAAGGTGTCATTAGAAGTACAGTCTGGGCTGAAATCGGAGTGGGGTATGGAGCAATACATCAAAACAGGTACCAAACTCATTAGAGAGGGGCTCGCGTGGATTAGACTAGGAGCATAGAGGAGCACGAAAATTTCTGACGAGAATGGTACGAGAATCTGTCCCATTTGCGAGGAGGAAGAGTCGTGGACTCACATCTTGGCAAGATGTAGGGGTACGGAGGAATGGCGGGAAAAATATTTGCCGCGATTTTTTACCACTGCGAATGTAGGGCTAGAAGCATGTTGGACGCTACTGTTAGGCACGGAAAACATGGACGGGCTAGGTAAATTTATACTTAAGGCAAGACAGCCGAGATCTGAGGAGGCTGCCAATAGAGAAGGGGGGGGGGATAAGATCAACTAAACAAAAGTGACTATAATGCTCTACATACATATATATTATGTCATACTTAGGTCACTGTTGTGGTAGGGTTGTATATATTATGTGTATATATGTCTTTTAAGTGTAATTATCTATTATAAGAGGGTGCATTTATGAAGGTGTACTATGTGCTGTAAATTTAAATTGCTATATTCGAATATCTTTGTATCTTTATTTTCGGATTCACTCTTAATTTTATTGTTGTTTAGTATTGCTTTTGACTGTGTATTTCCTTTGTCTTTTTATTTTCGTGTTTACTCTTTTAATTCTTTGTTGTGGTTGTTGTTTTAATATTGCTTGTAATGTGTATTACAAAAGCACGTACGGTCTGTGGACCCGTGCGTCTGTTGAAATTCTTTGTATGATATTGCTATGTTAATAAATACACTTATTCATTCACTCATACAAAGTGTCGTGTTCCCCATTATACCTGCAGGTAGAATGTTTATCTCGATTTAACATGAAGTAGAATAATGAGCTTTTAAAGTATGGTTTGTTGAAGAAAAGCCATGTTAATATGACAACAGATTATTAATGATATCACTTGGCTGTTAAATTTTCACAAATTGCCTTTGCTCCTACGCATATTGCCAATTGCTATGAAAGTTTTCGAAGCTCTCACCTCAATAAGCATTCTTTCGCATATCTGATGCAATCCCATGACATATACAATACGATATATAGAACTTCATTATACGTTACATATATGAGCGCAACTTCCTCCAGTTTAAAGCTAATACGGTTTGGTGAACAATAAAGTAACCAAAATAAGTAGTGAAGTATGTTAAGTTAGGATGGGACTTCGTTATGTGTCTAAAAATTGAGATATACCTTCGATACTTTTTCGATACTTATAGGTTTTCAAATGTTACATTATTGAAGGTGTCGATAACTTATTCACGAATTGCTTTTATAAGTGTTTTCTTCATCAACGGCCTCTACTGTCGACGAAAATCATTGTCAACGCATTTTATGTTTTACGTTCGGGAACAAAAAGAAGTCATTGGTTGCCAAATCAGGAACGTACGGCGGATGAGTCATCAGTTCAATTTGTTGAGTGTTTAAATAGTCCGTTGTTATTTTTTTACTACCATGGCTTCGCAGGCAATGACTCTGGTGATATATGGAATAAAGATAGAGCACTGGTGGAATGCGATGGCGGGGAAAACCGGAGAACCCGGAGAAAACCCGCCCATACGCTGCTTTGTGCACCACAAATCTCACATGCGGTCGCTTGGGATCGAACCCGGGCCGACTAGTGAGAGGTTGTTGGACGAAATGTGTGAGCGCTGTCTTGATGAAGAATGATCCTATTGTCTTATCTTATTTCACCGAAGACTTCCGGTTGTATACCATTGAGAATTGAACGCTTTACGTTCCTCTAAAGGCACTGTTGACTCATGAGTTGTTTTTCTTAAAAAACGGACGACCATTTGCTCCGAAATCCTTCGAACAAATTTTATTTTGAAATACCTATTTACGTTTCATATGCATAGATCTATGATTCGTCACCCGTTACAGTGTTTTGAAGCCCACCAATTTATTTCTTGATGTGTGCAGCAATCGACACGAGCATCGCTTTGAGATTGTCGTCAAATTATGTTGGATCAAAGAGAGCACACATTTTTCCTGACTAAGTGACCATGCAATATTTTATATGTGCTGGTGTAACTAATGCTTATGGTTGCCTTTAGTTATACCAGTGTTTAAGAGTGGCAATAGATGGGTCTTCATATCCCAGTTGAGTTGTAAGTTGATCAATACACTCTTGTCCCAATAATCCACGTCTAAGTCATGCTTCGGGCATTTTCGCGAGTTACTTCCATCTTTTTGCTGAGACACAATTTTAAACTCACTGAAAACAACACAAATAAGGCTTTATTGACAGAATGTCTGAAGTAGGTAATGGTCAACAATATCAAACTTTCTAGCGGAAACTCCAGATGGCACCTACAACAATCAGTAATACTAAGGCTCAAAATATAAACAGCGGTCCTCGTAATTTGCATCATCAAAAACTGAGTAACGGTATCGAATTTCGAGTATCGAATTATAGTGGCATTGTTCTTGTAGACATCTCAGCTATGATAATTTTTTTTTAATATTTTGACGCAAATATTTAGAAAATACAAGAAAATATGTTGTATTTAGTTTTTGTTGCTCTAATACGCCAACTTATACGTTATGCACTGCATGGGTAAAAATAAAAAAGGAAGTTTTCTTCTGATTCTTTGATTATTTTACCATTACTCAATACTTAAAACATACTATGAACATATAAATTTAAATGAGCTGGGTAAGTTAATCAAAATTTTAATTTGATTCATAATTAATTACATTGCATATGGAAAGGTGATTTGTTCCTTATACCCCAGGGTTATCATATTGCTCCTAAAAAAAATGAGCTTAGTATACAAATAAAAACAGCTTATTCAGTTTTAATTATGGAATATAATTAATTTAAGCTGAACTATTTCATATTTTATTAGTGTTCAACAAATTAAAATCCACAATTCCTGAAGCTCTCCCAGCATTTCAAACTAAGCAATTTTAAACTTGTTATCCAATGACCATTTTCGAAAGTGAACAATGCGGAAAAGAAGAAAGGTGAGTGCAGTAACATTTAAATATAACTCTTTAGCATAACAAATAATATTAATAACCTTTTGTGTAGCATGAAAGAATGCAATAATAAAAATTTAAGATGTTCCATGCACATGGCTTTCTCTAGCTGTTTCACAAACTATTCTTACAAAACATTCTTTTATCTACAGCATGTTAATCAAGATAAACATTACCAACATTGTCTTATTACTTGTAAGCAAAAGGAAAATAAGGAAATACACTAGGCTAAAGCGATAGTCAGGTCTTTTAAAATGTGGTCGCTATGTGAAACAATTGAAGCTCGGTCGAGTTTGCATGGCCAGATGAAACGAATGGTGATTTCCCGTTTGAAATATGTTGCGTAGTTTAAAATTTAAACCTGTAGCAAGTAATATCTCGCAAACAGTAAACTCCACAACATAAATGTATGTGACATAATTTGTGTTTTTAACTATATCTACATTTTTGTGTAATACATTTTTATCTATTTCTTACCATTTATCAGCTATGTACAATACGCAAAATTCATCCAGAATGAAGAGGTCTTCAGAAGCTATTCCAAGAAAACTCAAAATGTTAATTTTATTTGTGATGTAAATATTCTTAATATAGGGTATTTTAATAAAAATCGTTAACATTTTTGAGGAAAAAAGGTTTTTCTAAATGTTTTCACTGTAAAGACACTTTGTATCGCATCCTTGGAAGATAGTAAACATAAATACCAAGTTTGGTATTTAGGCCTTTCGTTTTTGAGTTATGCCCAAACACACGCACACACGGACCTTTTTCTAAAAATACTCAGGGGACCTCAAGCCATTCATGGTGAAATCTCGACATCGAATTTTTGGGTAGAATACAATACTTTGTCTAGCTACTATGTACATTGTTTAGTAAAACCGTAATAAACAAAATAAATAAATTTCACCGAAGCATTTGCTTAAAAGGAGGAATATCTGTTAAAACATCTGATATGTTCCATTCATATGGCTTTCTCTAGCTGTTCCACATACAAGATATTCTTACATAATATTATTCTTTTAAATACAGCATACTAATTCAGATAAATACTAGCAGATTAGTCTTATTACATGTTTTCTTGTAAAGAAGAAAATAGGATAATACACTAGGCTAAAGCGATAATCAAATCTTTTAAAACTAGTCGGTATGGGAAACAATTGAAGTTCAGTTCGCTTTACATGGCCAGCAGTAAAACAAGAGAGATTAAATGAAATTGACATTCCGTTTGAGAAAAGTTACGTGCTTTTAAAACGGAAACCAATATCAAGAAATATCTCAAAAACAATCAACCCTACGCAAAAAACGTATATGACACAATTTATGTAATTTAACGAGATCTACATATTTGTGTAGCGAAATTTTGTGTCTCACATTTTACCAATTATTAAATTTCTGCAAAATTCATCCAGGGTAATTTCTTCAGTCTTCAAAGGCTATTCCCAGAAAATTCAAGATATATATTTTATTTGTGATGTATTTATCTTTAATATACGGTATTTTAATCAAAATCGTTAGAGCCATTTGTGAGCAAAACAAGATTTTCAAAACTTTTTCCATGTAAGAGCGAGTTTGGGTTGGGAATTTTCTTGAAAATCTTCATGTCGCATCCTTGAAAGATATTAAACATAAAGTTGTTTTCGAGTTATGCTATCCCCAGACATACACAGTCCGACTTCTAAAATTACCCTTTTTATGGTTCAGGGGACCTCAAAAGATAAACCTAAACACCGAATTTTTGTTGTAGACTATATGTACATACGTGAAAGTAATAATATAATTACAATAAATTATTATAGATATAAATCAAAGTCGCAATATCATATATAAAAGAGAAAAACAATTAAAATTATTATTGCCTAGTAATACTTGGCAAGATATAGCGTGTTTGAATTCAGGAGTGTAATTTTAGATCCTAAGAATATGCTGATATATTTATAATTCTGGTGTTTTTAAAAAATCTAACAAACTACTGATTGCCATCTTAAAACTAAGATATATTAAAGCGCAAAGTTTAAATTTACAGTTTCCTACCTTGTTTAAGAGTTACATTAAAACAATATACTAGAGCCTTTATGCATGTTAAGGTTTCAAAAATAGCGCAACTTTTTCATCATTGAAACAAATCGATTAAGAATCTATTGTGTGAAGGTGTAACTTGTTCCATCTACCGTCTGGAGCATGAACTTCAGTTGCTATATTGATTATGCTGCCAGTAGCTGCAAAATTTTCCCGGTAGATAGCACTAGCCTTCACAGCTACTACACATCTTGATTTTGGAAGAACCAGTTTATTTTCCCTGTTATCATTTAACAATAATTCTTTAACGAGCAAACAGCTATAGTTCCAGAAACATCAGTCACAGATAGAAGGGAAATTTTACACTACACCTTGCTTATGTAGGCAAAATGTGAATCAGCAATTTAACCGGAAACTCACTTTTTAAAATTCCAGAGTAAAACAAAAATACTTTACTAGAATCTACACGTAACTATTTATACGTTTAATAGCAAGATAACTACCAAACTTTAGATTCCACCACTTTTAAGGGTGTTAGGCACTGAGCTTTGGAAACACATTTAAAAGTCTCTTTTTAAAATTGTTACAGGATAACATTTTCAAGCACCGTATAGTCAGAATCCGATAGTGGTTTTGGTCCTCTAGTCAAACAAATATCTAGACGAGAAATTTAAATGCGCGTTTGCACGTGCATGCAAATTGCGCGTAAAACTGTAATACTGGATTTTCCAATGTAATTGTTTTCTTATATTTTTGGCACATTAAAATATTTCTGGTTATAAAATTTTTGTTAATTTTCTATCTTTTACATTCTTTTAAGGTTTATGGAAATATATTAAGTGTTTTTCTTTATATCAAATATAGTTTGGTATTTAGAGTTTTAAGAATGTAAAAAAGTGTTACATAGCTTATTCGTATTTTCCAAAAATGAGTTAAAGATTTAAAACTTTAGCTTTAATCATAATTACATTTATTTGAAAAAGAATTCTCAAATTATCATTCTTTACATGGGCAACTTTCCATACCAGGTGGCCAAACTGCCCCATATTTGATATTGCAGAACTCAACTGGATTATTTAAAGTTAAATCTAGACAATAGGGACTGGCTGAGCGACCTTGGCCTTATTCGTCTTGCTTATCAGCGGATATAGCATTGAGAGACATAAAACGAATGTCGCTCTTGCCAGTTCTCCACTGGGCGGTTTTAACTTGAATTAGCCATTAAATTCTGCATCTCTTTTAACGCACGAAGGGATATTTGCAAACGTCACAAACGGGGCAGTTGAGCCATTTTTGGAAAATTATTTTATTAGAAATGTAGGTACTATTGCTTTATTACTATTAATGCTTTATTACTGCTAGGTTAAAACTTTGCAATAAAATGTAAGCCAAATTTGTTGAAATGTGTAGAATTTATTATTTCATCATCAATGATGAATAATGATGATGGCATGACTTCCTCTGCATTTCAGTACCAAATTATTATTAAAAAGCGTATTCTTCTATCTAATTTGTGCTAATCGAGATAAACACTAGCAGAAGTTTTCTTTATTACTTGCTTGTAAGCAGAAGGAAAATAAAACAATGCACTAGGCTAAAAGCGATAGTCAAATTTTTTAAAAGCTGGTTTACATGTCATTGAATTCCGTTTTTTGTATGGCCAGGAGTTTTACCAATTCCAATGTTAAGAAGTGTAAATATTTTAAAATTTAAAACAATAATAAGGAATATCTCAGAATTGGTCAGCTCCAAGAAAAAAAGCTGTATATGATATACATTTTGATTTTAACGAGATCTGCATATTTTGCTGTAAGTTTTTGTTTATATTTTGTTTAGGTTTACAAGTTACGCAAAATTCAGCAACATTCATCCAGGATAAAGAGACCTTCAGAGAATTAAAAAATATATATTTCATTTGCCATGTAAATATCTTTAATATATGGTATTTTAATCAAAATGTATTGAGCCTTTTTGATAAAATAAAAATGTTCATTTTTTCAAAGTAAATGGTAGTTTGGGGTGGGGGATGTTCTTCAAAATTTCGTGTCGCATCCTTGGAAGATACTAAACTTAAATCTCAAGTTTAGTGTTTTACTGACTTCTCGTTTTTGAATTGTCTTGTTCTCGGACACACTGACACACACACACACACACGCATACGCACTAAGACACATACGCAAATAGAATACAAATAAAATGTATATTTTGAATTTTCTCAGAATAGTTTTTGAAGATACCTATTTTTATTGTGGATAAATGTTGTGGAAATCTGTATAACTGGTCAACCGTAGGAAATAAAAAAAACTTTACTGAATAGAAAATGTGGATCTCGATAAATCTTACAATTTATGCTATATGCATTTTTTTCGTATAGTTGGTCGTTTTTGAGAAATTCCTTGTTATTGGTTTCTGGTTTAAAATACTTGTACTTTCTCATACGGGAAGTTGTCAACTCCTGTCCATACAAAGGGACTTCAAGTACATAGCAACCAGCTTTTGACTATGGCTTAAGCCAATGGTACTCCCTTATTTCTCTTCTACTGAACTGGGAAAAAGTAATAAGACCATTTCTGCTATTTTTTCTCGATTAGCATGAAGTAAATAGAAGAGTAAGTTTTTTAAACAATAATTTGCAGCAGAGATGTAGAGAAAGTCATGTGAATGGGACGTATTAGTTTTTTTAATACATGGGACCCTAAAACGTGTATTTCCAGTGAATCTCAGTAACGAATTTTTGGGTGGAGTGAAATACCAGCATGTACTTACTATTTAGAGAATGGAACAAAAATAAAAATATCACTGTATTGAGCAACAACAGGATTTAGTTTACGCTTACTTCGTTTTACCTTTCTTTATTAGATTTACAATTTTTTTGACTAGAACATTAGTTTTAATTAATTATCTTACACTGCTGTGTGTAGGCTAAATTAGGAAATGGTGAACTATCCAAATACTAAAGCAATCCCGGGCCTAGAAGTATTTCACTTGTTTTAAGTCATCGTTGGTATATGTCGTTATTATTATGTTATTTGTACTTCACTTGTTTTAAGTCATCGTTGGTACATGCTATTTCAAAATAAGTTTGAGAACACCTTGTGGTTTACTAGGAACAAATTAGTCAGGGCATTTAATGCCACACGGGCATCGTAGCTAAGTCAGAGCAGCGGTCGGAAAGCAGAAGATTTGTGTGAGATAGCTCACAACTATAATGCTCATTTCTCGCCACGTATGTACAACGCAATAGTAGTAGTGAAGTTATGCATTTCACCCAAATTTCGCCGAAAATACATGTTTCGAAGATAATTTTGAGGATAATAAACATTTTAGAAACATTTCCGAGAGTGTCTGTGTGTCTATGAACCAGCTTAACTCAAAAAACGAAAAGTTAATTAAGCATCACACGTGGTTTAGTATCCTCCAAGGATGAGACACGAAGATTTTCTGAAAAATCCCTTCACACTAAATTATCCTTTGGGATTATCTCAAAAATGGCTCATCGATTTTTATAAAATGCAATATATTAAAACGTTTACATAGCAAATAAAATGTATATATTTAATTTTCTCTCCTGTCCATACAAACAAAGGAACTTCAGTCACATAGCAGCCACCATTTGAATATCACTTTAACCTATGGTAGTCCCTTATTTCGCTTCTGCCTACAAGGAAGCAAGTAATAAGACTATTTCTGCTAATTTTTTCTCGTTTATCGTGAAATAAAAAGAAGAATAAGCGTTTTAACAATAGTTTTCTGCAGATATGTAGAGAAAGTCATATGAATGGAACACATCAGATTTTTTTCTCTTGTGAAACCTTTCCAGAATATTAATGATCTTTAGGTTACAAGTCATCTTTTTGTTATTGAAGGTTCGAATACTGCTGTTGCAATGGCATTAATGAAACAATAGGAGCAGCTTTCATGCCCTGAGGAAATTACGAACTCGGCAATTTAAGAGCAAACCTT
This sequence comes from Hymenopus coronatus, assembly GCA_030762935.1. Taxonomy (NCBI): domain Eukaryota; kingdom Metazoa; phylum Arthropoda; class Insecta; order Mantodea; family Hymenopodidae; genus Hymenopus; species Hymenopus coronatus. The sequence continues at coordinate 74,836,852 of CM060888.1, read as the reverse complement.
AATCTTGTTCATAATTACCGGCAATTAAATCAAAAGCTATCGATCACGTATCAGCGAGCATTTTCTATTATATGACCTATAGATTCCAATCCATCTGAAGTTTAGTTCTGGGGTTAGTTTGAAAGGCAAGGCGACAGCCTCAATGCAAATTGCAACTAAGAGATATTATCTCGTAAGTTGCTGCTCAATACTCCAGACAATCTTCAAATAACTGTACATGGGTTACAGCAACAAAGACGTATGTATATGTATTAAATAAGAGAACGACTGATATATCCCCAGTATTAGTAAAAATCTCATTATTAAACCAACAGAGCTTTTGTTCGCGTCCAATTTTAAATATTATATTATTTTTAATACTTTAGCATTAGAAATTAATTTTAAAATTATTATGTATTTTGAATTTTCATTTAATTTATGAAAAATTGTCCTCCATCTAAATAAATTTTTCATTTTCAGAAAACCATAAGAGCCAGAGAAGTTATAGCTTTCGTTTAAGTATTCAGTTTGTCTTCTTCAGATGTACCTACTGAGAGGATGTGTACACATTATAGAGCTATAAATCATTTTAATAGAATTGCAATTAAATATAGTTTCAAAATATTTCAATAACAATTCATCATAAATACAATTTATTGTAATCCATTCTTCAACTTATGTATAACTGCCTAACCAACAAATTTCTTTTTTAAATGCCTTGTTTTAGCATTAATCACTTTTAAAATATATGTTTTGTGTATTAAGTTTTAACAAGTTTTATAGTATGTTTGAAAATGTATAAGAATTGTTATTTATCCTTCGCAGGAACTCGTTAAAAATAAATAAAATCTGCAGTTGGTTGGGATCGAACCGGGCCGCCAAGGCGCGAGGCAAGTGGTCTAACACTCTCTGCCACAGCGCAACTTGTGGTCCGTGTGTTTTTGTGTATGTAAACACACAACTTTAATGCATAGCAGGTGTCTCCTAGAATGCAACGAAGATTTTATAGGGAAATCAACAAATCCAAAAATTACGCTTTACATGGAAAGTGTTTCATTAATTTTTATTTCTAATAAATAATAAAAAATATTCTGATGTGTTTCATTCACATGATTTTCTTTCCGTCTCTACAATAAATTATTGTTAAAAAACTTATTGCTCTATTTACTTAATGCTAATCGAGAAAAAATTAGCAGAAAACGTCTTATTACTTGCTTCCTTGTAAGTAGAAGGGTAATAAGGGAGTACCATAGGGTAAAATGATAGTCAAATATTTTAAAAGCTGGTTGCTATGTGATTGAAGTACTTTTGTTTGTATGGACAGGAGTTGACAAATTCCCGTATGATAAAAGTAGAAGTATTTTAAAGCGAAAATCAATAACACGGAATATCTCAAAAACGGTCAACTCCACGAAAAAAAAAATGTATATAACATAAATTGTGTGTTTTAATATGCTCTACATTTTTTGTGTGGTAAGTTTTTGTATATCTCTTACGGTTTAGCAGCTGTGCAAAATATCGTAAAATTCATCCTGAATAAAGTAGTATTTAGAGGCTATTCCCAGAGAATTCAAGATATAAATTTTATTTGTCATGTAAACAGCTTTAATATACGATATTTTAATCAAAATCGTTGGAGCCATTTCTGAGAAAATAAAACTTTTCGAAAGTTTTTCCAAGTAAAGGGTAGTTTGTGGAGGCGGGCGGGTTTCTTGAAAATCTTCGTGTTGCATCCTTGGAAGATACTGAACTTAAATGCTAAGTTTGGTATTTAACAGATTTTTCATTTTTGAGCTATGCTGCCCACAATCTCTCTCTCTCTCTCTCTCTCTCTCACACACACATACATAAACCGCACTCGCACATTTTTTCTAAAAATGTTTTTTTTTTCCGTTGAAATCTCGGTATTGAATTTTTGGGTATATTACAATACTTTCTCTATACACTATGTACATAGTATGTGTAAAGAAAGTAAAAACTAATGGCGATTGAGAAAGGTAGAATTTTTTTAAGATTCAAGCAATAACAAAGAATATCTCCGAATAACATAAATTGCGTGATTTAATATGATCTGGATGTTTTGTGTAGTTATATTTTGTCTCCCTTGTATGATTTCCAATTATATAAAAGTCAATTAGAATAAAGAGGACTTTAGAGGCTATTCTCAGAAAACTGCCATAATGTATATAGACAACGATACTAATTTTAATCAAAAGCATTAGAAACAATATTTAGAAGGTTGCATTCAGATGACTTTTTCTACTCTGTATTGTGAATGAGTTTACAAACTATTTTTGATGCCTCCGTGTTCGATTCGTATCTGGGGTGGGGAATTTGTCTATAACCTGAACATTCCCTATTTCCCACCGAGTCTGACAGAATGAATGTGGGGGTGAATGTGCGTGCGTATAATAATAACCTATTGTTATTATTAATAGGTGTTTTTGTTTTTTGTTTTGTTTTTTTATTTACCTTTTTCCTTTTACTTTGTTTTGCCGTATTATTACTGTTTTCTTACTTTTACAACACACACATATACACAAACATATAACACCCATGCCCAAGGCGAGACTCGAACCCACGATCCCCAGCGCTACGAAGCACCAAAGCGGGACGCCTTGGCGAGCGCGGCCATGGGGACCGGCTGGTGTTAATAGGTATAGAGTTGTTTCACAAGTCAAAGCCCACGATATGACTGGAGTTAAAGGGGGCTATACAAATGAAAGAATTAGCAATTCTTACGAAGTATCTACTTAACTAAACTCGGTCTGGGTGTTTCAGTTGATTAGGTGCTTACCTTCTGACCCAGGTCCGGAATACATATCGTTTGTTTTAAGTGTGCTTAAAAGCGACGGCTCGTATACCAGAAGATTTACTGGCATTTAAAACAATTCCTGCTGAATATAATTCGGGCTCATTGACGCTGATATAATCCTGCCAATTGACAAAATCGTTAACAAACAAATACTATACTTAACTATAAACCTTAACTCAAATAACTAGAGTGCGTGATTAATTAAAGATACGAAGGGAAAATCGAGTCAAATGGACGCTATTAATACACTTCTAAAAAGCCCATCTGTTCTTCCCATGATATCTCTTGAAACAACTCTACTTTTGGCACTGGATAGTATTTTTACCCTCGGTGTTATATATTTTAAGCTCTAGTTTAATTGGTGTATTATTTTTTGTATTGAGTGATATATTTGCTTATTGCCACGTTTAGCATTTTAAGGGTGCTAATGACCTCAGAAGTCGAGTGCACCTAAACCCCAAGCATCAGCATCATTACAAGCAACTGAACATCGAAAGGACTTTGAAAGAATGATATACATGATATATATCATTTATCTGTGTGTGTATATTTCTTTATTTGCAAAACATTTTGTGTTTTAAAGATATTACATTTTTTCTGCATTACCTTTTCGTCTATCGCTTAATATGTATCAGCTATGCAATTTTACAACAAATGCTATAGGCTATTCGCAGAGAGATAGCCAATAAACGTACACAAAAATGTAGATCTGGTTATTTTTATTTTATCTGTCAAGTAAGTATCTTTAAAATGTGCTATTTTTTTTATCGAAATCGTTAGCCATAATTTCGAAACCTCTTTGATGTATAGGATAGTTTGAATTGGGAGGATTTTCTTCAAAATCTCGTGTCACACCTTTGAAAAATACAGAACTTAAATATCAAATTTGATATTTACCAACTTTCTGCTTTTGAATTATACTGCTCGTAATCACACACACACACACACACACACACACACACACACACATCGTGGCCAAGTGGTTAGATCATTCGCTTCTTACCTTGACGGCCCAGGTTCGATCCCAAGCGATCTTATTTGAGATTTTTGGTGGACAAAACGGCGCAGGGGCGGGTTTTCTCCGGGTTCTCCGGTTTACCCCACCATCACATTCCACCGGTGCTCCATCTTCATTCCATGTATCACCAGTGTTATCGCCTGCAGTGCCATGGTAGTAAAAGCGAGTGTTAAATGCTGTCAAAAAAGCACATTCACATCTTTTCCAATAGGGTTTAATGGACTTCAAAACAAATTTTCGATGTAATCTCGACATGGAATTGCTGTGTTTTATACTATACTTTACCTATTTGTTAAGCGTAATTTGATCAGGCCGCTTCAAAACATACATTTCCGTTTTAATCTTGGTTCCGAATTTTGGTGTGGATTATAATACCTTCTCATACATTTAGAGTAAAAATCTGCAACTCGTGCTGCTAGCTTGGGTATACCGCAAGAGGTCCGACTATTACAGAGCGCAAAAATGTTTGTACCGAGACATGGATGTAAACCTGCTGTGTGCTTCTCTCTGGTGGTTGCTCTTTGCATTACTAGCTACTCCTGCTGCCCGCTAGATTTCCCCACCATGCAGCAAAGGGATTTGTTTAGATAGCGAGTGGGGTTATATTCCTTTAAACTCTGTCTAGTAGAATGAGGATACAGAAACTAAGGAAACAAGAATACTCCATGATGTGGGAATGCTGTGCCGTGTTTACTTTAGCCTGAGAAGATGAATGTTGGCGGTCCCCAACCGCTAAAGCGTCTCGCTTTGGTATTTAGTGGTGCAGGGGATCGTGGTTTCGAATCTCGCCTTGGGCATGGGTGTTCCTGTGTTTGATATGTATATATATATATATATATATATATATATATATATATATATATATATATATATACATACATATATGTGTGTGTGTATTAAAACAAAACGGTAATCACTTAGAAACACAATGGAATTGTTGGGAAAATAGAAAAAAGACGAAACAGGAGGAAAAAAAAAAGGATTAAGAGAAATAAAAAAAAAAAAAATGTAGGGTAACTACAGTTTACCTATCTTATTCATTGTTCATTAAGACTCACCAGACTATTTTTAACTAAAAACATCTGATGTGATTTATTCACACAAGCTTGTCTACCTATTCTACAGCAAATTCTTCTTATAACGGTTATCATTCTGTCTACTTCATGCTAATGGAGATAAACACTAGCAAAAATTGTTTTATTACATATTTTCTTAAAGATGCAAGGGGAGTAAAGCGAGAATAGAAAGTATAGTCTGTAGCTAATCGCCATGTAAGAAAAGTGAATGAAGGCTTCTCATCTGAGAAATTATAGTATTGGAACATTTAAACTGATGCCAAGGAATATGTCGGAAGTGATTAACTCCGCAAGCTGCATTTGACATATGTTGTATGTTTTAACGTTATTGAGTATTTTGTGTATCTCTAGCATTCAGAATGAAGAAGACTGCAGGGGACATTCCTCCAAAATCCATTCTTGCATTTTATTTGTCACGTAGCTATCTTTCACATATGACATTTTAACCAATACCCATCGTAAGTCATTTTTGAGAAAATGGAAGACTCTTCTATGTATGCGGTAGTTTGGGTGTGGACCTTTCCTGAAAATCTTTGAATCGCATTCTTGGAACATACTCAACTTAAATACCAAGTTTAGTACTTAACCGACTTCTGGTCTTTGACTTATGCTGTTCACAAATACAAAGACACACATCCAGACATTTTACTAAACATGAATATTTTAATTTAAGTGTCCTCAAAACATTTAATTTCTTATGAAACCTTGGTATAAAATTTTCAGGTGGAATGCAAGGTACTCTACCTAATACGTACATCGTAGTGGTAGACTTAATTAAAAATAAAATAAAGGTGGAATTAATTGAAAAATTAATCAGATACCCTGTTTACACCTGGAGAATACTACCAAAGTTGGACAGTACTTTACCAGGATATCTTTTCAGACTGGCAAAATGATTATGGTGCTTATCACTATCATCGTTTATTACTTTCTCCACACGTACTAGGCACACAGTAGGCAGAGAAGGTTATTGTATTCCACCCAAAATTTCGATGTCGAGATTTCACCGGAAATGTTTTGAGGTTCCCCGAATCAAAAAATAAATACATAAATAAATATTGAAAAGAAAGCGCCCATGCACGGCAAGTGTGTGTATGTGGAATAGTTTTCGAAAGTTTTGATTTTCTAAAACTGGATCTTAACGATTTTGATTACAATGCCGTATATTAAAGGCGTTTACATGGCAAATAAAGTATATATCCTGAATTTCTTGGAATGGCCCTCCGAGACCTCTTCATTCTGAAAACTTTTAATAACTGGCAAACCGTAAGAGTGTAGATTTCATTAATTGAATTTATTTATTTTTTTTGAGATAGCCATTTCATAAATATTGCCTGTTGTGGTTTCAGTTGTAAGAAATTAAACGTTTCTCAAATGGGAAGCTGTCTTTCGTTTCACAGCTCTTTTGTCATGACAATCGCATAGCGGCAGCTTTTAAAAGATTTGAATAATGTAGTGTATTCTGTTAGTTTTCTTTTATTACTTATCAGGAAATAAGCGCTAAGACCATTTCTGGTAACGTTTATGTTGATTAGAATTATGTATCTAGATAAAATAATTAATTTTGTAAGAATAGTTTTTTTGCAGAACAGATAGAGAAAATCATGTGAATGGAACACATCCTTTCAAAATATTTATTTTAACGTTCAGAGCATTTTTACAGCTACTAAGCACACTCATAGTAGGTAGAGCAAATATTGTATTCCACCCAAATGCTCCATGTAAAGATATTATTATCATCATCAACAATAACCCTATGTAGTTTAGGAGAATTCTCCTGTTCCGGCCTTATATTTCTTCCCATATTTTTACTGGTCTTGCTATTGTTCTGTAGCCTAAAGGTTTATATTTGTATAATTGTAATGGAATCCATTTTTCTCTATTTATTTGTATCTTGTTCTTTAACAAAAATATGTCTGATCCTCTCCTTATGTCTTCGTTTCCAATATGATCTTGTCTGGTGCATCCTTTTACTGCTCGGAGATATTTCATTTCTGCCGCTTGTATTTGGCGCCAATCTTTCTTTTTAAGTGTCCACGTCTCCGAACCATATAATAGAACTGGAACAGCCATTGTCTTATAGGATTTTAGATTTGTATCCTTTTGGGTTTTTCTTTTCAAGGTACGAGCTATCACTTCACAAATATATTGGAACTTACTCACTTCGTTACTTATTTCTTCATTGTTTGTTTTAAAAGCTACATAACAATCTAAGTAATTCAATTTATTATTTAACACTATCTCCGATTTTTGTATTTGTTTTCCTATACATGCCATAATCTTTGATTTTTCTACTGATATATTCAAACCATAATCCTGGATCAAATTTTGTAACTTGTACATACTTATTTGCAGCTTATCCTCTCTGCCTTGTATTAACATATCATCAGCAAAGAGTAGCATATTTAACGCATTATTCTTATTTATTTTTATTCCTAACGTATTTCATATTTTAATTGCTAAGAATATCGTCCATTTAGATATTGAATAAAAGCGGAGATGAATTACATCCTTGTCTTAAACCATTGTTAATTATCATATCTAGTGATAGTCGTCCATTTCCTAAAACTATTTTTATTTTTGTTTCTTGATATATATTCCTGAGTGCATCTATCAATTGCTCTGTATATCCCTTTTTGTTTAATATTAGAGTGTAGTTCTGTTTACCTTATCGAAAGCTTTTTCTATATGTGTTTTTAAACATTTTATTCTCTTCTCTTTTTGAAAATTTGATTAATAGAAAATATATTATCTGTGCAGAATCTTCCTTTTCCAAAATCCCATTTTGTTTTCTAATAATAACGGTTCTGTAATTATACTTAGATGTTTGTTTATGATTTTTGTATACAACTTAGAGCCTGTGTTCAGGGGACTTATACCTCTATAATTATTGCATTCATTTTTTTTTGCCCATTTTAAATATATTAATAACATGTACGTCGTACTAGTTTTTAGGAATTCTATTCGATTTCCAACATTTGTTGATAAAATTAAGTGCTCTTACATTTAATTTAATTGCACTCCTCCGTGCTTTATTAATTCTGCGTTTATTCCATTTCGTTCTGGAACCTTTCTATTTCTCATGCTTTGTAAGGACAACTATAATTCTTCTTCTATAGACGTTTTTATGTATTACTTTATCCTCTTTTGAATTTCCATTTTCTTTTAATTTATACCACAATTCCTTATAATATTTCAACAATTTTTCTTCAGATATATTGTTTATTCTCGCTTTCTCTTGTTTCGTTAACGACTTACTCACTTTATAGCCAATTTTTTGTCTACCATTTATGTGGTTTTCTAGCTGGCTAATACAATTCTCCCATGAACCATGATGTCTTCTTCTTGTAATTGTTTTTGTGATTTTTTTTCTTTATAATTTTGACTGGCTCTTCTTTTTATTTTGTAGAAATCTATTATACGCTGCTGTTTATCGTTCAACAGCTTGTTTAATTTCTTCATTCAATATTCTTAGACCAATTTTCCTTCCATACTTATTTCTTCTTACGATTGCTTCTTCTGCTGCTCCTTTGATTGATTTAATTATATTGGATCATTCTTTATATATCTTCTTCTTTTGTATCTTCTAGGCGAATGTTTAATCTTTTTTGATAAAGTCTCCTGATACTAGGTTCTTGAAGTAGATTTATTCGGAAAACCGTTTCATTTTGTTCCTCATTTGTCCTTATCTTTGGTAAAGATTTCATCTGTATTAGCTTTTTGCGATCCCCTGAGTCCAAAAGAAGCATTTTCAGAAAAAAAAATGTCGGTGTATGCTCGTGTATGTATGGGGGGTCCTTGTGCCTTGAACACGATAACTCAAAGACGAAAAGTTGTTAATACCAAACTTGAAATTGAAATTCAGCAGCTTCTCAGGATGCGACACGAAGGTTTCAACAACATTCCTTCACCCTCAACAACCCTTCACGTGATTTGTTTGTTGTTTTTTTTTAATTTTGAGTTTCTCAAAATTTTGACTAACAATTTTGATTAAAATATCATATATCAAATATATTTAAATGAAAAATAGAATGTACTGTCTAAAGCAAAGACAGTTCTCGAGGAATGAGTTGCAGAGGGGGTGTTGTTGATATGCTAACCCGAGCTGTGTGGAGTCACTGTCGCACACATTCACTGCCCTTGTCGCATACAATAACACGTTCCTTTCAGGGATCTTCTCTTCTTTAGTGAACAGTATGTCTTACATTTTCTGGGAATAGCCACTGAAGTCATCCTTATTCTGAATGACTTTTGTATAATTAATAAGCTGTAAGAGTTAAACAAAAGGTTACTACACAACAAATGTAATGACACAATGGTGTCATGTATACTTTTTGTAGAGTGAGCAACTTCCTAGATATTCTCTGTTATTGGTTTTCAATTTTAAAATACTTAAAATTTTCTCACACAGGAAGTCCTCATGTTTTGTTTTACTCCTGGCAATAGAAAGAGAACCAAAGCGCAATGTCAGTGACATAGCGACAGCTTTTAAAGTATTTAACTACCGCTTTAGCCTAGTGTATTCCCTTCTACTTACACGGAAGAACCAATAAGACAATTTTTACTAAGGTTTATCTCAATTAGCTGGATGAAGATAAATAATGTTTAGTAATAATAAGTTTTGAGAAGCACAAAGAAAATCATGAGAATGATAGCATCCGATTTTAAAAATATTAATACATTTTAGTTTTGTTTTGTTATTCTTTGCATATAAAATACTCTGTGTATGATTAAATATACAGGCCTAAACGGCATAATCTGGAGGGTCTAAGGTATTAAGGGAAAACCATTCTATCTGCTGGCTGATTCAAAGGTTGAGTTCACATTTAAGGAGCTTAAGTATAAGAGTGGAAATGCAACACGTTTATATACGGCACTAATAGTCTAGAAAGTAATTCTAAGTCAGTACTGGCTTGGAGTTATCAGCAACACCGATCAGTTTATTTTGTACACACACTTAGGTTAAGCAACGACCTGTTAACTCAACAAAGGGTATTAAAAGTTCGACCACCACAGAAAATCATGGCGCACTGTACCGAATCCATCAGCGTCTTGCATCATCAGACGTTGCAAATATCTTGGTCGGGAACTGCTATTACTAACTCCAAAAGTAGAAATCAAGAGCCGTCAGATCAGAGGAGCGGGATGGCCATGCAATTGGACCTTCTTTTCCGATCCAGCACCCTGGATGTGCGTCATTGTCACATACTTCAACTGCTCTTCGTAGCTGTATCCCAGATCGACTTCATCAATCATTTGGATCTGGCGAACCCAGTGCCTCATTGCAAAATAAGCTGTTCCTGACCTCAAGTTCACACTGATCTCTCAGATTACTTCATTTTCTAATTTTTAATTTTACTCCTCTAAAAGCTCTTTAAGGGATATCAATTATAATGGTCCAAATTATGTTGTTAAATTACTCTACCACCTAATGCACATAACGTGCAGAGAAGGTATTGTATGCCATCCAAAAATTTTCTTTCGAAATTTAACCAGAAATGTATATTTTGAAATCGCCTAATTGAAAAAAGTTTTCCTAGAAAAAGTTCTGCGCGCACGTGTGTGTAGGATAAATCAAAAGCGTAAAGTACGTTAATTACCAAACTTGGTATTAAAATTGAGCATATTTTAAGGATACTAAATGAGGATTTTCAAGAAAATCCCACCACCCCAAACTACATTTTATATGGAAACTTTCTGGAAGAGTTTGATTATCTCAAAAATGACTAACGATTTTTAAAATACCGTGCATGCATATAAGATCTTTTCATTAGAAATACAGTTTATCTTGAATTTTCTGGAAATAGCGTCGGATGGTAAAATAATAGATAGACAAAATCTTATTGCACAAAAAGTGTAGATCTATCTCACAACAGCAACCTAAAAGACCCAGAAAAGTAAAAAATAACGGACCTGAAACATGCACTAAGTCTCTCGCAACACACAAGGCCTCGCCTCGTGTATGAGTTCAGCCGAGAAACTATGCTACTGGAAGATCTACAACTACAACTACTATTGCCATCCACACCGGCTTACGAAGCGGCCGTTGCCGAACACCAGAAAAAGAGACGGAGATACCAGAAATCTTCTATACAACAGACTTCTATACAGAAGGAAGCAGACTACTAGCTGAGGCATGTAGTAACCAGACTTGCTGTCTATTGGTTTCACTTCAAAATATGCTGCACTAAGAGCTTCCTTGAACCTTATGGATACTCCGTTATGTGGGAAATACTGTGCAAAATACCACGTACTACATTGTAAAACCGCACAGTCATTAGCGAAGTTTAGTAACATTTGAAATTGAACGCTAGACTTGCACAATGTTTTTGAGTTAACCATTTCTGGGACACATTCCTTGTTTCAACTTTGAAATAATCAAACTCGTTTTTCTTTCTTAGAGTCAAACAAGAAGAACGGCAGTTAAAAACCATTACAGAGCGACGGCTTTTAAAACATTTGAATGTTGCTTTAACATTTTTCAAAGTTATTACTTTTGTATAAGGACATTATATGTAATAAAACGATTTCTGCTAATGTTTATCTTGATAGGCGAGAGTAGAAGTGTTGTAAGAATTTGTTTACTGCAGAATGGATAAAAAAAGTCATGTGAATGTAGCACATTAGATTTTTACACTTTGTTATCAACATTCTCTGGTGTAAAATAACATTTCATAAAAGTTTTGTTTCAAATTCCATCATAAATACCTAATATGTAATAAAAAGTTAAGGTTGCCCGCCCTCTTAGCCACAGACGTCATTTTACTACTGATACATGATTTCTAAGCATTGTTGTTATTGCTAAACGGTGTAGTCGGTTGTACTTGCATCAATTTTTTAAACAAAGGACCTGTTGGCTCTCAGTATTGATATGCAAGTTTTTAAAGTTGTTTTATTTGTTTTTCACTTTCTCTACATGTACTGTGTACATGGTGTATAGAGAAGATATTGTAATGCACCCAAAATTGGATGCTGAGATTTGACCGGAAAATCAAAAACTAAAAGTCTATTAAATACCAAACTTGGTATTTAAGTTTAATATCTTCCAAGGATGCGACACGAAGATTTTCAAGAGAATCCCCCCAACGCCAACTACCCTTTACATGGGACTTTTTTTAGAAAATTTTGATTTTCTCAAAAATTGCTCTAATGATTTTGATTAAAATATCGTATATTAAAGATATGTACCTGACATATAAAATATATTTTCTGGGAATAGCCTCTGAAGACTACTTTATTCTGGATAAATTTTACGGAATTTTGCATAACTGCTAAACTGTAAGAGATGGATAAAACCTACCGCACAAAAATGTAGAGCATGAGAAAACACTAACATTATGTTATATACGTTTTCTTCGTAGAGTTGTTTTTAGATATTCCTTTTTTTAGTTTCAGCTATAAAAACATACTTTTCTCATACAGGAATTTGTCAACTGTCCATACAAACAAAGGAACTTCAGTCACTCTCACTATCTCTTTTGACTATCATTTTAACCTACGGTATCCCTCATTTCGCTCCTACTTTCAAGGAGGCAAGTAATAAGACTATTTTTGCTAACTTTTTCTCGATTAGAATGAAGTAAATAGAAGCATAAGCTTTTTAACAGCAATTAGTTGCAGAGATGTAGAGAAAGTCATGTGAATGGAGCTAATCAGATTTTTCTTTTTTAATTTTGTGACCTAAACTTTATGAAAGTTACAATTATCGAAATATGCATTCATACTTTATTAACGATTTGATAGATTTTTATGAATCTTTTACAGTGATATAAAAACTCAACTCCATGCAAGGAAATTTTTATAAGTTGTATTTAATAAGAGATAGCATTGCACATGGTTTTACATAAACATAATTGTGATATATTACTAAAACCAATCACACATCAACTGTAATAAATTGAAGAATATTTCTAAAAAGTTTACAAAAACGTTTAAATTATAAACAAAAAAATACTTAGGAAATATTTTCGTAAAACATTTTTAAAGCATATCCAAATTTCATATAGCTGAGTTCAGGAGTTAGAAAAGGAGAGTCAGACTGAAAAATTCAACATCATAACAGGGATATGGACCACCCATATCCTGGTTTTCATTCAATTGCTATAACCACTATATGTCAACAAGGCTTTAAATTCCCCAACTGCTGATATGCATTTGTAGCTAAGAAATTTTTATAGCAATAAATACTTCTACCGAAGACAAAGGTGACATTTCTTCTGTCTTTTAACCACAGCGTTTATTAGTCTTGTAGATAATTCCCATATTTAATGTGAGCAGAACGACAAAGAATATTTCTTCTGTCTTTTAACTATAGCGTTTTTAATGTGAGCAGAACTACAAGTATGGCATTTCTTCTGTCTTTTAACTGCAGCGTTTATTAGTGCTATAGAGAATTCCCATATTTAATGTGAGCAGAACGACAAATAATATTTCTGTTGTCTTTTAACTGTTGTGTTTATTATTACTATAGATAACTCCCATATTTATTGTGAGCAGAACGATAAATAATATTTCTTCTGTCTTTTAACTGCAGTGATTATCAGTGTTATAGATAATTCCCATATTTAATGTGAGCAGAGCGATAACATTTCTTTTAACTGCAGCGTTATTAGTGTTATAGAGTATTCTCTTGTTTAATTAGAGTAGAACGACAAACTATGATACTTATTCTCTTTTTAACTGCAGCGTTTATTGGTGTTATAGATTATTCGCCTGTCTAATGTGAGCAAAACGACAGTGTGATATATTTTTTATTTTTAACCGTATTTTATTAGTGCTATGGATTATTCTCTTGTTTAACGTGAGCAGAACGACACAGTATGACATTTCTTATTGTTCTAACCAAGACATTTATGAGTGCTGTAGATTATTCCCTTATCTAATGTGAGCAGGATGACAAAGTATGACATTTCTCCTCGTTTTATGGCAGCGTGCTATACACGCGAAAGGATGGGATACTGCGATGTATCCAGATTATCCCTTATCTAATGTAAGCAGTACCAAATTACTCCGTTGAGGACTGGTATCTTATTGGTTTAAAGTAAATTTAAAGACTATACTTAATAAAAATACAGGATTTAGCATGGTGAAGTTTTCTCTCATTTCTATGTTGAGCCGAGCTTAATTAAACTCTAGACTCTTCACTTACATTTTGAAAAATTCGATATGTTCCATTCAGTTGACTTTCTCTATCCGTTCCTGAAAAGTATTAAACCATTCCTTCTAAAGTTTGTTTTTATCAATATCATGCAATTGAGATAAACCTTAGCAGAAATGTGATAATTATTTGCTTTCTTGTAAGCACAGGAAAATAAGGAATACACTGGATTAAAGCTGTTTTGCAATATTTTAAAAACTGTCGTTATGCGATTTACACTAATATATTCGGTGCTCTTTCCAAGACCAGAAGTAAATCAAAAGAGATATGTAAAGGACGAGAACTTCCTATATAAAAGGTTTATCTATTTTAAAATTGAAAACAATAGCAAAAATATCTATGAAACTGTACAAAAGTTATATACCATAAATTTTGGTTTTAAAGACGTCTATTGTTTCGGTGTAGTAGCTTTTTATGTGTCTTACAGTTTACCAGTAAATCTAAAGTAATTCAGAAAGAAGAGGACTTCAGAGGTTATTCCTAGAAAATTCAAGATATACTTTCAATTTGTCATGAAAGGTTCTCAAAGTTCCGGTATTTTTAATCACAAATATTAGAGCAATTTTTGAGAAAATACAATTTTCGAAATTTTTCCATGGAAAGGGTAAATTTGGATAGGGGAATTTTCTTGAAAATTTTCGTGTTGCATGCTTTGAAGAACTTAAATATCAAGTACGACATTTAATCAACTCTTCGTTTTTGAGTTTTCGTGTTCACAGATACACACAAACAGAAATACTTATACACACATACACGTGGACCTGTTTCTAAAAACGATTTTTTTTTGGACTCAGGGGTCCTCATACGTACATTTCCGCTGAAACCTCAACATCGAATTTTTGGATGGAGTGTAAATACTTTCTCTGCCTGCTATATACATATACGTGTGGAGAAATTAAAAATTGTAGAGCATGTGTTCGCCAATACTTCGTAGCTTCCTCAGTTCCTTTGCTCGACTGTATCTTTGAGTTGATGGTGTCTCTTTCCTCTGTTCTACTGCACTGCCCTCTGATGTGAGATTGATGAACTTGAAAATCAGCTGGTTGACTATTTTTTGTATACAATTATTTTATTCTTGATAACATCTTTATATAAAACATTTTTCCATGTTGTCAGTTTTTCTGCGGTCCTAATTGATTTTAATAAAGTGACTTCCTAATTAAATTCCCAATTTTTTGCAAAAACTTTGTAGGTATCACCGAACAATCCGGTGTTTTCTCACGAGATTTCACCGCGAATACACTTTTTAGGTGCCCTTTATCCAAAAAAGTATTTTTATAAAAAGGTCTCTGTGTGTGCGTCCATGAACACGATAACTCAAAAACTAAAAGTTGGTAAAATCCAAAATTGGTATTTAAATTAAATATCTTCCAAAAATACCATCAAACTACCCGTTATATGGCTAAAACTTTGAAAATGTCCATTTGCTCAAAAATGACCTACGATTTTAATTAAAATGCCACATATTAAAGATATTTACTTTATATTAAAATATAATTATCTAATGAGAATATTTCTGAAGGTCTCTTCATGCTGAATGAATTTTGCATAACTGATAAACCGTAAGAGAGAGACAGAAACTTACTACACAAACAGTTTAGATCTGGTTAAAACACACAGTTTATGTCATATATATTTTTTTTATGGGATTGAGAATTTCCAATATACTCCTTATTATTTCTTTCAGTTTTAAAATATTTAAACTTTTCACATACAATATTTGTAAACTCCTGACGATGAAAAAAAAAACCAACAAAATGCGAGCAAAAAACTAATTACAATCACAAGCAATCAGCTTTTAAAGGATTTGACTAACATTTTAGCCTAGTGTATTCATTTATGTTCTTTCTACTTACAAGGAAACAAGTAACAAAGACAATTTTTACTAATATTGCTCTCGATCATCATGAAAGAGAAGAATATTCTTTTTAACAATAACATGTTACAGAAATATAGCGAATGCTATGAATAAAACACATCAAATTTTATCATATTCTTTACTTAGCGCATACTATATAGGTAGAGAAGTATTGCACTCCATCAAAAATATAGATCAAAACTTATATTTCATCAAAATATAAACTTTAGGGTCTTCTTTATCCAAAAATGCATTTTTAGAAAAAGGTGCCTGTGTGTATATGTGTGTCCGTGTGTCTCTGAACACAATAGCTCAAAAACGAAAAGCCGGTAAAATGACAAAATTGGTATTTAAGTTTAACACTTTCCAGGGATGAGTCACGAAGATTTTATGGAAATTCCCTCCATCTCAAACTACCCTTTATATGAAAAAAATTTTCTCAAAAATTGTCCTTCCGATTTTGTTTAAATACCGTATAATAAAAATATTTACATGGCAAACAAAAAGTATATCCTGAATTTTCTAGGAATAGTCTATGAAAACCTCTTCATGCTGAGTGCATTTTGTATAACTGGTAAACCGTAATAGACAAAAAGATAATTTGTGTCATATAGATTTTTTCGTGGAATTGACCATTTTCGAGATATTGTTACTGATTTTAATTTTAGGATATTTTTCTCATAAGGTAATTTTTAACTCATGGACACGCAAAGAAATGAATTTCAATCACATAGCAATAGCTTTTAACAGATTTGAGTATCAGTTTAACCTAGTATACTCCTTTATTTCCCTTCATCTTATAAGGAAGGAAGTAATAATGTTTGTGTCCATTAGCATGAAGTAGATGGAAGAATAGGGTTTTTAACAATAACTTGTAACAGAGATGTAGAGAAAAATTTTGTGAATTGATCGCATCAGTTTGTTACTTTTTGGCTTCTCTATTCTTTCACATGTCTTAATTTTTTTTTGTCTGACTTATGTATATTTTTACTTTCTCTAGTGCATATGTACTACGTACATGGTAGATAGAGAAGGTATTGTATTTCTCCAAAAATTCAATCCCGAAATTTCAATGGAAATAGTTTTGAGACCCCCTAAACCAAAAAAAGCAATTTTTTAGAAAAAGGTTAGTGTATATGTGCCTATGTGTGTGTAACTGCGAAAAATATAACTCAACAACGAAAAGTTTGTAAAGTGCCAAGGTTGGTATCTAAGTATATTATACGGATATGACAAAGATTTTCAAGAAAACCCCCCAACCACAAACTATGCTTCACGTGCAAAAATTATAGAACATTTTCATTTTCTCAAAGATGGCTCTAATGATTTTGAAAAACATACTGTGTAATACAGATATTTATTTGACAAATAAAATGCATATCTTGAATTTTTTGGGAATAGCCTCTGAAGAGCTCATCATTCTGATAACTTATGTATAACTGATAAACTGTAAGAAATAAACGAAACCTACTACGCAAAAATGTAGATCTCATTAAAACACACAATTTATGTCATAAAAATATTTTGTAGAATTAACCGTTTTTTATATATTCCGTGTTAAGTTCCCAAGTTTTTCTTTCCTTCCGACTTCTCTCTTTTTCTTTCTTTCTTTCTTTTTTTTTTTTTTTTTTTTTTTTTTTTTTTTTTTTTTTTTTTTTTTTACTCCAATCAAGCACAGAGAACGGAATTTCACTTGCTTATATAGCGACCGGGTTTTTTTTTAAAAAAATTGCTATCTCTTTAGTCTTGGGTATTTCCTTAGTTCTCTTCTACATACAAAGAAGCAGGTAAAAAGACCATCTCTGCTAATGTTTATCTCAATTAGTATGGTGTAGAATAAAAGAATAATCTTTTGAAAGAAGCGCTTGAAAGTTATGTGAATGGAACACTCAGATTTCCTCACATTGTTAGCATTCACTATTATATATCCCGTTTTCTTTGTGTTAAATGGTATTTGGCGAATGAATATTTTTAGGTTTTAACGATTCTTCTGGGGGTGTGCCCCGCCATTTATTCCACCAATTGCTCCATCATTACTTTTCCTATCATCCTTTCGCTTACATTTCTGATCATCTATTTCCTTACGTTTCTTCTAGGCATGGGGTAGATCCCGCATCCCTAAAAATTATCTGATCCATAATTCTGACCCCAGCCTTGACTTGTAAGTGCTCTTGGGGTGTAAGTCCTTCATATGATAAGGATAAGCCGGAGAGGAAGAGGAAGAGTAAAATGTATATCTTTAATAAAATCTATTCGACGGAATTTTGTATAGTCTTTTATAACTGATAAATTTTAAGGGATAGACGAAAGCATACTGCAAAAATAAATGGAGATCTCTTTAAGACACACAATGTATTTTAAATAAATTGGCAGAATACGTTTGTCAAATTCATCAATACTTTGTCTTCTTTTAAAGTCCTCTTGATTTTCAATTGTTCCTCGCTATTGCATGAAAAGAGTATGCTATTTTAAGATTAGCACAGAGCGTCCTGCTGTTAAACATTATAACGAAACTTAAAGGTAGCTATTTTCGCAAAGGTTTATCTCCAATAAAACGAAGTATATAGAAAAATATACTTTCCTAATAATAGTTTGTTGAACCACTAATACATTCTATAGAGTAGAGAAAGTCATAAAATCTTTAAAAAAATCAGATTTTTAAAATGTTGTGTGTGTGTGTGTATGACAACAGCAAATCGCAGAAACGTAACTGAATATCTAAATACAGGACATTTCAAGGCTGTGACACAAAGAGTTTGAACGAAATACCTCTCACTCCAAATTATCTTTTACATGATTTTTTTTTATTTTATAAAAAATGACTAACAATTTTGATTAAATAGCATATTTTAAAGATATTTTTACAAATTATTAAATGTATACCTTGAATTGTCTGAGAATAGCTTGTTAAATTCTGTTTAGTTTGAATGGTAGTTGCTTAACTGGTAAACCATATGTATACCAAAAAAAAAATATTATATAGAAGACATAGATATCGTTAAAACCCTCAATCATTTCCGAGATATTCCTAGTTATTGATATGAATTTTCAAATTACTATTTTTTTTTTTTTTTACTTTCTCTGCCGCTAACTTAAATTCTGAATGTCGTTTGTATTGTTGATAAATTGTTAATGATACATAAAAATCTTACTATACAAAATGTAGATCTCGTTAAAGCACATAATTACAACAAACGCATGGTGTTAGCCATTTCCGACACATTCTTTATTATTGGTTTCCTCAAATTGAAAATTGCTATTCGCTTCTTTGATTTTGATTGCTTTTTTATTAACATAAAAGTAGACAGAAGAATACGTTTTTGCACATCTATATACACACATACATATATAATTTGTTATTGCTGTCTTTTTTCGTGTTCATACAAAGAAAAGATTTGACTTACTGTATCCGTCTACTGAAATGTGTAGATGAGTAATGAAGGGTTATCTGCATTAATAAGTAGATAGTAAAATTAAGGTATTTTTAGAAATGGTCTATGAATACGTCACATCAGATTTTTCTACTTAGTAATCGATTTAGTATATAAAAGATATCTTTAAGCATATTTAACTAAACAGGTTGCTCCATTGATTTCTGTCGGATGATCAGAAGAAAACTTTATGGTGGATTGTTCATATACTTTACTTCTAGTCTTTTTTATTCGAAGTATTTTAAAAAAGAGGTCCGTAAAACGCTGAATAATAGGTAAAGAACAGTAAGAGCAATATAATAATAATAATTATACTACTACTACTAATAATAATAAAACTTGCAATTTTCTTAGAGTTCTGAGTGATTAGATAGCATGTAGTTAATCGGCTAGCTTGAAGTAGTTTGTCACTCTCCGTAGTATAGTGATTACCACTAGCCTCATAACAAGTGCTGGGGCAGTTTTTCTCCGGGTTCTCCGGTTTCCCCCGCCATCGCTTTCCACGGGTGCTCTATCTACATTCCATGTATCACCAGTGTCATCGACTGCGGTAACACAAGTAGTAAAAGCGGGCGTTAAACTACAAACAAAACTAGTCTCATATACCAAGGTCACGGGTTCAAACCCGTCGGAGGACGTTGGATTTTTTCGGGCATAAAAATCCTTAGCGTGGCTTCCTTCGAAAGGGAAGTAAAGCCGTTGATCCGGCACGTTAAAGAACCTCAGCCCGATAGAGAGGCCTCTGAGCCGAATTAAGCTGTGTTTCATGCTCAAAATAGATTGGAACGCTGAGAGCCACAGATGTTAAAGAGTGTCCATAAACTCCATTTATATTTAGCATGAAGAAACAGTAGGCTTGAGCAGTCTATTGCAGTCACAATAGTTCACCAGCGATAACCTTCGAACTGTTATGGAAGAATAATCTTTTAAGGTGGTGCATATGTAAAACTAGAAACATGAGCAGTATGTAAGATATCTTATTGTAATTTATACCATTTATACACAATAGATTGTTTTTCATGTATCAAAATTATTTAAATATTAATTTTATTAGCTATACTCATTGTTGTAATAAAATTAACCACGTGATGCAATTTTCAAAAATATTCATACATAAAATTCTAGTGTTAGGGCAACCGAGTTTACAGATAGATCTGTCACATATTTTTTATATTAGCTCTAAATAGCAGACAAAATTATGACCTTTAGTCCTCTACGAAACTCTGGAGTTTTCAAAATGACGTATTTCATTTATCAAAATTTGAGAATTATTTCGAGAAAGCAATATGACTATTTTAATGTACTTTTTAGAGATAGTATAACATTTTTGAAACACATTAATGAAAAAAGGCATTGTTTGGAACATTTTGAGTATGAAAACGTGTTTGAAAAAGTTTACGACAAAATAAGGTTTACAGTTGGGAGCATATCTCTTTATAGCTTTGGTTAATTTGTAGTTAAATTGCGTCAAGTGGAAAAAACTATACCTTTTCTTAAAATTTAGAATTCTTGTCATTTTATTATGAAACATTTTTCATAATGTTTTATCAAATTTCACATATATTATGAAACATTATATTATATCATGAAACATTTTTCATAATGTTTTATCAAATTTCACCTATACATCTCCTTAAGGGTTATATTTAATTTTACTACAGTTACCATAAATATTTATGGTAATAATATAATAATATTAATTATAATAAATACAAGTTACATCACGCCATATTGGCATATTTTGGTATGGATTTTAGATCGCGGAAAATTTCTAATTCAGGATACCACCACTATGGCGAGGAGTCAGTTCATCGCCTATGGATGGCACCATAGAACGAAATCACAACTGTGTGATCGTGAAAATTATGAAATTACGTGCAGATATTTTCTCATTTCAAAGTATGGCATACTTTTATGTGCAAGTAATATTGCATACAAACAACGGCTATACTCCTTTCCGAAGGAAGCTATGCTGCGTAGCTTTATTTCGGAAAAAAATCCGTCACCCCTTTCCGGGATTGAACCCGTGAACTTTGATACTAAGGATAGTATGGTATTCGCTATATTGGGGAGAGTCACAATAATAAAATCGGTTTAAAGTTATAAAAGGAAATATATTATGTATTACTTACCATATAACCTAAATTTACTGATATATTAGACCAAATAATAAAATCATGGAAAATGTTGCCAAAGAGATTTTATACACGATATATATTAATTACATTTTGTATGGGGTAAGTTATGCCAACTGCACACAATGCCAATACCGTGTGCCTGCTTCCCGCCAAACTTGTCGCCACGTCTTCGCATCGCTAGTGGACTGTATATTCTAACGCTTAAGCAATTTCCTCTACTGACATAATCCTTATTCCGAATTTCGGTCCTTTAAAACAGACTTTTACTTCTGTTTACTTCAAGACTCTGTTAATTCTCGATGGAAGCTTTTACTTTTTCTAGGGCATATTACCACGTTCTTAGTATGTAGGAAAGTATTGTGTTCTACCTAAAATCGATACAAAGATTTCACCGAAAATATATATTTCAGATTCCCTGAATCCAAAAAGAGGCATGTTTTAAAAATAGTGTGTGTTTGTATGTGTGTGTGTGTGCGCGTATGTGTGTGTGTCCATGGACTAAAGTCCATTAAATACCAAACCTTACGTTTAATTTTTACCATCTTCCAAGAATTCAACACAAGAATTTTCAAGAATATTCCCCCACCCAAACCTACTCTTTATAAGGAAAATTGTTCGAAAATGTTGATTTTCTCAATAATGACTCATACGTTTTTGATTAAAATATCTATCGTATATTAAAGATAATTTATACGAGAAATAAAATGTACATCTTACATTGTGTGAGAATAGCCTCTGAAGTCAAATATTCAAATACCTGTAATAATTTATATCCTCCTAATTTAAGTAAAACTCCTTTTGAAAATATAAAAACTCGTCCTCATTTTGAGTGACTTTTGCATAAGCAGTAAACTGTAACATAGAGACAAAACCTTACTACACAAATGTTCAAAATATTGAATTTATCTTATCATTCATACTTTTGCTGTAGAGCTAACCGTTTCAGAGATATCCTTGCTATTGGTTTCAATTTTAAAATACATACTTTTCCCAAACAGGAAGCCGTCCGTGTTTCTTTTGTTTTACTTCAACCCATGCAAAGAAGCAAATTATTATGTCAATCACATAGCGAGAGCTTTTAAAACCATTTGAGTATCGCTTTAGCTTATTGCATTCCCTTTCCCTTAGATACCTTCTACCTATAAGGAAATAAATATTAAGATACTTTTGTTAATGCTTATTTCGAATAGCATGGAGTAGAAAGAAGATTAATCTTTTGTAAGTTTGTTTATAGAACAGTTGGAAAGAGTCATATGAATTGAATACATACGCTTTTTTAGTATCATTTACATGCACAGGTTGTACGGGAATTATGTCCCAGCTGATGTATTCAAAGTTACCATCCCTAAGCCATACACATTAGCTGTCCATGAAACCCCCGTGCTGCTCTCTAGCGGTGGCAAGGGAATCTGAGTAAAGTGGACATTAAAAAATCAATCAATTTCTGTCATTTTTTGCAAACAGATTCCGTCTCACCACTGACAGGGGCATTTGTGGCTAGGCTGGTTTGCAGCCGCACCCCAGGATGTGGCGTTATTCCCTTTCTACGTTTGTTCAACATTAAATTAAATTCTCTTTTCGGCACTGCACTCATCAACAGTACCTTATGGAGTCGTTCTATAACCACGTGCAATAACCTAACAACATGAAAATACTGTACATTGTGGAAACTTAAATTTATGAAATAATGACGCTTTATAATATTTTAAAATATTGTAGTCCATTTTGTACTTGTCATCCGATTACTTTTGGTGGAGAAGTTATTATATCCAATTCAAAATTTTCATATGATGATTGCGAAAAAAATAATTCAAGGAATCTTTTAAAACATTGGTGTTCTACATTAACCTAATGATTTAACTCATTTTATTGAGTGAGAAATATATGTTTATCTTCTTTAATTGTTATGACATTCAGTAGATTGATAATCATTATTATTTATACCTTTTGTTATATTACTTTTATGTTTTAACTAAATTGAATCTTCCCCTTTAATGAACAAAAGCCACAATTAGTCTGTAAGTGTGTGTAAGAGATAGAAAGAAGGGGAGAAAGAAAATCTGATGTGTAGGGATTTGTTTTGGATTCCGAAGCTCACACAGTTACGAACACACAAAGCAGTCAGTGATATAAGGCGAGGGCATTGTGAGTGGTTTGTAGCGTGAACATGTACACGTTGAGGTATAATCTGTTCCAAAAGTAGCTCATTACATGTATTTATTGCTCTAATTCTTATAGCATTTCATAATATATTAATAAATAAAAACTCATTGTACTTTTACAAATAAAAGTATAAAGTTTGATACAAAAAATTCATGTTCATAGTTTTTAAAATGCAATGAACATAAATCAACAAACTCACTCAGAATTCATTGCAGTGAATTACATACTACATCTTTACTGTATCGAAAGAAAAGGCTCTCCTTCAGCAACTCTAAATATGCTTGAATCATCCTCAAGTTTGTTAAATGTTAAAGGCCTACCCTTTCGTATTTTCGACGTTTTACAATCTGCGCTTTCTTTCACTGGTTTATCTACTAGCATGCTGGTTGTTATCTGACAAAATTGATTCTGCCTTTTCTAGAGTTGGTTCACCTGGTGCACTCCATTGTTTTAACTGGGATTTACTTTATGGAGTGTAGTGAGCATCTACGTTTCATCTATGGCTATAAGCCGTCTCAAAAATTCACTGAGATTTTTACGGTAGAGCTCCACATTCTGAACAGAAACAGTTTTTCTTTGGAACTTTTGTTCAGGTGTGAATAAAATGGCACTCATCTTACACAGACCTTGTGAAAGCCCAAAACATTACTTAAAATATTACCTGCACATTCTTTTGATATGTTACAGCCTCTGCTATGTCAAACAACTTTAAACTGTGGTCTTGCAGTACTGAACCATGAATTTTTTCAATGATCTCTGGAGTTGTCACTTCTACAGGGCGTCTAGAGCGAGGCTCATCACTAGTGCTCCTACGTCCCATTTTAAACTCTGCAATCCACTTTTGATCATTAAATATGAAGGGCAGAATCTTTCAATGTACTGTCCATTTCCTCCTTGATTTCTTTAGGCGTTAAGTCTTTCAAATGGAAGAATTTAATCGCTACTCATTTTTTCCAAATCCTCCATTTTCGCCAAAACTATAAGGTTGTCTTATTTAAAATGTCTTCATTCGAAAATTAAACAAGCTATTGACCTCTAACTATGGATATAAGCTAGTCTAGAGTTAAGCTATACGATGCTATCGTCTAACTGGCCTAGTGGCGCCAAATCTGTGTGAGGCCCGGGACTTATCAGCTGACCCTCATAAAAATATAGAAATTTGAAATTTCACTCCCAGTGGAAGAAGAAAAATTACTTTTTAAAATAACTCAGTGGTGTATTTGGTAGATTGAGCTGACTAATTTATGGTTACTTATCTCGTTATTGTATTTTCAGCCTTGCTCAACGTGTCTTTTGTTCCTTAATGTTGGTTTCTTTTTTTTTTTATTTCATTCTATTGTATATTACGTCGCTGAACAACTTGGTTATATCGCGACGAAATTGTTCGGTAATGTACCTCCTTGATGGTATGTGGTGGACAGAAGCCTTTCAGTGCCTCATCCCCATTCCATATTGCCTTCGCTTCGCGTAAAGTAGATGGTGCTAGAGTGCCATCCAGTCTAGCTGCTCTACCATTCGTAATCAGATGGCAAGGTGCAGCTAGCCTTTCGAGGTCTCACCTCCTTACACCACATCACTTAACTCCGCGGCAAGCAGATTCTCTTCAGTCTACTGCTTTTACTATTTGTGGCGATCAGAGTTATCATCTAATGGTCTTAAAAATAGAATACTTGTCGATTTATTCGGTATTGGAAAAGAGAGATTTACTCTATAGAATTTGTTATATATGGGTGGTTTTGCCTTAGTAGAACGAAAATTATTGGGTTCTGGATAGGTAGAGTCAGAATAAAAATTCAATGCCATAGCCGGGATTTGTACCATAGATCTTTAGGCATCTAACCGATTGCTCTAACCACTGAGTTACCATGGCAACATGTCAGTATGGCATTACATTCCTCAACTGACTCATAAGTTTCCCAGTAAACCTCAAGGCAATTTCAAATTATTTTGAAGTGACATACCCGAATAGCGATTTACAATGAAGTCTAGGTTTCATAGTTTAGCCAACCATTAGGTCAATTAGTGTTAGTATAATTGTTTTATCAGGCAAGCTGTATGAGAAATTTAATACTGTGCCGGCATGTTGCCATGATAACTCAGTGGTTAGAGCAACTGGTGGTTCAAATCCCAGGTATGCCGTTGTCTTTTTCAGTCTGACTCTACTAACTCATGTCCCACACACGGTTTGTGTGAAAAAACAATTACATTAACATATTAGGTTATATTCATTGGTCGAGGTATGAAATATCCAATTCGGCAACTGAGAAAACTCACGAAAGAATCCCAGCTACATTAGTCGACCCACGGGATTTGATTCCAGGGCCTCCCAAATACCTGTCAGAGATAACCGCCTCAGCCATCTCGCTCAGTGTCAATTGTCTTGGTGACAAAGCATAAAAAGTCTGGGTGATGTTAAAGATAAATTATTTACAAGTTTTCTTGTTGATGAAATGGTTCAGTTCATAAAAGGAGCATGTCAAGAAACTTGGTTTAAACAAAGAACTGTGGACATGTTTGTATGTGACATACAGACTACAAGAGCGTGTAAATTCCACATGTTAGTCTTCTGTGATCAGTTTCGTCCTAATTGTATTATAGTGAAATTAAATTATATTTTCTTTGTATGCACAGCATTATTATATCTACTGTATTATGTACCAGAGCTTCCAACAGTAATCACTTATTCTAGAAATTGCGCATTATAACCCCCCAGTGGAATATCATTTTTGTAACACTCCACCGTTAAAGCCCTTGTGATGGGAATATATAAACGGCATTCTTATATTGATTAATGTAATGAGGGCTTATTTTAAATATTCGGAAATGTATTCGGCAGAACCGGAAATAATTTTGCAATAGAAAGAATAACCTTGAAATTGTTGCCAAAGGAATCGGAGAAATAATATATTACATAAATGGATGTTTGTATTCATACAAGGTAAAACAGTACAAAATTATTACATCGAAGTGTATTGGTGACGTCAAACAACAACGGGCTAGATGTACAATTATGTGTAATTATATATGAACAATTGTGTGTAAATTTTTATATGGTCGCTATAAAACCTAGAAGTTCAGCGTACGTTCGAACGTACATCGATCGCTATTTTCACACAAATTTCAGCTGCATAAGTAGTTGAATCCAAAATAATATATGACAGTACATATTCAAAATTATGTTCTAATGTAGGAGTTAAATATTTCTAGAACCAAAATTCCAAGATCTATTTATTATTACTTAATGGAAATCTGTATGGAAACAGTTTTAATTTTCTGCATATTACATACATACGTTTTAGCATGAGTTGAAAGTAATACAGTTTCTACTCACTTTAAAGGAAATTTCGATCAGTGATGCAATTCTTTACGTTGACTACCCTTTCTGCTCATTAGAGCTTTCTATGAAATGGAGATTAGATGCCCCAAATCCAATTTTAAAGCATCATCCTGAATATCTCTCGCTAGAAGATTTTTCCAAATGACATTAAGTTCTATAATAGCTTCATAATTCAGAGCACACAATTGTTAATGGCCCTGTATTGTACATTAATAAGTAATACTCGCAAATAGCTTTGAAATTATAGCAGCTAAGCTCGTTAAAGGAAAGAAAAGAAGTTAACAGGACAGAAAGAAAGAGCATGCTGCGATGGAACCAGATTAAAATAACCATGGCGTAATGCGATTTGCACTGCGCTGATATTTAGCCGGTAATAGTGATGGAGTTGATTACTCTCTCAGCCCTTCAGATGATGGCGCTGTGTGTGTGATAACGAGCGCCAATTTGTGATAAAACACATCATAGCACAAAATAGGCAGAATGACGCTAGCATTAGTTACGTTTTGCTACCTTGTTACCTAGCGACAAAACCGCCGTTCGAAATTAAGTTTTCCTCTGCATAACTGGCGGGCTTAACAACGCACAATAATGGACTTTTGTTACAAGGTACCTACCTACCTATATTATACCACAATCAAGTAAATGCCCACAGCAAACAAGTAATGGTTCTACTGCCAAAGTGTGCGATTTCATGAATAAGTATTACTTTTAAGTGATTATAAATTCAAATGTTTTATTTGGTTTTATTTTCGCGGCGTTTTATTAGCAAATCATAAATTAAATACCTATTTTTATTAATTTTAGAATAAATAGTACTTTCTTTACCATATATAGTAAGTACCGCAGGTACTACACAAAAAATACCGATGTCAAGATTCAACCTAAGATATATTTTGAAGACCCCTGAACCGAAAAGGGGTTTTTAGAAAAGACTCAGTGTTGTATTTATGAAATGCATCTCTTAAAAACGTAAAATGGGTTAAAACTCAAATTGGTATTTAACTTCAGCATCTTCCCAGGATGCGAAACGAAGCTTCACAGGAAAGTAAAACCCAAACTAAACTACTCTTTACATGAAAAATATTCAAAATTTAATTTTTCAAAATGGCTGTAAGAATTTTGATTAAAACACCATATACTTCAGATATTGTCAAAAAAATAAATGCATAACATCACATTTCTGGAGTAGTCTCTGAAGCTTTCTTTATTCTGAATGACATTTACATAGGTGATTAACTGTTAAAACGGAAACATTTTACTACGCCAAAAGTAGATATCGTTAAAGCATTCAATTTATTATGATTGTTTTTGGGAGTTAACTATTTTCTTCTTTTATATTATTATTATTATTATTATTATTATTAGGTTGAATTTTGAAACACTCCTCTTCTCGAATCAAAAGTTTTTAGTTTCTGCATTTTACATTCTTTGTTACGTACGGTAAGTAAGGCAAGTTTTGTCTTCCACACAAAAACTCGTAAAATTTCATCAGAAATATATACTTTCAGGTCCTCTGAATAAAAAAAAAATTCTTTAGAAAAAGGCACGTGCGAAGCCGGTGAAATCTCGATAGTGAATTTTTGGGTGGAGTACAATACCTTCTGTATCCCTATGCACATTTTACATACGGGCTAGAGACTGGATTTTTGAGCAAAAATGTTATATTGACATCCATTTTCATCCTTTAGAAAATTATAATCCGGTGTCATTAGAAAAATTATATCGTTTGAAGACAGTTTAAATGCAATGTTGCCGAAAAGCGTTGCAATTTCTGAGAAGTGCAGCCAGTTTAAGTTTAACTACCGCTTTTACTACCATGGCACCAAAGGCGAGCTACACGTAGAATATTCCCTGTCAGCTGCTCTAATCGTTTGACGAATCACCCAAGACCCACGCCATCTTAACGATTGTTTATGTGCTAGACGAACATTTGTGAGGGTTATGCTGTTTCAATATACAGTGAACTACGAATCTGTTAAGAGACACTGGGAGTGAAATTTAAAATGTCTATATTTCTATATCTTTTTATGAAAATTTTACTCTGATTG
This sequence comes from Hymenopus coronatus, assembly GCA_030762935.1. Classification (NCBI taxonomy): domain Eukaryota; kingdom Metazoa; phylum Arthropoda; class Insecta; order Mantodea; family Hymenopodidae; genus Hymenopus; species Hymenopus coronatus. Next base: position 74,807,832 of record CM060888.1, on the reverse strand, counting down.
CGTTGCATTATTTTAATATGATTACAAATGTGATTAATATAGAATAAATGCTTTGCAAGATATAAATTATTTAAAACATTTTATTATAGGAATATATTTGCATATCAAAATATTCCTGTGGCTCAAAATTTGAGAAAATTGGTTGGCTTGTTTTTGAATTAGTGTTTTGACCCACACACAAAAGGGTTATATTTCAACAACGTTGAATACTGATTTATGATAATTCTTTTAAACTACTAGACATTTGTTTTGAAAAATTACTGTTGAGGTTAAGAATAATTTTGTCACCTGTAATATTACAATAGATAATAATGCATATTTATAATGCATGAGGGATAATCAGAAACTAAGGTTACAAGGCGCATATTCTTGGTGTTTTGTCTTTGACAGAAACTTAGTAATGTAATTTTCATACATGTGGTTGGCACCCTTGCAGAGTTTCAGCCACCTACAGCGATACTGCAAGAAAACACAAATGGTGACTCGTTTGAAAAACTGGTCTAGCGAAGATATCCGCTCAATTGTTAGATTTTTGTGGGCGAAACAAGTAACCGCGGCTGGCATTCACTGACAGCTGGTAGAGGTTGATGGAGCGACTATAATGTCACGCCAGCATGTTGCAGAATGGTCACGAAAGTTTGCGGCCGGTAGAGAAAACGTCACCGACGAGGATCGCAAGACCGTCCGAGCACGGATTTGAACATAGCTCGCACGAAGGAGCTGATTCAGGACAGCTGGAGAATCACGTTACGACATATAATTGCGGTAGAACTGGGTGTGTCTTTCGGAAGCATTCATCACATTGTTCACGACTGCAGTACCGGAAAGTTTGTTCCCGATGGATTCCACGAAATCTGATCAACCAACACAAGGAGAGGCGAATGGGGGCAAGTCTACAACTTTTGCAACGGATCTCCACGGAAAGGAATAGTTTTCTTCGCGCTTTCATGGCTGACAAACATGGATCCATCACAATACCCCCAAGAACAAGTGATCGTCGAGTGGAAACGCCTCCCTTGCCCAAAGACAAAGATATTTAAGGTGGCCGCCATCTGCCAGAAGACGATGGCCACAGTGTTTTGGGACAGCGAGGGTTATACTCGTGGGGTTTTTGAAAAGAGGTACTACTTGACCGCGGACCGATACTGCGAGAACTTGGCACGATTGCGCGAAATAATCAGGAGAAAATGGACAGACTTTCTTCTGGATAACGCGAGACCTCATATAGCCCAGAAGACCACGCTGTTAAATCAATTTCGCTGGAATATAATGACTACCCTCTCTCAGCCCAGGAGGGTGTCACTTGAAGGGTCACTTAGAAGGCCGACGATTCGCTTCAAATGAGGAGGTGCAACACTTCAAGACAAAGTGGCTGAACATGCAAGTAGAGGATTTTTACCAGGAAGGAATATTCAAACTCATACCACGAAGCGATAAGTGCCTCAACCGATATAAAGATTATGTGGAAAAGTAAACTAATGTATCTACTATGAGATGGTTGTATTGGTTGTACGAAATGCATAAAATATACCCATTTCACTGCAGGCTTTGTAACCTTAGTTTCTACTGATCATCCTTCGTATTTAAACAAAAGCTGATCTGAGATGCGTGGAACATTTCGAAGGTGTGAACTGGTAGATTTGTTTTACTAAACAGATGTATTGTTCGATCTTTAAATGAATGTGGAGCCCGAACCAAAGGCAGACAGCTGCATGTTGATTCTGTATGAAAGCCCAAGGGTGACAATATCCATTTGCTTTAAAAAAATCAATTGTAATTGCTACTGTAGCCCAAATATGAGTCGCAGTTCCCGTTAATGTGGATATTATTTATAATATAAATTTCTTTTTTTGTGGTTATCTAGATCTACTGTAAGTAACTGCTTAAATGTAGTAGTACTCTTTCCCAATTTCACTTGTATAATGGTTTCTTTCTCAACATATTTGTTACGAGGCACAGAACGATGTTTACGACAGTCCGTCAATCAGGACTTGAATTACCATATTTTACTCCGTTTTAACTCAAAGAAAATTTTTCCTCCCTCTATGGCGCCGCGTGTGATCTTTGACTTTAAACAGATGTTACTATAGAAAGCGTGGATCTACTTACATTTTGCTAAAAGGAAGACGAAATGAACGGAAGATTTAATGAGAAGAAAGAAATTCGATTGCACAATTTGTTCACTTATATCAATTTGGTAAGATGTTACTTGCTGTCACTTCATGAAGATTTGTCGCGGAAAGTCGGTGTCTCGTTCCAGCAGTGTCCTCAGCTTCGTTGTTGATGTAGGTTCCACTGCTAATCTTCTAATTAAAATTAACTCAGGGGTTTGTGGGTGAGGCTAATATTAAAAACACTCCCTTACGATGTGAATTTATTGTATCACAGATTTAACGGGCGGCTAGCTTGTTTCCTTACAAAATGAGTTATAAATAGATACCACCCCACCTCTTAAATTATTAATCAGGAGCCTAAGCTAACCCTCTGCACATCACTCCCCCACCACTTGAGCACGTGGACGTGCGCGCAACACAAGCTCAAGAGAGATAGTTATAGGGTAACCACATAAGAGATTTGCCTTGCCTTAAATATCCTGGGTGACGCCAACTTTCGCGCCATAAAATGTTAACAGCATCCCTTATTGGTTCTTAGTTAACATCACCTCACAAGCTATGAGAATACATTGTGCTAAGTGTTGACGTCATCGCGTGCACGGGTTTGGAAAAACCCAGTGGTTCCTTCTCACTTTAGGTTGTGCTTGCTGTGTCTATTGTTCCAATGCCTTGTGCTACTTGAAAGACAAGTCCACTATTCTATGTCTGTTCTTTTCTATCTTACATTCTTTAGCCTAAACCCTGTGCTCATTAGCAGGTGGTTGTTGGTGAACTGCTACCTGTGATTAAGATAGCTCGCCTTGCCTTAATTACCAAAGTTACAACAAATTGCATTTATGCAAATTTCTACCTTTAAATATTCTGAACTATTTTACATTGCTTTTACATAAGCTTATAATACTATATACAATTTCTCTTTTTTATAGTTTTGTGAGCACATGGTATATGCTCCTACAGATTTAAAAATTATTTTCCATATAATTTAAAAACCTTTTCGAAATACGTAACTCAATTCCATGCCTGATTATGTATGAGGTCATTACGAACAGCTAAATGTATAACAAGAATTTAGACCTACCGAAAATATTTACCATGAATTTTGCCCAACAAAAGTTGCCTTCAGGCTCTCTGGTTAACAACACCATTCCCCCGCCGGTATAAAATGGCTCGAGCTCAAACAGTTGCCGTGCTGGAACTGATTCCACTCCTCGTCTGTTGGCGAGCCCAAACTTCGCCCAGGAGAGGTTTTCTCTTCAACCACAAGAGGCAGGACGAATGGTTCAACATATGCATTGCCATATGACGACCCCAACAAAACTCCTTCAGATCTTGTCCCAGCAAGGCATAGCTGATGCCGGGCGAAAATCCTGTACCAATTCTTTTGGGAGAGACGTGGAAATGGCTCAGCCGTTAGAAACAACTAAACATAATTAACATGCATAACAGAGTAACTAGATAATTTATTATAGGTCAGCAGACATTGACATAAAGCATGTGGTAGGTTCTAACATGAGGATCCAACGTGATATTAACCATTCATAATGGGTTCGTAAAAATGCTTGGAGTATCCGAGAGATTTCGATTCCTTTTTTCCCTTACTTATTGTCTTTCTCTACCAACTAATACATGTAGATATTGGTAGATAGAGAAAGTACTGTATTTCATCCAAAAAATCGATACAGATTTCGCCAGAAAGACATTTTTGAGAGTCCTGAAATAAAAAAGTAGCAGTTTTAGAAAAATATCCGTACTTGTATGTTTGTATGTGTGTGTTCATATAGCATAACTCATAAACGAAGAGGCCGTTAAATACCAAACTTGGTATTTAGGTTAGTACATTTCAAGGACGCAATACGAATTTCAGAAACATTCTTCTACCCAAGCTACCCTTTTACATGGAAAATGTTTCTCAATTTTTTATTTCCTCAAAAATGTCCATAACATTTTGTTTAATATACCATACGTATATTAAGCACATTTACATGACAAATAAAATGTATGTCTTGAAATATTTGATTAGCTTTTCAGGCTAGTGTATTTCCTATGACAAGCAACTATCTAGTAAAACCATTTCTGCTAAAGTTTAATAACATAAAGTAAATAGAAGGATAAGTTTATGAGAATGATTTTTTGCAGACTAGGTAGAGAAAGTCGTGTGAATGGAGGACAATAAGTTTTTCTTTATTTCATTTTAAAATAATGATTCTGAATACTAGTCATACTAGCTAATACCAAGCGAAATATGAAATGTGTAAATTAAATAAAGTACAAAACTTTCAGATTATTTCCGAGCGGTCGGCATAAAGATCAGATCTTGTTCCGGTAGCCATTCACGGTGCGAATCTTCACAGGTATATGATAGCAATGTTCAGACTCTCGCAGGATGAGGACTCACAAGGCGAGAAGACTGCGGAACTGCTTCCGAGTCGTTGTATACCCAAACACCAAGTTGATATCGCACTGTTATCAAGTACTGAGATAGTCGGGAATGCAGACTGGTGATGAGCACTATTGAATGCAAACTACCGAATTATTAGATAGCCGCCTATCGGATATCCGATTGTTACCCGTAATCACATTTTATTCGACTTTAAAATATTACTGTACTATTGGTTACTTGACAGTTATTAGATAGCCGCCTATCGGATATCCGATTGTTACCCGTAATCACATTTTATTCGACTTTAAAATATTACTGTACTATTGGTTACTTGACAGTCTCAAGTGCTGTTTTATTTTCTTTATATAACACTCTTAGCAACTAGTCATACACATTAACACTAAAAACTACAACCATCAAGCAAAAATATAAACTTATATACAAAACACCAATGCATACAAATTATTCTAAACATGTGCATTGATATTGATACTTCTACCAATGCGGTCGCCGTTTTGTAGCGGATGTACAGTCAACCCGTGGTGAAATTGTTGTTTTGATAAATAAAAACCAAAACGTTAATTCCAAATCTTAACGGAACCTCTTCTTTGCATAACGAAGGTTAAAGTGCGGTGCTTAAACGTTTTGTGGCTGGTTAACAGGCACATTGTGCATTGTAGCTCCCCACTTGTTTGTGTATTAAAGTTCAGAATACCCGTATGGATATCTGCATGTTAGCTATGTCTTATATTCACTTCAACCCAAAATATAATTTAGCCAAATTTAGCACCTCGTACCGTAAATACAGAATAAGAAATAATTTCTAAACCAAGATTTGCCACTATTCCAGGGGAATAATCTTTGGCATATTCCTTTTAACAAATGAAATAATAAACGTCAAACGTAATAATAAATACAAGTAACGTATATATCACAACATGAAATTACTGAATCATCACTACATGTTGATTTCAAATAGGTGGATAAACTTAAAAATAAGAAATTTCTGTATCTTTCTTTAAAAAATCTGATTTGTTCCATTCACAGATTTTCTCTGTAATAAATTATCGTTAAAAACCTTATTCTTCTATTTCATGCTAATCGAGACAAACATTTGTAGAAATTGTCTTATTACTTGATTTCCTGTAAGTAGAAGGGAACTAGGTTAAAATGATAGTCAATTCTTTTAAAAACTCGTTGCCATGTGCTTAAAATCAGTTTCTTTGGATTCCAGGAGTTGACAAATTTCCGTATGAGAAAAGTATTTTAAAACTTAAACCAATAACAACGAACAGTCAACTGCACGAAAAAAATGTATATGACATAAATTATATTTTGACGAGATCTATATTTTTGTGTGGTAGTTCTTTTCCATCCCTTAAGGTTTATTAGTATAAAAATTCAGCAACATTCATCCAGAATAAAATGGACTTTAGAGGTTATTCACAGAGAATTCAAGATATATATTTTATTTATCATGTAAATATATTTAGTTTACGGTATTTTAATCAAAATTGCAGAGCCATTTTGAGAAAAGCAAACATTTTCGAAAATCTTTCTATGTAAAGGGTTGAGGTGGGTAGATTTTCCTCAAAATCTTTGTGTCGCATCCTTGGAAGCTGCTAAACTCATATATGTTACCGACTTTACGATTTTAAGTTATCGATACACAACACACATGGACCTGTTTCTAAAATGCTTTTTTTTTGTACAAGGGACCCTAAAACGAGTATTTCCGGTGGAATCTCGGTATTGAATCTTTTGGTGGAGTGCAATACCTCTTCTACCTATGCACCTTGTACTATGTAGAAAAAGTAAAAATATAGTTTTATTTCAGTTATATGTACTAGTTTGGTTGAGAAACGGTATATTTTCACAATCCGATATTCATGGAATAAATTATTCCTTTAATATATATTACTGGAGGGCTAGAATGCTTATTACATCGTACTCTTACATCTGAATCAAAACTAGTTACTTTAGTAACTTATCTAGACTACCACTTCACGCTTTTTGTTAAAATAAATAGCTTTTAAGTCTGAATAAAAATCGAATCATCGGTAGTCATTTCTCACTTTCGTAATACATTCGATTGCAATAAACATTCGACAGTACCCTTACGATGTAGAACCAGTGTATGGGCAATACCAATGACAGAAGTTTAGGAGACTGAAGTACTTCAGCAACTCGGAACCGAATATTATAACTATGGCCTCAGACTTCAATATTAAAAGGGATTCGTTTATCGAAAGAATAATCGTTGGCATTTATTACATTATTGTTATATACGTAACTTCGAAAGAAATGTCGCTACTGCACCGTGAATCTGGGGATTCTTGATAAGAATTCTGACATTATATGGGAGCTTTATAATGCGGCAAGAGAATCTTATTTAAAGACAAAACTGCCAACATACACAATATGCACCATTGGGCAATCAAAACTCTCTCTGGATCCAATAGTGTATAGTCCAATACAGCTGGTCACTCCTCTGATCTGAAACCTTTTTCCAAGTATAATAACTGCAATAAATATATTAGAGAGTCTGTTTAAATACATCATTTCAAATTATTATATCTTTGCTTCCTGTAAATGATTCAAACACTCTTATTTTCATATGAGTAATGTTATGTAAATATTCTAAATGTGCTATCCTCCTTTTATTTGTTAAAATAATCTTGCAAAAACGATTTTGGAGTCAATTAGCACTGAATTAAGCACAGCTAATTATGTAGTAACAATTTGTAATTTAATTGTAATATTTACAATTGACCTCGGTGCTCTAAGTTGTGTATCAACTGTAGTTATTTTAATACACGACATTCTTCATGAAGATGACACAGACATATTTACTTAATATTAATTAGACGATAATTAGTCAGAAGTACGGAATACAGCATTGTAATAGCAAACAAGAAAGAGTGAGAAAGCAATGTCGTATATGCAAGAGGGAAAATTTGTACCTACGGGTGTCAGCAAAATGTACGAGGCCATATCTTGTAAGTAACAGTTGCACATTCTTACAGCAAAGCCTCTTAGGGTGCATTCACCATTGTATTGCACAGAGCAAGGCAAGAGACGAGTTCTCTATGTCTGTTAACCACCTCATGAGCCGTGGCAGGGATTCAGGGAAAACAACTCCAGGTATACCGTGATAGCAGATAGTTCTACTTATGCTTCGCTTAAGGTAGTAATACAACTCTGGAATACGAATTCTCGCTAGAACAATGCGAAAAAGTCGCTAAAAAGATCACAAAACAAAAGATTATTATGCTCTATGGACTGATTAATTTACAAAAAAATATACGTTCACCTAAAACAAGCGGCGTACCCACCTCTTCGTTATTCGCTCATTAATAGAGGTGGCATCCGAACCACTCCGTTTTCAAATGTATTTTACATCAGTCACTGTTTCATTTTGCCGTCCCTGAATAGTTTTATACAGGTATACATAACATGGAGAACTCATACCAGCTGGGTGGAAGCAAATGTTGGTATTTGAAGGTATAAACCTAAAGAAAGGAAATGCACTATTGGATCTAAGAGATATGCCATCTTTTATGCAAGTTAGTATACGATTCATTCATTCTTCCATTCTTCCTCTACTTCTTTTCTTCTTCTTCCTCTTCTTATTCAATGACTATTCTCTGTGTGTAGGATTTAACACTTCCAACGACTTACAAAACCTTGGATCAGTAGCCTGTCGAGGAGCAAGCAAACAATGGATCATAGTATATCCAGGATCAGAATTAGCCCTCGCCCTGTCCAGCATGGTGAAGGAAATAAAAAGTGTAGCAATAAAAGGAAAATCGTAGATCAATATTCAACCCAGCATTCACCTAGCGAACGGCGAAGAAACTTTCGGTTAGGTTGTCGGCCCTGGGGTTGAAGCCGGGATCTCACGAATGTGAGTCACAAACGTTACTGGGGCGCCACTTAGCTCGCTTATTCATTAAGCGCTCAGAATTATGCATTTCTATAAACTTGTAACAAATTGCATGATTAAAACATACTAAACTGGAATTTTCTCACTACCATCTGCTAGGAGCTTTTGAGATTTTTATTGTTTATGCTTTTAAATGTAATTATATTATCTGATATTTATAACGTTTACTTTTGACTACCTTGAAATTAGCAGGTTTGTTTGATCTTTGCCATTTGTTTGCAACTTCCGCTCATTGATGCCAGAGCAAGAATTTTGGAAGTTCTGGCTAATTTTACAGAAATATTTTAAAACCAATTTTGCAGAAACACGATTATAGTATTATTATATGTCTTTAGTTAACCGACGACTGCCGGCACTTTTCCGATTATTCAATTATGATGAATTAATACTTATTTTCATCATTAATTGCTTCGGTAATATGGATTGATAAATTACGTATTTATATTTTTGATAACAAATATATGGAACTAAATTACCCTCAGTGTTTACGAGTTGTACTCTATGAGACAACTACTACGGGCGAAATTGTTGTTATTGCTTTGTGCTTTTATTACAGTCGTGATTATTACGTCAATCAGTTATTTGTTTAACCATTCTTAGCATAATTTTTTTCAACTCGAATAAGGTAGAAAAATCTAAATATTTCAGATTATTAAAACATACGAACCGCTAATAACCATAAATACTTTATGTTCCCTAATCGAATTGAAACAGAGGGGACGGCAGTAAATCAAATGAAATTGAAAAAAAAGTTATCACGTTCTTGTTTTTAAGGGGACTTTTTTATATATAAAATGTCAATTTTTAAAATGTTGCGAAAATACATAATACTTTAAAGATGTTTGCAATATCTCTCCTAGAGCAGATGTAAGACATATTCTGGGTGCGATTTTAAAAGCGCACGTTGATTAAAAGACACTATGTCAAATTTTAAGGCAATTTTACCAGGCCCAATTTGTTATTATTTTGCATATTCAAAATCTATCTTCTCCCACAAAAATGCAGCTAAAGGTTTGAAAAATTATCCCAAATAACTGCAGACTCTGTGTAATAAAAAGTTTGTTTAGAATTTTGCTATTCGTCATATATTAGCTTTAAAAAGTAATTGGTATAAATAATCATGCACTGTTTTTTTTTTCAGTTTTTTCACTTTGTGAAATAAGTTTGATTTTTAAAAAAACTATGTAGTATAGGAGCATTTGAACCAGAGAACTTGTAAAAGTACTAAGGATTGTAATTTTAAAAGATGACGATACTTTTATTTTCTTTCTTCATTTATACAGCCCTCTTTAACACCTATGGTCATCATATCAGAGACTTTGGTTTAATAAACAGTTCATTGACTTTAGGTTCCTTCACGTTGGTTTTAATAATTTTCTTTTTTTTTTAAAACGCAGATTTACTGTCCCATACATACTTCCAGACTCTGTGGTGTATAGGAAATAGATCCGGTTAAAGAAAAATTCCTCTCTCCAAACGGGAATTGAACCCGGGACCTTTGGGTGAGAAGTAAACTCGCCCACCACTCGGCCCCGGAGGCAGTCAAAAGATGTGTTCAATATCTGCAGGAAAAAATAGATTTTGATTAAAGCGAATAGATTAATACATTTGTAATGTATAGACATATTTGAATGAAACTTTGTATGCATAATTATTTTGTATACAGCAATTCTGCATAAAAACCACAGCACCGAGCGAGATGGCTCAGGCCGTAATGTTTGTGGTCCTGGGCTCACATCCAGTGGGCCAACCAATCTAGTTGAAGATTTTTCGTGGTTTCTCTTAGTGACAAGGCAAAAATACCACGACTAAAAGTACCATCTTTAGTCTAAATCAAATATAGATAGCAATTGGAATTGCGCCGCCATCTTTCTGCAGATAGAGACTTCAGAGAGACCAAACGGCACCCCATCCTCCTGCTTGTCTGGAGAACAGTAGAATGGTGTATAAGGCTGGTTGTAAGTGTCAGAATACAGAGACTGGATGGCACCCTAGCACCATCTGCTTGGGGTATTGAGTACGGGGGAAAACAACCGTCCAATACATACAGATCAATAACTATCACTATTGTGATATATCTAAATAGTTAAAGCGATGTTAAATAAATAAAATAATTAAAAAGCCATGTACAATCATAACTCTTGCTTTAATGCTTCAGAAAATCACTATTACCACATCGAAACACCTTTAGTTTTATGATATTGATTAACAATGTAATTCAATTGTTATTTGACAATTTAATAACGAGTATATATTAATTTTAAATTGTTTTATTTCCAAAAACGCACTTTCGTTTATACCTGTATTATAACTATAAAACTTCTCTTCTAAGTTTTCATAGTGTTAGCATAAAACACCAAACGTTTAGGTTGGAACGTCTATTTAATATAAAAGTTTGTATAATGGTTCAATCCAAATTATTTTATTTCAGTATTTTCTGAGGCAAATTAGTACTTGAATAGGAGAGTCAGACTGAACAATTTAATGCCAAAGACGGGATTTGAACCATGTATCTCCCGGTCTCTAGCCAATCCCTTTGCTCTAGCCAATCCCTTTGCTCTAGCCACTGAGCTACCATGTTCACATACCGGCACGGCATTAAATCTCTCAACTGACTCGCATATCAAGGTGATAACAAATTATTTTGAGATTTACATATCCCCGGGCTTCATTGTTTAGACAACTATTAGATCAATTAGAGTTAATTTATTTTTTCACACAAGCTGTGTGTAGGACAGGATTTAATTAAATGCCATGCCGGAATGTTGTCATGATAGCTCAGTGGTTAGAGCAACCGGCTAGAGACTGAAATCCTTGGTTTAAATCTCGGCTATGGTATTGAGTTTTTCAGTATGATTCTACTATCCAACTCCTATCCTACACACGCTAATGTGAAAAAAAAATAATAATAATAATAAATAAAAAAAAACTAAAGTAACATTAGATTGGTGTTGCTTGTCTCTTCTGAGATATTGTAAAAAGCAAAGGTAGGAAATAGTTGTTCGTGACATGTTAGGTGTGCCGGCTCCTTGCGGCAGCACCGATGCAACCACGTGACCTCTTTATCTCTCTCTTCTAATGTCTAAAATCTCTGACCAATGTATAAGTGATTTAATGTTCTCTAACCCTAACTTGAATCAGCAGGTGTTCGGAGATTTTTCTGACAACTTTTAAACATGTTCTAAATCATGTTAACCGTGAAATGAGTTAACCAGGACAACTGCTTTGTATTTTTAGTTAATTTTCAAGCTCTAATTTTAGTTCACCTCTGAAGAAAAGATATACAAAGCAAAAATTTACCTATTTATGTCCCTTAGTTATAAATAGAGGGCATTCATAAATTCTTAATTAACTCGAAGTAATTTACATGTCTAAGTTTTTATTGTTTCTCTAGAAAAAGTCGGAAATTGCTTATTTAATTTACTTTGCACTGTACACAGTGTACAAAAAGTTTTTATTCATTTTTATTTCAATAGCTGGCATAGGAGTGTCTCAAAGCTTTTTCCTTTGCTGCAGGCAAGCCGCGAAATCAGAAACCAAACGCTTGTTTTAAAAAACGTCTTTATCCTGTCTGTTGATGAGGAACTGAATTATTTAGCCTATGTATTCCTGTTACAGGATAAGCTTATTTCCCTCCCCATACCTTAGTGCTGCAAAAGTCAATTAGCATTTCATTTCGTTAACAGAGTGGAATATAATTAAGAGACGGTAATGAGAAGTTGAAGGTGTTTTTTAAAAACGGCTCACTTCTGGTGCTATACTCCGACGACTAATTAGATAAAAAATCTATTTCCCTCTTTCCCTTTGCGAACCATGCGCCCACGTTGGGCTGAAGGAAAGTGTCACGACTGAAAATTGAAGGAAGAAAGGAAATGTAAGTGGCGACGGAGAGAGAAATGTGTGTACTAACTGGAATAATAATAATGACGCTTGCCAAGGAAATGAACAGAACAAGAGGATCCAGATTTCTTGGAAGAAAGACAGAAAAAGAATTTGGCAAAAGGATTTCGGAAATAACTAACTTCTTCAGTCTCTCACAGATCCAGAATAATGTTTCAAGATGAAAGAGGCAATCAGCGATCTACTATTGCTAATCAACTACCGGTTTTTCAATCAATTTTCAATATATGAAATACCACTTTTACACCCACAACAAAACTGGATCGACTATGTCTTAGTATCTAATTTTTAATATATTCTTTTATATAACTGTACAACTAATGATATGATGTCACGGTAATGAGAACGATTCACATGCGGGAGATCCGAGTTCAATCTCCCAGAGTAGATCAATCTGACCGAAGGTTTTTCACTGTTATACTTGGTCGCTAGGCGAATGCTTAAGTGAAGAATTTGATTAGCGACAATTTAGTATCCCTTTCATCACTACATTTCGTTTCTTTGTTTTTTACCATCATTCCATACAATGGGCTGATCAGAAATCCAGGTTCTGCTATGAAAGTTTCCTTCCTCCTCTGACCCAAAGGCATTGGGAAACGTCTGCCCTACAAAGAGGAGGGTAATCCGTTGAAGAAGAAAAGAAGAAGAATACCAATATATATACATATATATATTTGGATGCTAATTTAACCATTAAATAATCAGTTTCTATGAAATTTATTATAATATTGATATCTAAGTAGTATGTACAATATATAAGTATTGACGTCTAGTATTTTGAGATCGGAAATTTACCATCTTGATTTGTACTTTGGCATTTGGAGTGATTATATATACAGGGTTACTACAAAAGAAATAGACAACTTCAACTGCCTGTAAAACAAAAAATATTACAGGTAGCAACCTAATAATTTATGGGTATGTTGAGAAACTGTCAAAGTTTTGATTGTTACTATTGGTAATGCTGTAGTGTTTTGTTTGTTGTTGCAGAAGCTGAAATGGCGGAAAATCCTGTGGAAAAGGCATATTGCGTGTTGGAATTTCCTAGAACGCAATCAGCTACTGTTGTCCAACGACATTTTAGAACACGTTACCACAAAACGCCACCGACTAAACAGTCAATCTACGACTGGTATAGAAAATTCGAGACAGCGGGATGTTTGTGCAAAGGGAAGAGCTCGGGAAGACCAAGAGTTTCGGAAGAAAACGTTGAACGTGTTCGTTCTGCCTACATAAGAAGCCCACAGAAATCGACATCTAGGGCAAGCATGCAATTACAAATTCCACAGCAAACTGTATGGAAAATCTTGCGGAAGCGACTGCACATGATGCCTTACAGATTACAGATGTTGCAGTTTCTGAGTGAAAAAGATAAGGTCATACGGCCTGACTTTTGCATCGACATGTTGCGACATGATGAAGACGATGCTGGTTTTTGTGAGCGCATCATTTCATTTTTGTGGTAACGTGTTCTAAAATGTCGTTGGACAACAGTTGCTGATTGCGTTCTAGCAAATTCCAACACGCAATATGCCTTTTCCACAGGATTTTCCGCCATTTCAGCTTCTGCAACAATAAACAAAACACTACAGCGTTACCAATAGTAGCAAACAAAACTTTGAGAGTTTCTCAACATACCTCCAAAATAATTAGGTTGCCATCTCTAATAGGTTTTGTTTTACAGGCAGTTGAAATTGTCTATTTCTTTTGTAGTAACCCTGAATATTGAACTTGGTATTTTGTAGCACTTTGAAGAAAAAAATTAAGTTAATTCTGAAAAAAAATATAGCACCAGTGTCAAATTAAAATTGCACATTGAAGAGTTAACACAAGAAATAAAATGCATAAAGAAATGTTTTAATATATTCTGACTTAATATAAGTTAAAGTAATGCAGATAAAATGAGAACAAAATGTGCCAGGCTAAAACAAACACAGAAGAAAGATAAATTTATACTGATGCAAAACCATAATAAAAATTGTACAAAATCAGTTTACTATCCAATTTATTTAATCATTAACGTTGTTGAATATCATGCAACGTTCCTCACATTATATTCTGCCATTTGTGTTCTGTCAGTAATAACAATACTTGACCAGTAGTGACAGTATTAAAAAGGTTCACTATTGGAACAGCACATTATTTGCAGTAGTTTCTTCAGTGTGGCAAACTAATTAACTTTTTTATTTAGTTTTATTTTTCTATTTTTATTCCACTGTAACTTTTAATTGGTTTAAACATACACTCCATCAATTTTTACTTTCTCTATACGTACTATGTACATAGTGTATAGAAAAGGTATTGCACTCCACCAAAAATTCGATACCGAGATTTCAGCGGAAATATATGTTTTAGGTACCCCTGTATCCAAAAAAAGTATTTTCAGAAAAAGGTCCGTGTGTGTATGTGTCCGTGTGTCAGTGTGTCCGTGTGTCTGTAAACACGATAACTCTAAAACGAAAAGTCGGTAAAATACCAAACTTGGTATTTAAGTTTAGTATCTTCCAGGGATGCGACACGAAGACTGAGAAAAATTCCCCCCCACCCCAAACTACCCTTTACATGGAACTTTTTTGGAAAATTTTGATTTTCTAAAAAATGGCTACAACGATATTGACTAAAATATCGTATATTAAAGATTTTACCTGAGAAATAAAATGTTTATTTTGAATTTTTTGGGAATAACCTCTGAAGACTACTTTATTCTGAGTGAATTTTATGGAATTTTGCATAACTGCTAAACCGTAAGAGATAGACAGAAACTTACCACACAAAAAATGTAGAGCACATTAAAACGCACAATATATGTTGTATACATTTTATTCTTGGTGTTGATCGTTTTTGAGATATTCCTTATTTATATTTTCAGGTTCGAAAAACTTAACTTTTCTCATACAGGAATTTGTCAACTCCTGTCCATACAAACAACGGAACTTCTCACATAGTAACCAGCTATTGACTATCGCGTTAACCTATGCTGCTCCATTATTTCCCTTATATTTACAAGGAAGCAAGTAATAAGACTATTTCTGCTAATTTTTGTCGATTAGCTTGAAGTAAATAGAAGCATGAGCTTTTTAAAACTAATTTGTTGCAGAAATTTAGCGAAAGTCATGTGAATGGAACACATCAGATTTTTTGTTTGCTTTTTGCACTGTAATTTGAAAAAATCCACGAATTGCTACAACACAGAGGCTATTTAGGGGTGTAAATGCATATTGTCAATTAAGAACAGTGTAATGAACAACATATCAACATGTGCTTCATTTGCGGACTAATAATTTTAGTGATTAAGATTAAGATTTAGAGTAGTACCTTGGTTAATAACTCCAAGTAGGCGTGGCATACACAAAACATACGTGAATATGTATTTATTTACTCTGAGACATTCCTACGCTTTCTATTGATATACAATGAGTAAAGTCTAAATTCAAATGAATGGCATAACTATTTAACATTGCTGCCTTACTTGGGCTTCTGCATCGAATGCATTTCTAAGCTGGTCATCAAACTGGTGTTTTGGATCGGTTTGTGAGGGGGTTAATTGTGTTAATTTTAATTATATTTATGAATTATTCAAGTATCTTATGTAAAGTATAACATTGAAGCTATTAGCATTGAAATATCTATTTTCCTTTAATTAAGTAAGGAGCAGATTGATTGTGAATAGTCTAAGCATTAATGATGACTCAGAAAGTTATAAAATCATAAAATTCTTAGTCTGTAAGTATTCTCTAGTGAAATTACTTTTTGGATGAAAACAACAACTTTAAATCCTGATAATTAACAAACTATTACAGTAAATCGGACAGATTCGCAAAATCAATTCTGAGGAGGCAATCAGTCGATAAAAGCAATGAATTTTCTCTCAGGGTGCTATCAGAGTTTATGGTCAACAATCCAGTGTTGTGGAATAAGGATAAGTTTTTCTTAAATAAATAAAACGTTAAATTTTCTTGTCTCAAACATTGGATTTTATTTTATCCAAATTAATGGACGAGCCACGAAGCCGCAACCATTAGTGATTTGTGCGTGCTTTATTATGCAAAATATCTCGAGATTACTTTCGTAGATTTCAATAAACTATGTCGTTAACTCGGACGAATAATATCATATTTTTGGCAAATTCAACTTAATATTAGTGGGAGACAAATTCTATTCCACTGTAAATATAACTATTTCGTCACATCAATGCGCAGGAATAACTACACACTTCGTATTCAGTATGTCTCCCGATTTCATACTTTCGAGTGGAACGCTAATTACTTCTGACTAGCCCTTTTTATATATATTTCTAGCCTTAGAATGAAGAAAATATGTCACCATGAAACTTGTTTATGACCAAATAAAATCACAAAAGAGAGCGCCAAAAAGTCTATAATTAAAGGAACACATAGAATATTAACCGTGCTTCTAGTAGATTCGATATGTGCGCAAAACAAAACATACGAAATCAATAAATCAACACAAAATGCACGTCAGTGCTACACACAGGACTACAAAATAATAAAATATAAATGAAAACATAGCGTAGGGACATAAATAATGGTTCAACGTGCAAAACATTACAAAGTAGCTGTCGGAATTTAACAAATTTCATTTGTTTTTAGAAACCAGGCATTCTAAACATTTTCAACGTCGTCCTCATGGAGACGAAGATTAAAGATATTGCCATTATCGAACGGGAATATTTATGTAAAGGATATTTGGGGGGGGGATTCCCTGAAAATCTACGTTGGGAGGCATTAAACTTAACTTGATATTTAACGGAATTCTCGTTTTTGGATGATGGTTTCCACACATACATACACACACATACTGAACTTTTTCTAAAGATGCCTTTTTATGGATTAAGGAAGTCTCAAAAGATATTAGAAAAATTAGTACGACATTTTTTTTTAGAATACCATACCTTCTGTAACACTGTGCGTAGGTGCAAACGTGTTACAAAAAATAATACCAAATATTAATTTAGTACGATGCCCAATTAATTTAAATGTTATTAGCATTGAGAATCGGATTATAATGTAATATTTCAATAACATAGTTTAACTCAGATAGGTTGCATTTTACGTTAACATACAAATCATATTAATTCGTTGAACAAATCAGTAAGACAGATAATATTAATAACATAACGGACAACTAACGTTGAATCAACATAAAAGGCAATAAAATAAAACTTATCACAGAACAGTGAATAGAAACCAATTAACAATAATACAGTGGTTATAGGACTTTTATATTCGATTTTAAATACAATAATTAATTCAAAAATGCATCGAAATACAAATTCCTTTTTAATTTTAATCCAAATACACCACATTTAAGTGCGGAAAATTATATCAGGCATTATTCCCACGATGGGGAATAATCCTTTTTATTATTTCAGAAGTATTTTTCTTCGTTTCATTTTTTTGAACATTTTATCACAGAAGACTTGCCCCTGCTATTGATATTGGATCACTTTGACCTCCTTTAATTTTTACATCTACTATCCTTATCATATCCTCTTTAATTACTTCCACTGTCTCGGCAGGCGGCTGCTCGATCTATGAACTTCGTGTTACCCTTTTCACAGACATCTCTGTTGATGTTACGTTGAATTTCTTCCTGAAGTTAAGAGAACTGTTCACGTTGACCTTCGACTTCACATGACCACATAAAAAGAAGTCACATGGAGTAAGGTCACAGAATCTTGGAGGCCACTCCAAATCACCATGAACTGAGATCACAGACTGCGGGAGTTTATGGTTGCAACGGCCCCGATTTTATCGAATTTCTTTATCAACTACGGAACTTTTGATGTTGTAGGACCATTATTACATCCGAAGATCCCGCGAAACCTACGAAAAGTCTCTGCATAGCACTCGCCTGTTTTGTAATGGGTTTTCACCGTGATAATATGTTCCTCCTTTGTGAACCACTCCATGTCAACAAAGGATCCTAAAATACACACTCAACAATTGATTTAAGAATTCGAAATGACAATCAATATTAAAAGTAATAAAACGACAGTGATGTAAACCTGAAAACAAAAATTTACGACTTAGTTTGGAAACTTCGTAATATAAGAATTACCTTTATGCGTGTACAAGTCACGTATCAAATGTAATACTTTTGATTTTTGTGTTAAATGAAGAATTATACAGCAGTCAGTGATAATTAATAAATACATAGTAATTGTACTGAAATTATATTTAAGCAAAAGTTTCGTTTATTTTATTTTTATTTCCTTAATTGTAATAAATTATAAGTTAGTTATGGCATATATGTAAAATTAATTGGATTTACATTTATAAAATTCAGAATCTATCACAGATATAGTGTTTCTCTGCGGCAGTTCATATTTTTATTTTCCCTATAGTACTGTCCACATAGTGTATAGAAAAGGTATTGTATAGCACCCAAAAATAGATACCGAGATTTAAATGGAAATACATGTTTTGGGTCCCTCTGAATCCAGAAAAAGCATGTTTGGAAAAAGGTCCGCGCGCGCGCGTGTGTTTGTGTGAACAGCACAGCTAAAAAACGAAAAGAACATTAAATACCAAACTTGATATTTAAGTTTTGTATCTTCCAAGAATGCGACACGAAGATTTTCAAGAAAATCCCGCAACCAAACTACCATTTACATAGAAAAAATTGCAAAATTTTTGAATTTTTCAAAAAAGACTAATGATTTTGATTAAATCTTTTATACATAAGATATTTACACACCAAATAACATGTATATCTGGAATTCTCAGGGAATAGCCTCTAAATACAGCTTTATTCTGGATGATTTTTACTAATTTTGCATAACTGGTAAACCGTAAGAGTAAGCAAAATTTTACTACACCAAAAATGCAAATCACGATAAAACTCACAACTTATGTCTTGTACAATTTGTTCGTGGAGTAAGCCTTTTTCGAGATATTCCTTGTTATTGATTTCAGTTTTAAAACAATTACACTTTTCTCATACAGGAATTTGTCATATCCTGTCCATACAAAGGAACTGCAGTCCCATAGCAACCAGCTTTGGCAACCTATGGTACTCCCTTATTTCCCTTCTACTTACAATAAAGCAAGTAATAAGACTAATTCTGATAATTTTTTCTCGATTAGTATGAAGTAAATAGAAGCATTAGCTTTTTAATAATAATTTGTTACAGAGCTGTAGAGAAAGTCTTGTGAATGGAATACTTCAGATTTTTTTAAGTAAAGGTTAGACCAATCCATGGCCATGCTTGTAGAGAGTAGGAGCGAGTTCTGGTCAGTACCAACATAAACAATTCGTGCCATTATGGATCACATTCTATGCAAAATGGTGAATGTGGAAGCAAAAATTGAGAGTAAAATGGAAAGACTAATGAAGTTTGTGCGGTTTTGCTATTTCAACACCATTAAAACGACTTAGATTTGAAGAAGAAATGTAAAAAATTCTCTTGATGCAACAATGGAAATCATTACGGATCTAGGAAATATTAAGCTTCATATTATCGACTTGACCTGAATGCGTTCAAACCTTAACGATACTTGGTTACTCTACTCTGTTTAACTTGGATTACATTCTGAAGCATTTTGGTAGTTTTCCTCCAATCAACTGTTCACGGCCCTCAGGATAAATGTAGTTGGTATATATAAGACCCCTTTGTTATTCTATAACTAGAAGCAAATTAACTTATTCTATTTAGTAGGTCGGTGATTTTCTAGTCCGTAGTCTGTAATTTTATTTTATAAACAACTCATCTGTTAAAAGACTATTAATGGTGCGTGTAAATTCTCTTACGCCCTACAGTACAGAGTTATAATGACGTTGTCATAGCGAATCAATGACGTAAAATAAGATAACTGAGCAGGAAACATTCGTGGTCGTGAGGGGGTGGAAAGAGGGTCAGATGTGACGCAGAACGGTCTCTTCCATCCTGGGAGTGTATCAGTGGCGGAGCACCAGCGCCTTTCCAGGTTTCCAACAGATTTTCTTGCTCTAACAGTGAATTTCTGAACACTCTATTTTACTTTCTGTGATAGAGTATACAGTCTGTGTATGTAGAATGGTTTAAATTGAAGTATTGGAAATTTAAAGTTCATATGAGTTTCTCTGCCCATTCTTCAACAAACTGTTGTTATAAAATGTTATCCTTGTATCTACTTGATATTACTCCAAATAAATATTTGTAGAAATTGTTTTATTTCGTAAATCCTTGTAGTTAAAAGGGAATAGGAGAATGCAGTACGCTTATGTGATACTATCTTTTAAGAGTAACTCTGAACCAGCAGAAAAAAACTGATAAAATCTTCCCATTTGAGACAAATATAAACATTTTAAAATTAAAACCATTATGTAGGAATATCTTGGAAATGGATAACTCAAAGAATGACATACTGTGTGTTTTAGCGAAACCTACATTTTAGGTGCTGGAATATTTTGTCCCTCTTAGCAGATATGCATAAAAGTACTTAAAATGAAGAGGCCTTCAGACAATTCAATAAATAATTTTAATATGTCTTTAAAATATCTTAGTCTTATTCTGTTTTACATACAACCATCGGAGGTATTTTGTAGAAAATCAGAATATAAAGGTTAGTTTTGGATGGGGTATTTTCTTGAAAATTTTCGTGTCGCATCCTTGGAAGATTCTTAACTTAAATACTAGTTTTCGTATTTAACAAGTTTTTGTTTGAGAGTTATGTTGTTAATACATATGCTCGCACGAACGCTTGCGCAAGCCCACACACACCACGGACAGTTGCTTAAAAATTGTTTTTTCAGGAAACCTGAAATGCGGTATTTCCACTGAAACCTCTTCATCGAATTTTTTGCTGGAATTCAATACTACTCTACTTGTTATTGAGGAACCAAGCAGTACATAAAGTAAATGTTTGTCCAGTGTTATATGTTTTTAAGTTTTGAAATTTATAAGTAAAACATTTTAACATAATTAAAGTTATTTTATAGGATAAACATGCTGGCTATATTACAGTATATAATTGTCTGTGATTTAATGTAAATCAAAAATTAAAAGTAAAGTAGGCATTAGACTTCCTTAAAAATATATTTAATTGGTTTGCTTACTTCTAGTATTATTTCAAACTACTCGGATTCCATTCTTTCACTTATTTATAATTAACTCCTAGTTAGTAACTCATAGTTTATTGATAACATTTGAGGCTTAAGCTTCCTGATACCTCAGCTATCCATGCCGTAATAAACTGCAAGAGAAATATGTACTGTCCTCAAAAGATGATTAATGGGTTGTTAAGAAACAATAAGGTCCTTAATATAATAGGTTGCAATTTAAAAACATGTGAATAATTGAAACATTTGACGTTCGTTTAGAATTTTATTTTGTGATCCGTACTTTAATTATTCACTTGATAATCTTGGGATTTTTTACATTCTACAACAAATACTATAGACATATATAGTAGATAAAGAAGGTATTGTATTTCACCGAAAAATTCGTAACCGAGATTTCACCAAAAATACATGTTTTTAAGACAACTCAATCTAAAATATGCTTTCTTAGAAATGTATGTGTGTGTGTGCCTGCGCGCTTGTAGAAAATCCCTACTCTCCAAACTACCCTTTAAATGTAAGATTTTTCTATAATTTCGATGTTCTAAAAATAGTTTTAACAATTTTGATTAAAATATCATATATTAAGACCTTAACATGACAAATGATATGTGTATTCGAAATTTATTGGGAATAGCCCCTTAAGTCCTTTTCATTTTAATGACTTTTGACTACTGTAAATGGTAAACAGTAAGATATGAACAAAACCTTACTATAAAAAAATGTAGATCACATTAAAGCTCACCATTTATATAATTTAGAATATTTTTGTAGAACTGATCATTTCTTAGATATTCTTTGGTATTGGCTTTAAAATATCCAAAAGACGTTTCTCAAACGGGAAGTCGTTAGTCACTTTTTTCGCCCTGGTCATGCAAAGAGAAGCAAATTTCAAGTGCATCACATAGCGACCATATTTTAAACATTTGGATATTGCTTTAAGTAGTAGGGAATTAATTAACAGGATAATTTAGTTTGATGTTTATCTCGATTAGCATGAAGAACAAAATAATAAGATTTTGTAAAAATGTGTTCCAGAATCGTCCAAGAAAACCATGTGAATAGAACACATCAGATTTGTTTTATTCGGAATATTGTTCAAAGCCCACTCTTATTTCATGGTGACAGATGAAATAACATGAGAGTTCGGAAAAATAAAATCGGAAGGAAATGTTCCAAACCTAAATATAGAGTATTTCCCAGGCATTTGTAAGTTATAAAGGACTAAGAAAACGAAAAAGCGCACACGACAAAGTTCAACAGCGTTGAAGGGATTAGAAGGCCTACTTCTCTTACACAAGTCCATGCCTTATAGAAGCCTTGACTACCCACGTTGGCGAATTGGCCTCTGAACGAGAAGTAAGGAAGCATTTTTGTCGAACATTTAGGATGTAAAGAGACATAAACAAGGAATATGAAAAGTCAATAATAGAGAAGACAGTCGCTAAATGCTACACTATACTATCCAGAAATACAATGGGAAAAATAACATGCCCAAGTTCATGATTAAAGCCTCTTATAGATAATGCGATTTTGTTCATACCAGGGGTTTACAAGAAAAACCGCCAAATGATTAAAAATATTTGACAAATATTGACAATGTCATAAATGTGTATCGTCTCTTTGCAAAACTGAACACATACTCCTCAATTGCATGGGTTTCCATTTGGCTAAAACGAACGAACGATTATTGGTCAAAGTTTTAGTATATTTAAGTATGTTTTGTCGTTATTTTCATATTATACTGGTACTTAAGAATAAAATTTAACTATTTTTAGCTCTTTTATATCATACATATATTAATTTCAGTATTTGGTTACTGTTTTAAAGCAAAATCCGTGCCCGCGCCGTGACCGAGTGGTTAGACCACTCACCTGTCACCTAGACGGCCGGGGTTCGATTCCAAGCGACCGCATGTGAGACTTGTGGTGGACCAAGCGGCGCTGGAGCTGGTTTTCTCCGGGTATTCCGGTTTTCCCCGCCATCCCATTCCACCGGTGCTCCATCATCATTCATGTATCATCAGTATCACCACCTGCGGTGCCAAAAGTTGTTAAAGCGGGCGTTAAAACACTACCCCCCAAAAAAAAACGAACCAAAAAAGCAAAATCCATGCAATTGGGGTGTAATGAAGCCCATAATGACACAATACCGGTTATTTTACGTGAGCTCTCCCCATCTCTTATGATAGAATCATTTAACTACAGTCGCTGGATTCAAAATTACAGCATTTACGAGTAGCTTTGAATGAATAGTCAGTCCATTACGTATTGGCTTAACGATAATGGCTGTTCAAACCGCTTACGTTAAGGTGCCTGTTATAAGGATATCTAAACCGATTAAAATTATAAAAGCAGTGGCATATGTGACAAAATAATTGATGCATAGAGGGTAAAAGAAACTGATAATTTATCAATTGTCACGTATTAAATAATTTACTGTTAGCGTTACCACACAACATTTGCAATGACTCTTTTCGTTATATTACTCATGAAATCAGATTTCCAGTGAGAAATACAATGCAAAAATATGAATTATAGGTTTAGCTATATTATACAGGATGTTTCAAAAATACGGGGCATAATTTCAGGTATGTATTTCCCACATGTAGACAATCAAATTAGTTCACTATAACATGTGTCCGGAAATGCTTCATTTCCGAGTTATGGCCTTCACAACAATGAAATTCACTGGAACGTTTTTCTTTCCGCAGGTTGTTGTCATTATAGAAGATGTTCAAAATGTCCACCTCCTGCTTGAATACAGACCTCACATCGATGTCTCATTGACCTGCGAACACGATCCCAAACTCCAGGAGTACTGCGTATGTCCTCACAACTTGCCACAATTCGATTCCGAAGGGATTCCAAATCCGGCACCGGAGACAAATAAACCAATGATTTTAAATGGCCCCACAAGTAGAAATCGAGAGGTTTCAGACCAGGTGAATGTGGAGGCCAAGCAATTGGGCCACCTCTACCTATCTATCGATCAGGAAATCTTCGATCCAAGTACCGGCGAGCCGTAAGACTGAAGTGTGCAGGAGTGCCATCATGCAAGAAGTGAATGTGTTGATGATTGATCAGTGGAGTGTCTTCGAAAACGTCAGGTATCGTGTTTTCCAGGAAGTTTGTGTACGCCTGCCCCGTAAGTCTGTTTACAAGTACATGGAGTCCAACTAATCGATCACCAATGATACCGGCTCACATGTTGAGGGAGAACCGCACCTGGTGATGAGATTCAACAGTTGCACGTGGGTTTTCATGCGACCATACATGCTGATTGTGGAAATTTGTTATGCCATCTTTTGTGAACAGTGCTTCATCTGTAAATAATACGACGGCAGAAAAGTTCGGATTTACACCACACTGCTGCAAGAACCACTGACAAAACCTAACTCGTGCAGGGTAATCTGCTGGTGACAGGGCCTGTACACGTTGCAAATGATAAGGATACAATTGATACTCGTTCAACAGTCTCCAGACAGTCGTATGAGGACCATTGATTTGCAACGCTAACCGTCGTATGCTGATAGGAATCCTGTCCACAGCCTCCAGAATCTCCTCCTGCACTTCTGGAGTTGTAGATCTTGGTCGTCCCCTTCCGAAACCAGGAGAGGTGAATGTTCCATACTCGCACAGACGGGAATGAAGACGTACAAATGTCTTCCGATCTGGACATTGTCGCTGTGGGTACCTCTCCTGGTACAAACGACGAGCCAGCGCAGCATTGCCGTCCGCCTTACCGTACATGAAGTGTATCTCTGCCAGCTCTTGATTTGAATACATGTCGCACAGTCTTAACGCCTAAAGAACACTGAATGTAACCTTCCTCAGAATGAACTATCAGAGCGCCCTCCTAATGTCTCCATTGACGGCAAACACCTGCGGAAAAAAAAAACAAAAAAAAACGTTCCAGTGAATTCCAATGTTGTGAAGGCCATAACTCGGAAATGAAGCATTTCCGGACATGAACTATTTTGATTGTCTACAGGTGGGACTTTCAATGTTGTAAAGGCCATAACTCGGAAATGAAGCATTTCCGGACACATGTTATAATGAACTATTTTGATTGTCTCCAAGTCGTAAATACATACCTGAAATTATGCCCCGTATTTTTGAAACAGCCTGTATAACGCTGCATTAATGCATTAAGGTATAATTTGGAAATCTGCTTGGAAATTTATTCATGTGTTCTCGTCGTCTTCAGTTTCCTGTGATAATCGAACTGAGCCCACAACGTGTAGATATAGTAGTTTTTGTATAACTTAAACAGCTTGTCTAAGGTATCCATGCCAAGCTAGCCAATTTTATTACTCCTTACTGTCAGCCATATTGCAGATTTTGTACCAGGTCAAAGATATTCGCATTTTATTCTCCAAAGCTATATAATAATTGAGGAGATTATGTATAAACCGTCTTTTGTCCATTTTCAAAAACTTGTGGAAGGCTAAAAAAACAAAAATAAATAAATAAAATTAAAAATAAATAAAAGATACAATGAACACCACTTTGTTGTGGACAAGAGCCAGTTTGATTCCAATAGCCACCATTAACGCATGGTTTTGCTCTGAAGCCAAACGGTGACATATAAAGAGTAACCTAAGAAAAATACAGAGACACAAAAATTCATTTTTAGAAGTAGGTGGATAATTTGAAAATAAGCTCCGCAATTGCCAAATTTTTCACCGTTTAGAGCAAAAGCTGTGCTGTTGTGCCAACTCTTGTAAAGTCTAGAATCGGTAATCCAAAAATTGTTTTAAATATCAGTTCTCATGTTTACCACTGATTGAAATGATAAAATACATCCTAAATATTTATAATAGAAAGTGATTCTCCTAAAAAGACTATCTCAATTACATTTAGTAACGTCGCAATACCGTTACTAAATGTGTCATTTGACGTTAAGGAAAATAGCGTGTATCAAAAAGTACTCCATATATGAACGAGGCGAGTTTGATTAAGAACGTACCTTGATCCTCTCACTTCGCCACGTTACATAATTTTGGCCTCTTGATTGACCAAAATATGGAAGGAGGCCAACGCTGCAATATTTTTGACAGTGTTGTGTATATAGATGTCTATTTTTGTGCTTGTTGAGTACCGTGAGTTAAGAAGATTTATGAGATAGGTAAAGCTGATGATTTGGTTAATTAAAGAGAGCTTTAATTACTAGTGACATATCAACGTCATCACTATGTAATAGTAAATATCATATAGGTTAGTATAATATATATTTGTGAGTAAAACTATTTATAATTGTTATAATTGTAGTTATAATTATTATATTATTACAACAATTTCATTCATGAAATATGCACATAATAGGAGAGGGTATAAACAGTATGTCAGTATAAATAACATAAATTGTGCTATAATTATTTATTAAGGTAGTTAACACCGCATAATTGTTTCATAATCCACGGTCATTGCAGCACAGCTTACATACCCGTTCTAAAGGCCCTCGAAGTAATCTCCTATAAACAACACGCTGCCAACAATGTAACTGCTACACCGTAAAAGATGGACTAAAACTTATCACTACAAAAATGTAGAGCACGTTAAAACACACAATATATGTTATATACATTGTTTTCGTGGAGTTAATCGTTTTTTCGATATTCCTTGTTTTTGGTTTTAGCTTTAAAAAACATACTTTTCTCATACAAGAATTTGTCAACTCCTGTCCATACAAACAAAGGAACTTCAGTCACATAGCAACCAGCTTTTTGGACTATCACTTTAACGTATGGTACTCCCTTATTTCCCTTCTACTTACAAGGAAGTAAGTAATAAGACTATTTCTGCTAATTTTTTCTCGATTAGAAGTAAATAGAAGCATTAGCTTTTTAAGAATAATTTGTTGCAGAAGTAGAGGAAGTCATGTGAATGGAACAAATCAGATTTTTTAGGTAAGAATAACAGATTTTTGTATTTTAATTATCAATATTATACAGCCACTTGTGGATCTCTTGACCAAAACTTTTTTCACTACTCTCATTTTGAAAGCCCGGCAGCATGTAAAAATCACCGTATGCTAATTTTTAACTCTACTTTTTTTTTTTCTGTATTCTTTTTTCTCAGCTTTACAATTTTGACTTTCTCTACACGTACTATCCACATATTGTATAGAGAAGGTATTACATTCCCCCCTAAAACTTGATACCGGGATTTCACCAGAAATAAACGTTTTAGGGTCCTCTGTATCACAAAAAAGCATTTTTGGAAAAAAAGGTCCGAGTGTGGTCTGTGTGTGTCCGTGAGTCTGTGAACACGATAACTAGAAAACGAATAGTCGGTAAAATATTAAACTTGGTTTTCAAGTTTAGTATCTTTCTGGGATGCGAAAAAGATTTTGAGAAAAATTTCCTCTCCCTAAACTAACCTTTACATGGAGAACATTTTGAAAATTTTGAATTTCTCCAAAATAGCTCTAACTATTTTTATTAAAATACCGTACCTATATTAAACATATTTATGTGGCAACTAAAAATTATATCTTAAATTTTCTGGGAAAAACGTCTAAAGACTTCTCTATTCTGAATGAATTTTGCTGAATTTTACCTAACTTGGTAAGCCGCAAAAGTTAGACAGAAACTTACTACACAAAAAATGTAGATAACATTAAAACACATAATTTATATCATATAGAATTTTTTCGAGGAAATGAGCATTTTTGAGATATTCTTTGTTATTTGTTTCAGATTTAAAATGCTTCAAACCTTTCTCACACGGAAAGTTGTAAAACTCCTTGGCTCTGCATAGAAATGGATTTGAACCACATGGCAACCAGCTTTAAAGAGATTTGGCATTCGTTTTAGTCTAGTGTGTTCCCTTGTTTTCCTTCTACTTACAAGGAAGCAAGCAATTAAGAAAAGTTATGTTAATATTTACCTATATTATATAAAGTAGATGGAAGAATATACTTTTTTACAATAATTTGTTGCAGCGATGTAGAGAAAGCATGTGAGTGGAATCTATCAGATTTTTTAATGATATTCATTCTTAGGTTTTACAGGCAAATTTGCATATTTGCATAATCTCAAGTTTGCTATCGAAAGGATATGGATGGATTTTATGATTTCTTTATTCACTGTCTCAAAAATACATACAGAAAAACAACGAACATTTTAATACCAACAACTTAATAAAAACAAGAATTTATATTACAAAATAAATCACATCAGCTTAAATCACATCCTTAAGTTTATTGTCACTGTACTGAAGTATTAGAAAACGTTACTATCATACTTCTGACAAATTTGAATGCGCAAAGCAGGTTTTGAAAATTATAATTTTTTCACTCATGAAAAACATTATCCGAGTACTATTAGAGCTAGAGTCTTCAACTCTTACAAGGTTATTTCTTAGTTTGATTGTAGTAAATAGCTTTAAACTTAAAACAGTTAAAAACATTCAGACCTAGTGTTCCTTAAGAGCTCGTTATGGCATTTTGTTTCCGGGGAGAACCTCTATGATTTTTGTCTATCGCAAATGCATTATGTTTGTTTTTGATAGTTGTGACGGTTTTGTTTGGGGCTTTGGAGGGGAGAAGGAAGTTGGGTTGCCGACTAGCTTAGAAAATGGTATGATAATCTCAGGGTTTGCGGGGAGGAATCTTAATGAAACTCTATCACTTGCTCCTGAGTGCTCTTTACTGCCCCACACTTGATATTTCACAAGTCCCCCCGGCCGTCCAAATTCCAACAGTTTATTTCAGGGCTGAGCCTCGTCAACCATTCACAAATTAAATTAACCATTTCACCTTTTCCGTCATGCTAATCACCTTTTTAATTTCCTTTCCACGTGAATGAAATTCTTCACATCGCAGACTTGTAAACTATTGCTATGCCACGAGATATAAGGCGACACGGGTGCACCACAAGGATTCTGATGTTCCAGTGACAAAGTGAATACCGTCTTTTTCGGATCTCCGGCAGCTAGACAAGAATCTATTTGCCGCATATTTTCTACCATGTACCTTGATTTTTGCTACTTGGGTTACTTTCACCGATTTTATTGGCTGAGAATATGATGCACTTTTTATATTTTGTCGCGTCTTCATTGGATCTCAAAATTTTAGGCGCCATGCTATGCTCTTACGGCTATTAAAATTTTAACACGCCGGAATTACACATTCTGTATTTGGTGGAGCGTGAATTTCGTCTGGGTATTTCCCCTTATTGCCTGCAGCTCTGAACTTCTAGGCTTTGAAATACCAGTTTCTAGTGTTCCCTAACGCCCATCCTGGCTTACTCTTGTTGGACTCATGATCTTTCATACTTAGCGATTTTATTTTCAGTGTCCGTTTCCCTTTTAGCATAGCTAGCTTTATTTTAAGTAGCTTTGATTCTGTTTTTATTCGTAATTGTATTCTATTACTTTCTTTATTTCCTTAAATTCCCTCTGTTTATTTACATTATTTTTCCTTCTTATTTATTTAATTTGTTATATTTGATTCATTTCTTTTCGTATTTTATTATTAAATTACTCTTATTTATCTGTCGGATTTTATCACTGTGAAGTATATAGTAATGTGATGTTAACTTTAATATTGAAAATATATAGTGCTCTAAACAAATGAAAATAATTACATATTGACAACATGCCTGAGAAAGTTTGTAATACAGATATCCTTTTCTAACAGCAGGTATTGAATTGTTTCGTGCAATAATAGAATAGTGAAAACTTAGCACAATGTAGCATAGTTAATGGTCAACTATAAAAGGACAGTTGTTATGCTACTGGGAATTTGACCATTTTAATGTTAACTCAGCGCTTTGCTTATTAATATGATGACTTTATAGGTTTCTATTTGCAAAGTGATAACCTTTGGAGACGACCTGTGATCAGTGATGGTCTTAATACATGTAGACATATTTCATTTCAACCGCAACATAAATCGGTTTAAGAATATGGCGTAAATCACTCAGTAATAATGATTACAAACCAGCATCGGGGTATAAAATTATTCAAGAAAAGTTACTTAAAAATTGACTATAGGGTTTGCATGAAAAGTGCAGAGTAACATAAGAGTGCACGCTTTAAATAAATATTGTTTACGGTTCATATTTTAGTAAGAGTATAGCGAAATTTAGTAAAATTAACATATAGGATATGGCTATTTGATACATGTATACCGTTCTATCACATGAAGATGTTTCCAAGTGATAAGTGAATAAGTGATTATTACCTACTTTTATGTTTATTACTCATGGTACCTATTTTAAGTTGTTATAGTGCGTCTTTGCCTATGTGTTTTCGTGTTTATTGTGCCGAGTTCTAGTCATTAGTGATGACATGATTATCAAAAAACACCTAACAAATATTTTGTGAAGAATACTCTACTGAAAGCGATGGGGCAGTGCTTTATGAAGAGAGGTGGAAATAACCTTTTCTCGCTTTATTATAGAATCTAAAAGGGATGTAAAATTAAATTCATAAACCTACTGATGATATTTCCTTTAAAAGGTATTTTCACAATTCGACATTAACATTCTCCTATTTTCCGACAGCTCAGGAGTTCCACATTAAGCAGTTAAAATTTCAGTATTCCAGTATTGGTTAATGTTCACATTGCAAGTAAAGCATGCATACATACATGAAACAATTTCACGCGTAAGCAAAATAGATTAAAGACCAAACTCTCTGCTACATACACCATCGAGGCCTCTTTCAAAATTCAGTTCTGGATGCGGGAATACGCGGTGTAAATCATTTGACTACATTAATTTTATATAACTAGATTTCGCTTCAATAACTTTCTAGATGTCTTTCTTGGAGAATTCTCCAGAGAACTGATGCGCTCTCCAGAGATTTTCCTGTAATCAAATTATTTTATTTGATGACTTCATATATTGGCTATAGCATAGGGCAGAAATTAAACAAAGTGCAAGAAGGAAACCTTTAACGACCGAAGACAATTGGGAATATTGGAGTAGTATTAAGAACAAACGGTTATTGTCAGTGAGCTTCATTGTGAATACTTTGTGTAACTGGTCAGAAATATTTGTTTTCTGAAATATTTGATATGCAAGCTAAGCATTCTGTACACATATTTGGTAATGTACCATCCATTTATCAATTTATATATCAAACACACTGTAAGTACTTACAGTAAGATTTTGAGAGGTTTTTTTTTGGTAGTGTTTAACGCCCGCTTTAACTACTTATGGCACCGCAGGCGGAGTTTGAGAGGTCTTTAATATTTACAGTACAATTAGGAAATGACGTAACACTCAAGACGTGTGCTACTTCAAGTAAAGAATCTATTGCAAAATTCATTCACAAAAGAGTGCATAAGAAGGCTTTGACAATATAATTTAGATGTAGCCTTTCATTTGCTCGCATCGATAATTCACTGTTTCTTAATGTTCAATAAATTATTGAAAAGCAATTTTGATTTATTATGTTTTTTACGGTTTTTTCAAGTATTTTAAAAAGTAATTGGCTAACCACGAACTGTAAGTTACTTATCAGATCTCGAATGCTTGGGAAAACTCTGCCCTGCCGTCGAGAATGCGCGGCCTTGCTGTTGATAGGTATAACTTAAAGTTTTTAGTGCGCAAGCTACTATTTACTAGTATACGTAGTAAACTAAAGTTCTGTATGGGTGTTAGTTTTCACTTAATTGAAGGCAAGCAGAAACAAATTAGAAGAATTATTGCCAATTTAGATCGTCATTAGATGTTTTATTAATAATTTAGTATATATTTTAATATCAGTTCCAATAACTGAGCTTTGTAGTTCCCTACACAGATTCGGAATTCCAGAAGTCTTCTTCAATTAATATACCATTATATGATTGTAAAATGGAAATAGGTTATCTAAAGTTTTGTGTGCAACTAAAGAACTGTGGCGGTGAAATGCCACCAATACAATTCAAAATATATTTAGAAGATGTGTTAAGAAAATGAGACAGGGCAAGCTGCAAAATGGTATTGAAATTAATGACAAAAATGATCTATAATTTATTATTTACCTACGACCAGATTATTATATGATAAAACCAAGATAATGTTGAATTTACAATATGTAAACTTGCAGATGATTTATAGAACGGGGGACTGAAATTACACTTTGAAAACATGAAATATATGGTGGTGGTAGGATCTGAAAGGATCTTAAGTAAATGACAATATAAAACAAAATTTAACGAGCTTAAATATCTTGGATCTGTTATTGGCTAATCTGGCACAAGCGAAAAAGATAGAACTAATACCATCATATTTGCAAGAGGGGCATACATTTTTTATCTTTAAATGATCATG
Organism: Hymenopus coronatus; assembly: GCA_030762935.1. NCBI lineage: Eukaryota > Metazoa > Arthropoda > Insecta > Mantodea > Hymenopodidae > Hymenopus > Hymenopus coronatus. Next base: position 74,775,160 of record CM060888.1, on the reverse strand, counting down.
ATGTGTGAAATGACCTACAGCCAATTCTGATGTTTCTTAGAACAAATAAATAAAAAAAAATGGAATTTTCATGATTATTTAATAATGTATTTTAATCTAGCATTTGAATGTATACCTTTGGAACAGAAATTTGACAGTAAAATAAAATTTAACACAAGAAAGACAACATTAAAAAGTATTTTATCATATAGAGGAGGAGGAAACTAGACAATAAAAACATGCACAAAATATATGTATAATTATTGGCTATGTATATTGGCGGTAGAAATGAAGGTATTGAGGCGAACGAGAATATCAAGAATTCAGCATATCAGGAATGAGTATTAAAGACTGAAAATGGATGCAGAAGAGACGGCAATAGATAACCTATAAGCAACAACTTTAAAATTGTATGGGCACATAAAGAAAATGAAGGAATAAAAACTGCCACATAGTGTTTATTAACTGGACAACTCCTGTGAGCAGTACATTAGGAAGGGCATGCTTGACATGGATGGATGAAGTCAATAAAGCCATGCAGAGAAGAGGACTGCAAGAAGGACAATGGTAAGGTAGATCAACTTGGAGAAGTGCAACAAAGTAAAGGCAACCACTGCAGAGTGGAAAGCCTATAAAGTAAATATAATTTCCATAGATTTTTTATATTTAAATGATTATGACATGTGAAATGACCTATAACTAGTTCTTATGTCTCTTAGTACAATAAATAAAATATCAAGTTTTCATGATTAAGTATGCGAGGGTTATTTAATAATGTATTTTAATCTAGAATTTAAAAAAGTTAAAATCGCTGTTAAATAACCACTTCTTCGGCAATCCTGGGTTCCTTAAAAACAAAATCTCTTCACACATTCATAGCTGCATCATTATATAAAACTATAATGCACAGGAAATAGCTACTTTACACATGGTCAACATAGATAGGAAAGCCTATACAGATATTTTGAAACGGATTTTACTGTGATAAAGCAAGCTTCCATAGGCTCGCCACTGGAGACCACACAGTTGGCGGGGATGTGTGTGTGCTTCTCTTACATGGAACAAACTCCTGGTGGGCCCTACCTTGCTCTTCTCTGACCCCTCCCCTCTCGAAATGCTGACGAGTAAATGAAAACGCAGATTGAATTAAGTCAAGTCAGTTGAGAGCCTGGCATACTCCAATAATGATTTTTGAAATCGAATTACGGTTCTATTTTCAGTTGCATCAACGTGAGGCAAGAGCCGAGGCTTCACAAAGCTGAGCGAGTGAGACAGACAGTCACCACGTATGAAATTGAGCAATGGAAAGAAGCAAAGCGCCCATGTCCCCTCGAGGTCTTGCCCAGTGTACACAGCAGAAAGAAGAAGGGGAAATAATGAAATAAAACGGGTACGCTTTTTGTTAACAGTCATCAAACATACATTCATAAAACCTCCGTAAGCAATAAAACGTTCATCCACTCCATGGACGGCTTTCCAACTTACAATTTTACTTACAAATATATGCGACTAGTGCTGCCGAAAGTCCTCTTTAATATTAGGGAATGATTTATGCGCATATTACTGTAACGAAGTTTCTCTCTCCACAATTTTTCAAAATGATCGCCTTTGGCCATTGCAGCACGAATGATTTCCTGAAGGTTTCACGTTTTACCCCGGCAAATTTTGATTGTTATGATCCAAAATGGGGCTACCTTTGATAGAGAATATATTCTCTAAGAAATAAAATTCCATAGTATAGCTGCATGTATACTCTGTAATTAATTATGACACATACTCGTTCAGTTTTACTTTTTCTAGCTTATGGTAGGTAGACATTTTTGTGTTCCACTCAAAAATTTGATATAAAATTCACAGAAAATATAGGCTTTTAATAAAAACAAATATTATACATTCAAAAATTTTCTGTACCTATTCTTCAGTAAAATATTATCACAAATGCTTATTATTGGACGTAATTAATATTAATAGAGAAAAACATGTGCAGAAACTGTTTTATTATATACTTCCTTACAGAGCACGTTGCAATAGATAGATAGATAGATAGATAGATAGATAGATAGATAGATAGATAGATAGATAGATAGATAGATAGATAGATAGATAGATAGATAGATAGATAGATAGATAGATAGATAGATAGATAGATAGATAGATAGATAGATAGATAGATAGATAGATAGATAGATAGATAGATAGATAGATAGATAGATAGATAGATAGATAGATAGATAGATAGATAGATAGATAGATAGATAGATAGATAGATAGATAGATAGATAGATAGATAGATAGATAGATAGATAGATAGATAGATAGATAGATAGATAGATAGATAGATAGATAGATAGATAGATAGATAGATAGATAGATAGATAGATAGATAGATAGATAGATAGATAGATAGATAGATAGATAGATAGATAGATAGATAGATAGATAGATAGATAGATAGATAGATAGATAGATAGATAGATAGATAGATAGATAGATAGATAGATAGATAGATAGATAGATAGATAGATAGATAGATAGATAGATAGATAGATAGATAGATAGATAGATAGATAGATAGATAGATAGATAGATAGATAGATAGATAGATAGATAGATAGATAGATAGATAGATAGATAGATAGATAGATAGATAGATAGATAGATAGATAGATAGATAGATAGATAGATAGATAGATAGATAGATAGATAGATAGATAGATAGATAGATAGATAGATAGATAGATAGATAGATAGATAGATAGATAGATAGATAGATAGATAGTTTATTTTCAGTCATTAAGTATGAGACATACATAGGCTGCGTCATGAGAATACAAATTAATGAAACATTCTACATACAATAATGTTACAACAATACATTTAAAAATGGATAAGATTAATCCCATTTCAGGTCGTAAATTTCTGAAATGCTATAAAGAGGATTTGCCTTCAAGATTGTTTTGATCCTCCTCTTAAAGTTAAACAGTGGAAGAGTGTAATGTTCTGAGGTAAGGTGTTGACAATTTTAACAGATATACATGAGAAACTGTTAAGGGTTTTACTATATTTGCATTTGTTAATATAAATATCAGAGCATTTTCGAGTGGAATAATTATGGACAGAAGAACATATTGAAAAAAGGTTGATTTTTTTTTTAACATATAAGAGGGAATCCAGAACAAACATTGAAGGCAATGTCAGTATACTAAGTTGCATAAAAAGTGGTTTACAGTGAGTTCTTGGTGAAGCCCCAAATATGATACGTACAGATTTCTTCTGAAGAATAAATAACTGACTGGCAGAGGTATGATTGCCCCACAAAAGAGTACCATAACTTAGATAACTATGAACATGGGCATAATACACTGACACAAGAGTAGAACGGGAGACACTAAGTCTAAGTGACCTTTATAAGAATAAACTTTTATTTATTTTATTTGATAAGTAGTTAATATGAGTCTGCCAGCCCAAGTTAGTTTCGATATGGATGCCCAGAAACTTAACCGATAACAGGGAGGAAGAATTTATAGAGAAAATGGCGTCTACAGTTTTATTATGATTAATATATAGTCTATTGGCATTACCCCATTTCTGCAGATTACAGGATAAATTATGACTTTTAACCGAAATAACGTCTTGATTATCGTGAGAAAGACTAATAGCGAGATCATCTGCAAACAGAAAAGTCTCTAGACATTCATCATCGATACTGGCAGGTAGATCATTAATATATATGAGAAAAAGAACAGAACCAAGTATAGACCCCTGTGGAACACCATACTTCACCGGCCTAAAACTGGACATTTTGCCATTTAAGGATACTAACTGATACCTATTTTGGAGATAAGAGCATAAAAATTGTACTCTGTCTTTATGAAAGCCATAAAATTGGAGTTTTTCTATAAGATCATCAAACTGTGTCAAAGGCTTTACTAAGATCGAAAAAATGGCTGAAGACTTTCCTGCTTCTTTCAAAACAATCAAAGCATCACTTTATAAATCCAGTTACAGCTTCAGTAGTACTACGAGAAGCCCTGAAACCATACTGGCAGTTAGAAAAAAGATAATTTCTCTCAAAATAATCTATTATTTGTTTATTTATTAATATTTCAAACACTTTTGATATACTTGATATTATGCTAATAGGTCTATAATTCTCATAGTCACTTTTATTACCTTTCTTAAAAACTGGAATTACTTTGACACATTTGAAAGCAGTCAGGAGAAGTGCATGTGTCTAAACAGCAGTTAAAAATATGGGTTAAGTATTCACAAATGTAAGGAGAAGCAATTTTAAGAATTTCAGAATTTATACCAAATATATCTAAACAAGAACTATTACTAAGTGAATGTATGGCTGAATAAACATCTTCAACTTTAAAATACTCAAATATGAAATTGTTATTAGGTTTGTTGGATTTAAGAATGTTATTCATAAAATACATTGCATTGACATCTTCGTCTGGTATTGAATCTACACTTTTGTTTACTTTGTTCATGGAAAAGTTATTAAAGCCTTCAGCATTTAATTCATCTGGAATTTCTTTAGATTTGCAACTGTTTGTGATTCTACGTATAACTGACCAACTAGCTTTTGTTTTATTTGTAGAATTATTAATTAATTTGGAATAAAAATTGGCTTTAGTGGTAATGATTAAGTATTTATACATTTTTTTAAGTTCATACTACTTATTTTTATATTCAGTTGTTCTAAGATGTTTACTTAAGTCATAATAAAGTAGGCATTTTTGTTTCAAATTATGGAGTTCACCAGTATACCACCTCTTATGGTCATCCTTCTTTATAGATTTCTTAATACAAGTAAGCGGGAAAGCATTGTCAACAGCCTCAAGTAAAACAGAGAAAAAAAATTCACTTTGTCATTAATATTCTTTAAACTATATACACAAAACCAGTTTATGCTAATTAATAAGTTAATAAAATGACATACTGAAAGTATTGAGAGGGCGGATAATATTAAAATTATATTTAGTTACACTAACTGGTGACGTGTTACATGCATTAGTTTTGAAATGTAAAGCGTCATGGTCAGAAACAATGGTAGGGACGACTTTAGATGTATATTTGTCGACATGAATGTTAGTTATAATGGTTTAGTGGTTATAATGCTAGCCTCTAAAATCCAAGAATGCAGATTCAAACCTGGCTGAGGATGATAGATTTTTCGGACACAAAAATCCTTTGCATGGCTTTCTTCGGAAGAAAAATAAGGACAGTGGTGTCGTGTAATGTTTATTTGCATGTAAAAGCACCCCATTCCTTGAAAGAAGAAGGTTCCTGAGCAACATTTTCCACCATTTAGCGTCCGCAAACCGTGATTTCAGTGCCAACTGTGGGAGACAAGCCAATGTCACCATGGCGCATATTGGCGAATTCACGAACTAGAAATTCAAATCCGATTAGAGAAATATCGTAACGGTGCTCTTTGCTCCACTTGAGAGTACAGGAATATTAACTTACAGAGCATAACGGGAATAGGGAATGCAATAGGTATAAGCAAAATCTTTTAAGGTCAAGTCTCTTGCTTTATAATAGTTTTGAAATTCCGTTCTCTTTGCAAGGTCAGGAGGGGAAACAAGAAAAACATTGATCATGCACATTTCTTTGTCTTTCTGTTCTGCAAGAAAAACTATTCTTACGAATTGTTTTTCTTTTATCAAGATAAATATTACCGGAAATGTACTTATTACTAGTTACTTATAAGTAGAAAGGAAATAAGGAAATAAACTAACCCAACGTAAAGTTAAATCTTTTAAAAGCTGTTGATATGTGATTGCCATTTCACTTTGGTTCTCTTTTCATGAACAGGAGTTAAAAAAAGAGAGGTGAAATGGGCGAGAACCTCGAAAAATTACTTTTTTTTTTTAAACTGAAACCATTAATATGGGATATCTCGGAAGTTAGAAAAAATTGTATATATGCTATACATTGTTTTAACGAGATCTATATTTTTGTCTATGTTTTTTTTCTATTTCTTAAGTTTATGTAAAATTCATTCAGAATAAACAGAATTAGAAGGCCTAATACCAAGAAATTCGGGATGTACACTTTAATTATCATGTGAATATTTTAATGTACAATATAATCAAAACCGTTAGCCATTACGAAAACTGTTCCATGTAATTATAGGGTAGTTTGGGTAGCACACACATACATACAAACACGCATACACACTTATAGGAGCATCAAAGCATTTATTTCCGAATAGAATTTTTGGGTGATATACAATACCTTCTCTACATACTTTGTATATATACACAAGTGCTAAAGTAAGTAAATAAAAAACAATTTGGCGTGATATATTCGCATGATCTTGTCTACGCGTCCACAAAGGTATTGCTACAAAATCTTATTTTGCCGCCGTCTCTGTGTTCTGGGGGTGGCATGTCTGCCTCTCATCAAGAGGTTCCGAATTGGAATCTCGGTTAGGATGAGTTACACGGTGAAGGTGTTTTCTGGAATTTTCCTTATCCCGAGAAGATAAGAACAGTAACTTTCATTTCAGAGATCCAGCGCTTATTTTAGCATCATTTCACCTATTTCATTCATCGAAACGGTATGACCTACCTGGTTATAGGTAAAAAAATGGGTATTCTTATATCTACTTCATAGTAATCGGAATAAACATTACAGAAACGGTTTTATTACGAATAAATACAACGTGAATAGGGAAAAACATTAAGCTAAAGAGCTAGTCAAATGTTTTAAGAGCTGGTCGCTATGAAATGGTTTGAAATTTCATTCTATTTGCCTGATCAGATTAAATAAAAGCGAATAACTACTTCCCATCAGAGAACAGAATACTTATTTTAAAACCAAAACCATAACTAGGAATAATTTAGAAATTGTTAACTCCACAAAAAAGTATCTGACATATTATATTGTGTAGTTTAACGATATCTACATTTTTGTGCAGTACGGTTTACTGGCTATGTAAAAGTCCTGTAGAATGAATAGAAATTCTGTGGTTATAGATACATTTCCAGATATACATTTTATTTGTCATGAGGATACCCATAATGCATGTTAATTTAATCAAAATCGTTAGAACTATTTGAGAAAATAACAAGTTTTGAAAAATGTTCCATGTTTAGGGTAGTTAAGGATGGTGTATTTTATTAAAAATCTTCATGTTGGATCTTTGGACAATGAGCTTAAATGCCAATCATGGTGTGTATGAGAGTTCTCGTTTATAAGAAGACGCACATATACACACATACGAACCTTTATCTGAAAAAATTTCAGGGATCCTTAAAACATGTATTTCCGGTACAATTTCAACATATAATGGAAAACAATTCTTTCCCTACTTACTATACATACCGGAGTTTAAAGAGTTTTTGTTTGTGAACTGAAAAACTAAAATTCGGATAAACACCAAACTTGTCATTTAAATCCGATATCTTCCAAAGATGCGAACGAAAAGAATCCATCGTTCAAGAATATCCTCTCCAAACTACCCTTTAAATGGAAAATTTACCGTTATATTTGGTTTGATACCATAAAACGGCTTTAACGCCCTAAACATCCGTAGTATATTCAAATTATATCTGTTATTTTTTAAAAAATAACTACGCTGTCTGCTTAAGATTATTAGATGACTAATTAAATGAATATTTAATTTTCAGAGAATAGCCTTGAAGTACTCTACAACTTTGAAAACATTTTTTGTAATTGGTAAATCCTAAGAAATACCAAAAAGCTATTGGAGTTTCTAAAATGTAGATCCCTTATATTTATTTTAATAAATTTTATTTTGGTATCAGTCGTTTCCCAGATATTCGATGTCATTGGTTTAAATGTTCAATATTTTGTACTTTTTTAAAATTGACTTTATTCAATTATTTCTCGCAATATCTGAAAAAGAGTAATTCTTTGACTATCGGTTCAGCCCTCTTTGTACCTTCTTACAACGAAATGTATAAGAATCATTTCTAGAAAACTTTTATTGCGAATGAAGCACGAAGAGTTCATAGAAGAGAGAGCAAATGATGATGGCTGGAAAATGTAATGTGAATGTAGCATTTATCTAAACTTACTATAAAACACCTCGCGAGTGTTTTAAATTTTACACATTATTATAAGGTAAACTATTTTAAGAATTCCACTGTCTAAAATCAAGGTATAAAGCTGTAAAATTCCATTTTACTTTCTTCACAACTTACCTATGGTAAATGGAGAGAAAAAAAAGATCAATAGCGAGATTTCATCGGGGATACATATAGAAATAATTAAAATAATATCTTTCAAAACGTATATTTCTCGTATCAGCAAGTCTAATTGTGAAAGTAGAACCGGAAAATTACCACATTTTGTCAAGCATTATTTAAACTGTTAATAAAATATCGTTATTCAAATCCCCCTTAAGAAATTATTTTACTTTATATGGGAAATGAATTACTAATAAATTTGCTTCCATAAAATACTTAACTTGAAAATGCTGTCTTATGGAATTTTAGACAAGTTCTTTCATAAAATGGCAGAATGTAAATGGGATATTGATTAATTTAAAAAAAATGTGAACACGTCAAATTTATGATTTTGAAATCTACATTTTATAAAAACAAATTAAAAAAAGTATTATTTTCTCCATTAGTGCCGCAACAAACTATTTTTTTAGTGTTTAACTACCACTTTTAATACATATACCACCGGAGGCGCTGACACTATGAGACATGATATGAAGATGAAGCGCCGGTGGAATGCGATGACGGAGAAAACCAGAGAACCTGGAGAAAAGTCGCCCCTACGTCGCTTTGTCCATCACAAATCCCACATGTAGTCACCTAGAATCGAGGCGAGATATCTAGGCGAGATACGAATGGCCTCACCACTCAGCCACGACGTGGCCCTGACAAACTATTCTTACCTGTTCTTCTATGTACATCATGTTTATCCAGATAAACATTATCAGAACTGGTTTTATTACGACAATATTTACTTGTATAAAGGAAATAAGGAACAGGATAAGCTAAAGTAATAATTAACTCTTTTAAAAACCAGTCGTTGTATGAGGGTGTTGAAATTCCGTTCTCTTTGCTTGACCAAGTTAAAAGTAATATGAATAAGGTCATCCATCCCATTTGAAAAAGTATACGTATTGAAAAATTTAAACTTATAAGTAACATCTCGGAAATTATTAGCTCCACAACATAAATAAATACATTGTGTGTTTTGACGAAACCTATGTTTTTCCAGTTATGTAAAGGTCATTCAGAAGGATCAGAATTTCAGAGGCTATGTCCAGGAAATTAGTTTCTATTTGTTATATACACATTTTATACATGGTATATTAATAAAATCGCTTTTTAATAATTCCAAAATTTTCGAAAAAATTGATAGTTTGAGACGATTGGATTTTCTTCAAAATCCTTAGAAAATGCTGAACCCAAACACTCACTCTTGTTCTAAAAATTACCCTTTTTATTCAGGATACCTTAAAAGTGAAATTCCAGCAAAATCTTGGTGTTGAATTTTTGGATGAAATGCAATACCTTCTCTACCTATGTCCTGTGTACGAAGTACCGAAAATAAAACAAATAAATATGTTCACCCGTTATTGCATAAGCTGTGACTTTATAAAAGCATAGGCAAGCATTTTAAACAATAACATATTACTTTCTCTACCACAAATATGCAATGTGTGTAGTAGGTAGAGAAGGTATGCATTTCACAAAATAATTCGATACTGCGATTTCACCGGAAATAGATATTGTGAAGACACTCGAGTCTAAAGAGGCATTTTTAGAGAAACATTCGTGTATACATCCGATTTTGTGTGTGTGACTGTGTGTGTGTATCTGTGTACAGCATAACACAAAAACGAAAAGTTGGTTAAGTACCAAACTTGGTATTTATGTTTAGTATCTTCCAAGAATCCAACACGAAGATTTTCAGCAAAATCACCCCACCCCAAACTACTGCTTACATAGAACATGTCCGAAAATTATAATTCATGTGCGAGTTAATAAACATATTTATTTGAAATAATGTATATTTTGAATTTTCTGGGAATAGCCCCAAAAGCTCTATTCATTTTGTAGGCCTTTTGCCTAGCCCTTAAACCGTAAAAGATACAAAAATGTTACACAAAAATAATGAACGTAAAATATTAAATATATTTCTACTTTCTGTAGCACGTATGTAAATGTAGAGTCAAAGACATTAAAAATACGTCTGGAAAATATTTATCGAAATACGGGATCTTTTCGTTGACTCCGCCCATGTATTCCACCTGTTTGCTATGGTCTTAAAAGCATTTTGGACAGGCCACGTTACCGAAGGGAAAGGATTGAATGTGAAATGTAACGTGCTACAAACGAAGTTCTTAGTGGCAAACTACTGATTCCTAAACTTTTTAGTTGGACAATACTCCATCCCTCTCACCGGGTGTTACAAAATGAGGTTAGTATTTTCTCTGCGTTACATACTGAAGTTTTCTAATTCTAAGGTTATGTGTGCACGTGGTCGACTAAATTAATACATTGCTTATACAACCTGTTCTGATAGAGTGTTGAGTAGAGCTAAAGGGGCAGGGGTGGATTGCCCAATCAGTTTTGCATGTATGTTGTACAGAATGGCACCATAAAAATCGTGGAAAGACTCGAGTCCCCGTCAAACGTACACAATTTCAGCAAAATCACAGCACCAGCGGAATTTTTGTTGTCTTTGACTGTACATAGTGAATGGAAAATGTTCTGTAATCCTCCCAAAAATTCTGTACTATGATTTTATTGGTTTACCGAGAAACATGCGAGTCGGTTGGGGGAATTTAATGCTGTAGCCATGGTATCTCAGTAGCTTAGAGCAACCGGGAGATACGTGGTTCAAATTTAGGCTATACGACTGATTCTTTCAGTCTGTCTCTACCTATCCAACTTGTGTTCTACACACGGCTTGTGTAGAAGACAAAGCACAATTACCTAATTAACGTTTTCTATGCTTTTGCTGTACCAGTGAGGCTTAGCTATGTAGTGAGCTTCTAGTATTAATTTCATTACAATACGGACTTCCAGAATACAGGACGTTAAGCGATTGTTAAGCAGGAAGATGATTTTTCGGGTCGCCTTTCAGTTTCATTTTTTTTTTTTTTCCTCGGTGGTGAAAATTTGAACCGTTGATTAAGGAATCAACAACAGCAGCGACTGCGCTAGTAGTAACAGCAACAATAACAGCACTAATAAATGTTTGCTAGATTTTATTTCAAACCAAACATGTGGATTTAGTTATATTAACAATAGGAAACTACACTTCTTTTTATCAACAATCGTCTTTGTTAGTAACAGGCTCATTCAAAAGAAAATCAAAAAGAGAAACGCAAGTTTTAAACATGTTAAACTAGAAAACGCATGAAAAGATTAAACCAGAAAACGATTTGTCTCAAAATGACTATTGTTGCAAAGGATGTTTACACAAATTATGTAATTTAAGAGGTTTTCATTGTTCCTTTAATATTACTTTCTTATTACTTTTTTAGTAATGCAATGTGCATGAAAAGAAGGCATAGAAAATTCATATTGTGTATTTTATTTTTATGTCAGACTACTACATTTTAATGAGAATCGTTAGGTACACTTTTGACGAGTTAAAATGAATGACAGTTTTTCAAATATAAATTTGTTTAACTGTGAATTGCCTAAAAACCTTTATCCTTCAAGCTGAAAAATGTTGGAGTTACCAATTTTGAAATTTATTTCAGCTATCGTTTATAGATATGTTTACACAGACGCAAACATTTCTATACCTTTTTTGATGGGCGTCAGGTGGTATCAAAGCGAGAATTTTGGTGAAAACGTTGGTACATCCTATATCTACCGCAGTGACATGGCGAGAAAAAGCATAATCATCTTTTTTTATGATCTAAACCGTGATATATCCTGTGAAATGTCATTGTTTTACAACAGACCCTTCTCAAAAGTATTACATTTTTTTAATATTATACAATACGTATTCGGTAGATTTTATTTCTTGATGTTCCTCTTTGGGATTCACAATGGACACATCACTGACCGTTACGAAAAATGGCATAAACCCATGGTTCCTATATGATAGCAGCATTTTTGTTTTTTAGGAATGTAATAAAAATAATTTAGCATGTGTAGCCACATTCGGCCCTCCCACCTGGGCTTATGGTTTCGAGGTTTTGAGGCTTTTTTTCTGCCAAACGTTTCCCCGTGGCTGACAAAACTCTGGCAACTTGACCATATGTAATCAAAAAAACACATATTGGTGTGCACATGCATGGTGCTGATTTCGGAGGGAATTTCCTGTTTGGTAATTTCCAATTTTGTTGTTTAACCCGTCGATTCGATGCACTGGGATTGGCGTGACCGCATTCAACACAGCCCATATACCTGTTGCGTGCTGCCTGCATCATTACTGCCAGTTGTTAAACTTGTCTGTAATGAAAATATTGCAAGAAGCATCACAACATGAACTGCTGTTCATTTTTTTCTCTCTGTTCTCTTGCCTCTAGCATTTCACTATTCAGTATGTACCTATAATGCATTCTGCAAAGTAGACACATTTTCTGTTCGAGCTTGACAGCCCAAACTGAATTTAGAAGGAAAGTGATGATTGTTCCTGTCAGTATACAATAAGTTAAGAATCATTAAATGAATTCAAAATCTTCTCGGGCTTCTAGCCAGGTAAAAACTTGGCTTGACACCAACGTTTCGAAGAAGTGAATCTTCCTCGTCTTCAGGGTGAACTGATCACTTCTTCGAAACGTTGGTGTCAAGCCAAGTTTTTACCTGGCTAGAAGCCCGAGAAGATTTTGGATTAACACGTCGCCAGGAAAGCTTCAGTTCTTATCATTAAATGAACTTTACAAAAACATTTCTTTAACAAACTGCAGGACTGTTGTATCATTTATCTTTATAATTAGAAAATTAATAGACAAAATGATATATACAAAGTTGGCAAAGAATATTTGATCGACTTGTGGAATTAGAGCTAGAACAATTTCGCAAGTCTGTATACTACTTTTATTGGCCATAAGGCTTTAAAAATTCTCAAGTATTTAACAAACTGCAGGATTGTCCAATCCAAAACAAGATTAGGAAGAAGAAAATACTATCATTCATCTTTATAATTAGACAATTTATACAAAATGATATATATATATATATATATATATATATATATATATATATATATATATATATATAATATTATTTGATAGCGTTGAGGAATTAGGTTTAGAACAATTTTGCACGTATGAATTCTACTTTCATTGCCCATAAGGCTTTAAAATTCTCAAGAGGTTGTATGTATTGAAAATATCTATAAACCAAAAAAGAGACAAAGCTGTTAAAATAAAACTGGTGAGAAAATGGACAACAGTATCCAACAGCAGCAATAGAGCTTTGTTTTAAAGTGGTCAGTTTATGAATGTTCCAAAACCCTAAGTATTCTGCACGTTACTGAATTATACGTTTTAAAATACAAATTCAAGTTATATTCCTAAAAAGATAACAAAAATGATATGTTCATTACAATATAATTTTCAAAAAATTTAAAAGAATATCCTTATTGAGACAGTAAATACATTTATTAAGAAATATATCTTTAAGTAATTGGTTTTGTAACTATTTTGGTTCAATTATTAGTTTAAGGCTTTGCAAACTATGTAGGTATTTAGAAACATTGAAATAGCTTTATGGTGTAAAAATGTTTCTTATACTTATAACTACGCAACAGGTTTTAATTAGCATATTATATGGTTCATAATAGTTCCAAAATTTCACTACGACATTGTATTATAAGGAGCGTTTAAAATGCTGAAAAATTACAAAACATTAACTCAGAAAAACACAGAAAGCTGACGTAAATTTAACTTGTGTATGCGTATTAAATAGTGTATATTTTACTTAAAATACATAGATTGATTAACATATGTGTAGACACATGAAAGTTTGAAAAAATATCAGGAATATCAGAGAAGGCATCCATTAACAATAAGAGCAATTTCAATCGAAACATAACTCTCAAAATTTCATTCCGATAGCAAAAATATTTTTACGAAAGTGTTTCTAGAGATTCATAGCCAATAATAAATTAAAAACTTTAATCTTCATTTTTCAATAATGTTTGTAAATTCTTTCCGTTCAGACAAATTTAAATGCGAAATACAATAGTTATGCAACTCACTGTTTTATTTTTTCTGCCCACCCAAAACAACGAAACTGTGTTTTGTGTAATCAGAAAAACTAAAATTAAAATCCTGATAAATACCAAGTATCACCGTTGAGTCAGACAGCATGACAGGCCAAGACTATAACAAAAACTTATCATCTAAATTATACTTTATGTGGGAATATATTGATTACTTTATTTCTTATGTTCTGATAAAGTTCTTCTAGCCTATTTATTTAAACATAATACAGGATAATTTAATTAAACATACTTGTTACTAATATCAATAAGCAATAATTAAATTATTCATTACATTAACAAACAAACATTTTTTGGGATTCAGGGGAGTTTAAAACAAATCTCGACATCGAATTTTTGTGTGGAATGTAATGTCTTCTATGTTTATTAAGTACTACATAGTGCGTGTAGAGAGATTAATATAATGTACATACTCTGATTTGGATATAAGCAAAGGTTTTTATATTAATACCATATTACATAACGATATATGTGAAATAGAAAGGGGTGGAAAATCTGTCGTGTCTGTAAACTTGGTATTTAAGTTTGGTATCTTTGAAGAATACGACACGAAAATTTTCAAGGAAATTCCCCCATTTCTAACTACCGTTTACTTGGAAAATTTTTCGTAAATTTTCCTTTTCTTAAAAATGGCTCTAACGATTTTGATTAAAATACCACATATTAAAGGCATTTCTATCACAAATAAAATGTATATCTTGAATTTTCTGGAAATTGCTTTTAAAGACATGTTTATTCTAGATGAAGTTTGCTTAATTTGGCATAACTAGTAAACGTAAGAGATAAACAAAAATTTACTATACACAAAACGTAGATCATGTTAACATACACAAGTTATGTCATATGCAGTTTTTTCGTGGAGCTTACCGTTTCCGAGGTATTTCTTGTTATTATATTCAGAGGTGAAGTACTTATACTTTTCTGAGACGGAAGTGTACGTGTTCCTCTTGTTCTACTTCTGGTCAAGCAAAAAACGATTTGCAATGACAATCGCATAACGACAGCTTTTAAAACATTTGACTATCACTTTGGCCTAGTGTATTCCCTTAGTTCCAGTCTAATTATAAGGAACTAAGTAATACAATTCTGGTAATATTTATCTCGATTACCATGGTGCTGGAAGAAGACTTAGCATTTGTAAGAAGTTGTTTGTAGAGGAGGTAGAGAAAGTCATGTAAGTGTAACACATCAGATTTCTTTTTCTTTTTTTACTCCTGGACACGCATAGAGTGCCGAATTTCTATTTCATAAAATAGTAACATTGCTTCAGCCTAGCGTTTTCCTTTATTTCCCCACTACTTACAAGGAACCGAGTAATAAGACCACTTCTGCTAATGTGTGCCTCAATTGCGTGATGTAGAAAAGAGAATAATCTTTTGCAATAATAGTTTGCAGAACAAATACACAAAGTCCATTGAGGGGAACACATCAGATGTTTTTTTAAATATTGTAATCGAGAAAAGCTGAGGAACATTGCAAATACATTTATACAAGTTCTTCAGACTTAGTCGGCTTTTGCCGCCTGTCGTTTGCCCGTGCATGTCGTCAATACTAGGTAGCGAGTTTATCAAATATTGCCTCTTGCAGAGAACGATGCGTAGAAGAGGTAGATGTCAAGAGTTTTGAGGTCACCTTAGTGAAATGAGACTTGTATCGTACCTTTGCATTTGGAACAATCGCTTGGGCCTCGTAAAATCGCAATGGCAGCGTTTATGCTGGTAGGTAACTCATATAATAATTGAACGGCTATGGTAACGTAGAGGGCTTTAATGACACATGATTCTTTACAGCTCTCCCACACTGAATAAATTAAAAAAAAACCACAAAAACTAAAGAAAGCATAAACGCCCTAGTGAAAAACAGTTCTGCAAAGCCCAGTATTACCTGTCTGAAGAATGAATGCAGAAGGTCACGAATGGAAACTTGCGTAAACACAAACAGAAATGGTATTACGTCATCACTCCCGGTGCATTCATTGTACAGTTCGGGAATACTGGAATGCAGCAGTTGAGTCTGTTACAGTGGACGGTTTCAAATCAAGTCAAAATTCAAACACCGCTGCGCGTAGTCATACGCTCACATAGTAGAAAATTAATATTCATTAGTGATAAAGAAAACAGCCTGTTTTTAACCTATTGTGGATCGCTTAATTTATTACTGGTTAAGTACGCTGTGCTGATGTTTTGATGGTCAGATTGTAGATATTGCACTATATTCCCACCTTCTCTGACTGCTCTAAACCCATAATACGCTACACCAGCGACTTCCCCTAACAACTGCACTCATTCGTCAGACATATAGTACATCAACTTGTTTACGAATCAGCAATGCATGCAGTCCAAAGTTCAATTCCCCATCTCCCCTTTACGACAGGAGCCTCGCTAAAAATGACGTCATGTTTTAAACCACTGGCGCTAAAGTCCGAGTAAATCTGAAGAACCAGTATAATTAATGGACACATAACAAACAATAAAAATACATTTTATACTTCTTTGCCAAAAGAATATTAATGTTCCTGTATCCTTAACTATACACATAGTAGTGACAACCTTTCTCTAATCTTCAGTTTAGGAGTAACGAGTTAAATTACATGGAGTACTGAATAATAGGCTATTCTACTGAGCATGACAACATCGATGCGCTCATACTCCCACTCCATCTCTCTCCACATTTCGGCATATTTAGCGTGGCTTATCGAACACAAATGAATCGCATTACTTCGAAAATGGTTCTGATTATACATGCATTAATCACCTTGCTGTGCTGCAATTGCATTTTCTCAGAATTCTTATACATAGCTATAAATACCGGTCCATTTAAACGGATTACTAAACCAAAAGAGTTTAACTCAATATACATACGCTAATGTGCAATTTCTCTTAATGATGCCAATAATTTGTGGCCATAGTCCAGTTATACGTTCATTAAAATAAGATAGTTCTGTTAAATATTCCTATGTTCGGCACATTACAGCTGTAAAGTCAGAACAACAAATGACGACCGATTTAATGAATGATTTGCTTTACGTCTTGTTTCTGTAGTCAGCAGTATATTTCATTAATATTCCGTGAAACCTCCAGGACTAAAATTCTATGCATAATGTATATAAAATTGAATTTTAAAATTTTATTCACTGTTATGGTTTATGATTTACAGAATTGTCAGTGCGTAAAGTGAACTTTTATAACGTGTAAACATTAAAATAGCTAAAATAAGAGCTGAAGCTTTTCTGGCGACGTATTAATTCAAAATCTTCTTGGGCTTCTAACCAGGTAACAACTTGGCTGATCAGTTCACCCTGAAGACGAGAAAGATGCACTTCTTCGAGGCGTTGGTATCAAGCCAAGTTTTTACCTGGAGAAGCCCGAGAAGATTTTGAATTAAAATAGCTGGTTTTAAGTTTCTGAAAAATTGTTTCTGAAAAATCGTATTTTATTTATTACTTCCTCTACATGATACGTGGTACGTAACCAGAGAAGGTATTGCACTACATTCAAAAATTTGGTAAGAGATTTCACTGGAAATTCACGTTTTGGGGTGCTCTGAATAACAAAAACATGTTTATTAAAAAAACTGTGTTTGTATGTGTGCGTGTGCGCCCATGTGAGCACGATAACTCAAAAACGAAGAATCGGTATAGTAGAAAAAAGTTTAGTACCTACCAAGAGTGCGACACGAAAGTTCTGAGGAAAATCTTCTCATCCCAAACTGTCCTTTAAATGCATACAAAAAAATTGATTTCAATCAAGTCCCTAATCGATTAGCATGATGTAGATATTAGACTAACCTTTTCAATAATAATTTGTTACAGGGGTTTAGAGAAAGCCATGTGATGGAACACATCAGATTTTTAGAACAATGTCCATGTGTGGTATGTGAATGTGTGTGTGTGTGTGTGTGTGTGTGTGTCTATGAACACGATAACTCAAAAAGAAAAATCAGTAAAATATCAAACTTGGTATCTAACCAAGGATATGACATACCCACCACCCAAAAAAATCCATTACATGGAAAAATTTGAGAAAGTTTTGATTTATGAAAAATGTTTCTAACGATTTTGATTCAAATACCATATATTACAGATCTTTATATGATAAATAAAATGTGCATTTGGAATTTACTAAGAATAGCCTCTGAAGAGCCATTCATTCTGGATAAATTGTGCTGAATTTTGCACAGCTAGCAAACCTTAAGAGGTAGGTACTAGGTACACTAAAATGTATATATCGTTAAAGCACATACTTTTTGTCCTATACATTTTTGTCGTGGAGCCACTTTTAGACATTCCTTGGTATTTGTTTCAGTTTTAAAATACGTATTTCTGAAAATATGGGAATTTTTAAACTCTTAGCAATGCAAAGAAACTGATTTCTACCACATAGCAACCAGCATTTAAAAGATTTGATTATCGTTTTAGCCTAATATATTCCCCTATTTACCTTCTACTTACAATAAAGCTAGTAATAAGACTATTTTTGCTAGTGTTTATCTCAATTAGCATAAAGTGGAAAAAATAAGCCTTATAACAACGATTTTATTCAATTTAACAAGTTTAGCAATGCAATTATAGAGATGTGAATGGAACACATCAGATTTTTTAAGATAAAAAATGAACAATAATTTGCTATTACAGTAAATATTTAATATAAGATTTTAGTTTCTTTGGTTCTTCAAGAAATGAAGAAGAGCATTTTCTTGTCATTTACTTTCTCTACGCACACAATGCATTTAAAAGTTGATAGAGAAGGTTTGTATTCCACCCAAAAATCCGATCTCGAGATTACACCAAAAATGTAGTTTTGTGGTACCCTGAATCCAAAAAGGCATTTTTAGAAAAAGGCCCGTGTGTGTATGGTATAGTATAGCTCAAAACAAAATACCGTTAAATATAAAATTTGGTACCTATTAAAGATTGGTATGTTCCAAGGATGCAACACGAAGGTTTGCAATAAAGTACACCCCCCCCCCCAAATACGCCATACATGGAAAATGTTTATACATTTTGTACTACTAAAAATGACACTAACGATTTTGATTAAAATACGGTATATTAAAGATACTTAAGTGACAAATGAAACGTATAATTTAATTTTCTGGAAATAGCCTCTGAAGACCTCTTCGTTCAGGACAAATTTTGCTTAACAGGTAAACTGTTAGAGATAAACAAAAACTTATTAGTGGTGCACAAAAAAAAAAAAAAAATGTAGATCTCATTAACACACACAATTTATGTCATATATATTTTATACAGTTGACTGTTTCCTAGATATTAATTTATTATTTCAATTTAAAGCTAGTTACACTTTTCTCAAACGGAAGTCATCTTTCGTTTCATCTTTCTTTTGTTTTATTCCCGGCTGTGTAAAGCAAACCGGATTTCATTTGTTTCACACATCGAACAACTGTTTAAAAGATTTGACTATCACTTTAGCCTAGTGTATTATATTACTTATAATTAGAAAGAACTAAGACAACTTTTCTACTAATGTTTATCTCGACTATCACGATGTAGGAATAGATAAAAAACTAACCTTCTGTGACAATAGTTTGTAGAGAAGATTATGTGAATAGAACACGTTGGAGTTTTTGAAATTATGCTGCGATTTATTAATATCTCTATAACTTTTACACAACAAATCTCTTATAGCAAAGCTTCCTACATGATTTATTTCCGCTGAACTGTAACTGTATGTTGCAAACTCCTCTAAATGAGTGATTTTTTAACCAGCCAATGTTTATTGAAACAATGTTCTAAGCAGAGCAATTGAATTGCTGTAGAATTGTCTGATCAACATAAATTAACTATGTCAAATGATTATTTCAATATATGGCCACATAAATAACCGCTGTTGTATATGTCTTTAAAAATAACAGCTCCTTTCATATTTATTTTACTTTTGTACTACCACCTATATAATACATTGTATGATTCGCATGTGCAAAGATTTTTTTGATTGTCATGTGGTTATTAAACTTGGCCACGCCTCATTTCGTAAACCCACGCTGGATTAAAAAAAACTGCTTTACACTTTGTACACTTGTATCGTAAGTAACTATTTTACAGTGGGCTTAAAGAGAAAATACTAATACTTTTGTGTATATCTTTGTGAAATTTTAGTACAAAATATAATTTAAACCTTAAATTCAACTTTTTCCTTTAATTGAGATGTATAATCACAACAATTTAAATCACAGTAAAAGTATATTATTTCCAATATAATAATTTTTCGAACATACCTACTCTTATTTCACCTTGATATATTTGGATGGTCATTTAGCAAGTCAGACCGAACAGATCAATTTTGAAGTATTCTAAGATCATACTTTTCTAAAAGAAAGACAAAAATATATATTATATAAGATTCTCAGTGGCTATTGCCACTAAGGCAGATAAAAAATTATACTTATTGAGCAAAACATGAGAATTCAACCAAATGATACACCTTGATTTCTACAGTAGCTTTCCTTCACACTGTGCTCATTACATGGCTACTCATGCACCGCCGGAACAATTATAGTATCTCCACAAATCTTTCACGTTTTCATAATTATAATAAAACAAATTATTCTAAGAGATTTTAGAAATATTCTCCTTCTGTATGTACACATTTTGGCATATTCTCAGGAAACTTTCATTTACGCTCAGGAGTTCAGTATTCGAAATTGAGTGCCTGGTGGTTTCTTTTAGTTCTTAAAATGTTTGGGGTATGTTTCGCATACTTCATATGTTCATATGGTCATAAAACTAAGAGAAAATTTTATTAAACTGAATTTGCGAAATTATTAGCATAATTAATCCGGGGTCAATGTTCCTCCCTGATGAAAAATGGCTCCACTTGTATGTCTAAATTTCGTCGTAAATAACATATATTGGAGTATAGAGAAAAACAATCTTACTCGAGATTCCCCTGCATGAGGCAAAATTACTGTACAATAATTGAATATAGACGAATAAAAATAAATCCAGAGATAGAGGAATGTCATACTAATATCTTTTTTGAACAGGTGACAAATGTTGAATGGCAGTTGGCTTTTTGCAACAAGCCTCTATTAAGCATAGCACTGATGAATCAAATTTAATTCAGGACATTATTGAAGATAGGGTAATTAATAAAGAATGATGACCCTCCTGATTTAAGTATATTACATTTTTATCTATGGAAAGCTTTAAACAAAATCTGATGTGTTCCATTGACATGACTTCCTCTACCTATTCTGTAACAAATCTGTAATCAAGAAACATATAGCAGGAATGGTCTTATTACTTAGTATACATTATAAGCAGAAGGGATTAGGAAATACACAAGGCTTAAGAGATAATTCCAAGGTCGAAGATTCAAAGCCGGCGGTGAGCGATGGATTTTTTTTCGGTCGTAAAATACTTGCTTCGAAAGGGCCGTTGGTCCCGTGACGTAGATCTACGGTATGTAAAAGAACCTCAAGCCTTTTGAGTAGAATTAAACGGTCTTTCACGCCCAGTATAGATGGGACGCTAAAACACAGCAGTTAAGAGAGTATATAAATAAAAAAAAATTGAATTTAATTTTAAGCGATATTCAAATCCTTTAAAGTTGGTTTCTATCGGCCAATTCTCTTAGCATGGCCAGGAGGGAAACAAAAGAAACAGGAATGCCAATTTTCCGTTTGAAAAAAGCCCAAATATTTTAAAACATAAATCAATAATAAGTAATATCTAGAACATTGTTAACTTTACAAAAGAGTGCTTATGTAATAAATTGCGTGTTTTAACGATATCTACCTTTTTCGTGCAGTAAGTTTTGTCTATTTCTTACGATTTTCTAGTTACGCAAAATTCAGCCACAATAAAGTGGCTACTCTCCGAAAATTCAAAATATTCATTTCATTTGTAATCTCTTTAACCCGTGGCCGACTGGTCAGACCATTCACCTCTCACCTAGACGACCCGGGTTCGATCCCAAGCGACCGCATGGGAGATTTGTGGTGGACAAAGCGGCGCAGGGGCGGGTTTTCTCCGGGTTCTCCGGTTTCCCCCGCCATCTCATTCCACCGGGGCTCCATCTTCATGTATAATCAGTGTTATCGCCTGCGGTGCCAGAGCAGTAAAAGCGGGCGTTAAACGCTACCAAAAAAATCTCTTTAATACATAATATTTTAATCAAAATCGTTAGACCCATTTTAGAAAAAATCTTCAAACATATTTCCATACGATGGGTAGTTTGGGATGGGGAGATTTTCTTGGAAATCTTCGTGTCATATGCTTGGCAGATAAATAAATACCAAGTTTGGTATTTCGTTTTTGAGGCATGCTGGCCACACATACACACAGACCTTTTTCTAAAATGTTATTCAGGGACCTCAAAACATACATTTACTGTGAAATCTCGATATCGATTTTTGGGTGGAATAGTATACCTTATCTACCTATTATGTATATAGTACCAGAAGAGAAAATGATACATGTATGCAATATAAGACCCTGCTTTGGAACAACTAAAGGAAATCCTCAAGTGAGAAGTTCAGTTCCGGGTCTGAATGCAAATTTCCGGAGGAGATACCACAAGATAGAGGATTACACTTATAATAAGATATATGCTTACAATTTTAATTGAACTATAACTATGATAACATGAAGCGGTTGCGGGGATTAAATACTACTTTCAGCGGTAGATCAAGCCTAGGCGGCCGGCACCAAATGTCGTCCGGTGGCCGGAGTAGGAAAAAAACGCAATTTACCACTTGCAAGGTTTTTTCTTCTCTGGCAAAGTTTGGAGTTTTCGCCCAAGATGCATAACCGGCTCGCGTTTGTTTGAAACTAGTAAATGGAGAGAGATACTGAAATGATATTCGCAATCTTTACTGTTTATTAATTAAGATAGAAGCGAAAACATAAAATTCCACCACTACTCACTTATACAGCAGAGAAGTCAAATGTTTGGTGCCAAAGTATAATCCTCTCGCTCCGCAGATTTAATTTCTGGGGCTGTTTGAAGGACAAAGTGCACAGCTCAAATTCGCACACTTTAGAAAATGTCAAGGGGAAATACGAAATGACATCAGAAGCATTACAGAGTGTTACCCAGCACAATACCTATTTACTTGAGGGAGGACAAATTTATACAATTTTCTATTCTTACATTTTAAGAAAAAAATCTGACGTGTTCCATTCACATGACTTTCTCTACATCTCTGCAACAAATTGTAGTTAAAAATCTTATGCTTCTATTTACTTCATGCTAATTAGCAGAACTAGTTTTATTACTTGCTTCCTTGTAAGTAGAAGTGAAATGAGGCAGTTCCATAGTTTAAAATGATAGCCAAAAGCTGGTTGCTATGTAACTGAAGTACCTTTGTTTGTATGGACAGGAGTTAAGACATTCCTGTATGAGAAAAAGTATAAGTTTTTCAAAGCTAAAATGAAAAACCAGAAATACCTTAAAAATGATCAACTCCACGAAAAAAATATAAATGACATAAATTGTGTGTTTTATCGTGAGTTTCATTTTCTGTGTAGCAAGTTTTCCCCCATCTCTTACGGTTTAGCAGTTAAGCACAATTCCGCAAAATTTGTCCAGAATAAGGTAGTCTTCAGAGGCTGTTCCCAGAAAATTCAAGATGTCATTTTATTTGTCAGGTAAGTATCTTTAATATACGATATTTTAATCAAAATTTTCAAACTTTTTTTCCATGTAAAGCGTAGTTTGGGTTGGGGGGATTTTCTTCTTTGTGTCGCATCCTCAGAAGATACCAAACTTAAATACCAAGTTAGGACTTTAACGGTCTTTTCGTTTTTGAGCTATGCTGCCCACAGACACACACACAGATAGACAGACAGACACATATGCACGGACATTTTTCTAAAAATGCTTTTTTTTATATTCAGGGAGTCTCAAAACATGTATTTCCGGTGACATATCGGTATCGAACTTTTGGGTGCAATGCAACACCTTCTCTATACACTATGTGCATACTTCGTATAGAGAAAGTAAAAATACATTAATAGAGATCAGTTGTGGTATGGATAAAAAACCTTGTGCTTACTCCACTCTCTACATTATACATTAGGTTTGCTTATAATGTATTCAAGGAAAACTAAATTGCAAAATAGGTTGTTTTACGGCCACTAGAAGGACAAATTACTAGATAGTTATTGAAATGAAGATAAATACCTGTTTTATAAATTAGTATTTTATCATTATAGGGCAACTATTTAAATTTTAAATACATTTAGAAAATGGTACTTTATCATTCGGTACTGTGAATTAGCACCGCTTTACATAAAACTTCATTAACTCTTACAAACTTTCAAATAAAGAAGTAAAACATAGTGTATATTATAGGTGCATTTTGTTTAATATGTTTGTACTTTTGTTAAATATGACAAATTTTGTGTGGTCAAGTTATCTGTTTACTTTATTTGTAAATATAATGGAGTGGAATTTGTCCGTTTTATCACAAATGATTGGAAATAGCTAAATTAAATTTTAAGAAAATAATAGCGATGATTGCTTATTTATTTTGAAAGCATAATTGCTCATAAATGTTAATAAATACGTATAATAAAAAAATATACCTATCTTTCTTTACAAACGAGCTTATTGTATTGAAGTAGACCAGTACATTTAGAAGGAACTTATCTACATCCTAAAAATTAACATGAAATACCTTGAGTAGTTTGAGTTAGTGGATCATGAATTTAGTATATATAAAACATTTCTGGAATAAAGTTTTTAATCTTCCCTTAAGTATCATCCTTTAAATGTGGCTGTAATGCTGCAAATAGTTTCATTTGTTTATAACGATCGCGTAAAACTATCTTAACATTTTCAATGAACTTGATAAAAGTAAAGTTCAAGTTTGAAAAAGTATTTCGCTTTCAAGGAGTTTATAGACCGTGGAGTTCTGGCTATCATAACTGGCAGGAAATTTCTATGCAGAAGATATGGTGATCACACGCTACAAGTGTTTCAAAATTGGCGGAAATTTATTTAACAGAAGTACAAAAGAATTGATATTCCCATTCGAATCGCTTTATTTTCAACGGTTAAAAAATATACTGCTGTATTTAAGCGTGATTTTACACCACTTCAAGATACTAACCTCAATGACTAATGCTCTTGTTAGAAAAACCCAGTACTGTAATCTAAAGATCGCCATTTTTACCCTTTGTTGTCTGTCGGTACCTATAAGTTCCGCTTGTTTTAAGCGTAACTATACAGAGTTGTACTCTAGGATTAGTTTCATGTTATACTAACCTCCAACCATAAACAAGTAAACAGGACTATTTTATATTGTAAAAGTGTATACAATTTTGCCCTAAAATTGCAATGATTTTTTAAAATAAATAAAAGGGTAAAGCCCACAAAACTACAGTCAAATGTAACCCCATTAGCTTCCAAACATCACTCTGATTATTTTACTTGGGCTCTCCCCGTCCTTTATCACAGTAACTGGGATTTGAACTTGCAATATTTGGCTTTGAATGGATGGCTAGTCCATTACCTAACACCTAATACTCGTGGTTGTTTGAACCAAATTTTTAGTAGTGTCTTTAGCAGGATTATGAAAACTAGTTTAGAATAATTTAAACTTTTAATTGGTTAGAAAAAGATTAATAAAGGATCTACATATATTTTCATTTCTATTTTCTCTATCATTTTATATAATACTTCTATAGATTTATTCCCATATATTTGTAATAGAACCCTAGTTTTAA
Source organism: Hymenopus coronatus (assembly GCA_030762935.1). NCBI lineage: Eukaryota > Metazoa > Arthropoda > Insecta > Mantodea > Hymenopodidae > Hymenopus > Hymenopus coronatus. Next base: position 74,749,293 of record CM060888.1, on the reverse strand, counting down.
ACTTGAATTAAAGGAAAAACAGCATATGCAATATACTAATGCAGGCAACTAAGGATTAAGTTACTTGAGTTGGTTCAACAGTCCGTATCCATTAAATTTTACACAAAGGTTTGGGTATGGTTAAAATTTTTAACTTTTTTACTGGTGTGTACCGTGGTTATGACCAAAAATGCAATTCTACTGAGTTTTTTCTAACAGTATGTAAATAAATATGACCAACACTGCATGGCAGAGATGACGGAGCAGTCTGTGAAAGTACAACAAAGAAACCAAAAGTGGGAAGGATAAGGCATGGCTACAATTTTCTGATACTTTTATGATGTGGTGCTCAGACTATTTCCACTATTTTCTTTATTTCTCTGTTTGCCCTCCTCATATGTAGGACTTGCATTCCCCAAGGACTGACAAGCTAGTGCCTCAAGGCTAGTTGCCTGTTGAGGAGCAGAGCCTCGAGATCAGCGAGAAGGCAGGATGCCTTGTATAAAACTGAGGAGATGGATGTTATGAAATGACAATGAAGTGGATGACAGGAAAGATGATAGAGAAATTGAAGCGGGGGGGAACCTGGAGAAAACCCGCCGATTCGCCACTTCGTCCACCACAAATCAAAATGCGGTCCCCTGGGATCGAACCTGTTGGGCCGCGCTGTGGCCAACTGGTTAGACCACTCGCCTCTCACCTAGACGGCCCGGGTTCAATCCCAAGCGACCGCATGTGAGATTTGTGGAGACAAAACGGCGCTGGGGCGGGTTTTCTCCGGGTTCTCCGGTTTCCCCCGCCATCGCATTCCACCGGGGCTCCATATTCATTCATGTATCATCAGTGTCACCGCCTGCGGTGCCATAAGTAGTTAAAGCGGGCGTTAAACACTACCAAAAAAATCTGATGTGTACCATTCACATGACTTACTCTATATCCCTGCAACAAATTATTCTCAAAAAGCTAATACTTCTATTATGCCGGTCCCCGTAGCCGCGCTCGCTAAAGTGTCTCGCTTTGGTGCTTCGCGGCGCACGGGATCGTGGGATCGGGTTCGAGTCCCACCTTGGGCTTGGGTGTTTCTGTGTTTGTAATTGTGTTTGTGAATGTATACGTAAAAAGGAAAACGAATAGGTCAGCTAAGGACATTTAGAAACTAGGAAAAAGAGGTAAAAAGGAAGACAGCGCCGGAGTCCTGACAAGTCTCCGGAAATGTATTTCTTGTTAAAAAAGAAAGAAAAAAAAAACAGGGCCGTCTAGGTGAGAGACAAGTAATGGAACCACTCGGTAAGCCGTCGCCTTTTCCCTGTTTCCCGGGAAGTATTGCATTCCGCTACTGAACTGATGGGAAGACGCTATTGAGATAAACGCCCACACATTGCGAAAAATCTTCTGTTTACTCTCGATAATGAGCCCTCACACGTCTGGGATTGTTGCGGAGAAACTGCATAACATTCGCTTCCAAAGACGCCATACTCCTCGGACCTGTTTCCCAGCAATTACGCCATGTTGGTAATCTTGAATGGATGAAGATTCGTGTCAAATGATGAACTGCGAAAATTCAGTAAGAGTTCGTGTTTAAAATGTCCAACAACACGGGTAGTTATTATCAAACATTTGGAACAAATACTATTATAAATGGTAGCAAAGGTCACGCCACTAAAGCTTATTTTTTCGGCTTATATAGGGACTTTAAATGCCAAAACTTCCAACCAAACTTTGTATGCACACAATTCATGATGCACACATTTGCAATTTATGTATCTATAATTCCTACTTATCAATGTCTTTGTGACAGTAACAGATAGTACAGGTTTATTATGTCCGATCTTTAAAGTTAAAAGACGCTTCCTTATTTATCACTTATGTAACATAATAATCTATTTTGTGCATCTCTGCATATTTATTTAAAAACAGTGTTGCAATAGCCGTTTCTTGTGTTTTATCCGACATATGCATGCTAAATTCTAATCTCATTGATATTGTCTGTTAGTACAAGTCACATTTAGTTTCTACGTTCTCTATTTCGTACATGGTACACAGGTAGAAGATATATTTCATTTCACCCAAAAATACGTAGAGAAATTTCACTGGAAATACACGTTTTTTGGGTATTCTGAATCCAAATAAAAAAATAGAAAAAAGTCCATGTGTGTGAGTGTGAGAGACAGAGAGAGAGAGCGAGAGAGCGAGAGAGCGAGAGAGCGAGAGAGAGAGAGAGAGAGAGAGAGAGAGGGAACAGCACAACTCAAAAACAAAAAAAGTTGGTTAAATATCAAACTTGAATTTAAGTTCAGCATCTTGCAAGGATACGATAGGAAGGTTTTCAAGAAAAAAAAAAAAAAGAAACTCCTTCAAACTACCTCGTACATGGAACATTTTTCTTAAATATTTTAATTTTCTCAAAAATAGCCCTAATTATTTTGATCAAAACACAGCATATTAAACACATTAACATAAATAAAACGTATATCTTAAATTCCCTGAAAATAGCCTCTGAAGTAACTTTCATTCTGAATGAATTTGGCATAATTGGTAAACCGTAACATATAGACAAAAATTACTATACCAAATGCAGACCTCGTCAAGACACACAATTTATGTCAAATACATTTTTGAAATGGTACTATTTACGATATATTCCCTGTTATAGGTTTTTCCTATGCTTATAATTTCCTTAAATGGGAACTAGTTATTCAAATTTTCTTATCCTGGTCATGAAGACCATCACATATCAACCGGACGATCGCGATTTGACGATCGCTTTCACTTATTGTGTTTCCTTATTCCCTTGTACAGGGAAATAAAGTAATAAAACCATTTCTGCTCATTTTTATCTTGATGCGCATGAAGCAGATAGAAGAATAAGAATAAGAGTTTGTAAGAGTAGTTTGCAGCAGGAATAGGTAGAGAAATTATGCGAATGGAGCTCATCATCCTTTTATTTTCTTGTACATTATAAATCCTTATTTACGTATATGTGTAAATAAAATTAGGATGTGATATAAGCTTAGCCAGACTTATTATTTTGCACAAATAGACAAATGGAGCTTTACTGAGGGTATTAAAATAACTTGTGTGCCCATTCGCAATACTATCACTAGCTGTTCCACAAATACATTTTCTTTACAAAGTATTATTCTTTTATCTATGCCAGACTAATCGAGATAAACATTAGTAGAACTGGTCATATTACTTACTTCCGATAGTCACCCTCCGATGTGTAATGGTTACCATGCTAACTTCATATACTCAAATTCGCGGGTTCAAACCCGGCGGAGGACGATGGCTTTTTTCGGGCGTAAAAGTCCATAGGAAGGGAAGTAAAGTCTGATAGAAGGGCTACTGCGCAAAATTAAGCGGTCTTTCACGCCCAGTATAGAATGGGACGCCGAGAACCACAGCAGTTAAAAAGCGTCCATAAATAAAACGCCATTTCATTTAATTTAATTTCTTCCTTCTAAGTAGAGCGGAAATAAGGGGGATGCACTAGACTAAAGCGATTATAAAATCTTTTAAAGCTGGTCAAGATGTGAAAAATTGAAGTTGGTTCGTTTTGTATAGCCAGAAGAAATAAGAGGGAGAGAAAAAAGGTGACCCCATTAGAGAAAGGTTATTTAGTTGGCCAAAATTTGAAATAAATATCAAGAAAATGGTCGACTCTACAACAAAACTGTATATGATATAAATTGTGTGTTTTAACAAATCCTACATTTTTATAGTAAGTTTTTGTCTATTTCTTACAGTTTACCAGTAATGTAAATTTCAGAAAAAATTAATCCAGAATGAAACAGGTCTTCAGAAGGAATTTTCAGCAAATTCAAAATATAAATTTTATTTATCATGTAAATATCTATAACATATGATATTATAATCAAAATCGTTGGAGTAATTTTTCAGAAAATCAATATTTTTGAAAAATTTTCCATGTAAAGAGTAGTTTGGGATGGGGGCAGTTTCTTGAAAATCTTAGTGTTCCATCCTTAGGAGATACCAAACTTAAATGGCAAATTTAGTATTTAATGGAGTTTTCGGTTTTGAGTTAAGCTGTACACAGAAACACATTTTTTTCTAAAAAAAAAAAAAAAAAAAAAAAGGTGAATATAACGGAGAAAAGGTTGTCTTATACCTTACATTTTCTTGGTCAGGTCATATAATTCAGCACGCTCCGTGTGAGTGAATAATTATTAGGACCGTTATGAAATATCTAATGTGTAGAACAACTCGTGTAACTTGTTAGATACCATAATTTTAAATGCTGATTTATAATGCGACTACTAACATCTCAATATACTATAATGGATTAATCTTCTTTGCTGTAGAGTCAGGAGTGATCACTTCATTTTAAGTATAAGGACTCTTGATATCAAACTGGCCTAACGTGGTGACTGTGTTTTATAATGTGCTCCCTGGTCCTTGTGACATGTTGTGATACCCATAATGTGATCGATATGTGCACCTAAACGCTTTTACAGCTGAATGCACTGGTGTGAAGAGCCGGTTTTCAAAAGACGCTGGCTACATAATAACAGACACAGTGTTTATACACGGTGCTGCAAAGAACTCTGGCTCTAAGGGTGTATTGTAAAGCGGAGACTAATCCACAAGTTTTCAACGAGGGGATTTACACCTCATCACAATAGCCAATGCGACCGCATCAGCGCCTCGTATGTATGCACCCTCAATAAAGTAATCCGTGGCTAATAGCTTCGTAGCGCCCTGGGTACCTTGAAAAACTTCAGTGTCGTACTGGCTGCTGGATTACAGTTTTTCCATACAATTGCATGTGAAATTAGCCACAGGAAACGTTATGTATTTATAACAGAGATTTTTAATCCAAATATATTGCGAAAGGAGTAGTTCGCAGTTGCTAATCGGTATCATAAAATGAATTCTTTTTTAAGCAAACCAAAAGCTATACGATAAAAAAACGTGTTTCATTCAAATGGGTTTCTTTACCTAATTATGATAAACACCTGTTGTTCTTTCTACTTCTACTAGGTCCTTATACTAGAAAGAAATAATACTTACTACTCATATTGCTTATTTAACTTGCTCAGTATGAGCGTGACTAAGTTCCTTATATTAGTTTTAAACATAATTTAAAATAAATATAAAATGTATTTATATATATAGTTTAAAAGCACTGGAGATGCGGACTTTAATAGATTAAGTTTAAGTCCACATAATCTTATAAAGCCTGGATTTAATTTACAAATGAATGAAAAACTGCTTATTGTATCTAATATCTGAATATAAGCTAAACGTGTTTCTGAAAAATTTTACTAGTATGCATGATAATAGCTGAAAAAACAAACTTTAAAAAGTGTTGTGAGAAAAGTGGAACGTCTATTGAAAATTTCGGAATATTTTATTCAGAAACTATTTTAAATGTTCATTACATATTAAGAAGTTTTATTTCATTGCGCTGAACTACAAGAATTGAGCTGTAAACATTTGTCAATTTTTACATTATTTCGTCTCTGAAGACGATGCACTTAAATGTTCACCTAAAATCTTACGGAGTGTTCAACATTCTAAGGTACAGTATATTCAAAAACTTAATAGTACTTGGTTACATTTACCAGATTAACATAGTAGTATAAAACACTGTAATTAACTACTATGCTTTTTGTGCATATATTGGAAAGAGACCGATATCATTAGTTGACAGTTAAAAATTACTTTCAATATTGCATTCTAAACACTCATAACAATAAAAATGTTTGTAAAAGAGACTGGTTTTTCTTAAAATTATAAATGCATCAAGAGTTAAAATTCCGAAATGTATTAAGAAATAGGAAAATCATAAAGAACAGAAAATGTTAAATTTTGTAGTTATATCAACACTTTCTGGTTCTCTTAAGCGTAAACGTGATATTGGTTAATTTATTTTTATAATTTTATCTATATGCTCCTAAGACGTTACGACATATTTATTAATTATTATTGTTTGGTTGTCTGTATCTCTTTGACTTATAGGACGGGGAAGTTATACATTCTACCCAACAATTCGATATCCCATAGTAACAAAGGAAAGAAAAAGGTCAACAGCGTTACTCAATAATGAAATGTCCAATTAACATCTAAGTTTCATATTTGAGTCAAAAAGTGTTTAAGGGAATACTTGCAAGGAAAATCACTCACTCCAAACTACACTTTAAATTAAAAAAACTTGTTATTTCTCTGCTTTAAAAAATAACTAACAATTTCATTAAAAGAAACATATGTATAAGGTATTTATACAATAATAAAAAGTTTGTCTCGAATTTTCTGTAAATAAAAACTCCTCCACACTATAAAAGCTTTTAAAATGTATTTAACCGTTAACTAAGAAAGATAGACAAACACTTATTATAAAAAACACAGCTTATTAAAATATACAGCTTATGTACACAATTTTAAGTATAAATAACAATTTCTGTTAATATTCGTAGATAAAGTTTAAGTGATCTCAGGCTGAGCTTTCATGGAACATCTATATAGCATTTAATGCGATTCTTCCTTCCTATATAAACTTATTAGTAACAAACTGGCAGACGATATGCTCTCATTTGGGCATCTAATGAAGCGCATATGTATATATATATATATATATATATATATATATATATATATTTTTTAATTATTCTTTATTTTAGGTCGCAGAACTACAACGTCTTATAGCGACCACATTAAAAATCTTATTTACAGTTTTACATCCAATAAACAATGAACATTTTGAACCTAAGTATATCTTTATATACTCAGGGATTTAAATATACCTCTAATGCTTATTGACATATGAAAACAATGATTTAAGCATAAAAAATATAACAATATTAAAATTATATTACAACAAACAGTGACAATTGAATTAGGTATAACATGTTAGTGATTTTGCATATTCTTTAACTGAAGTTATTTTAGTCGAAAATAATGGGAGCTATTTAGTAAACAGGAGAATATAATTTTATTTGAATATGATATTCTAAGATTTTTATTTATTTATTTATTTGCTTAACGTTCTTTAACCTGGTTGGTATATCGGACAATAAATGACATTGGTAAAATTATGCTCAAATTATCTCGGGGTCCACGGAGCTTAGTTACTCGACATTCTCAGGATAAGGGAAAACCCCGAAAAAAACTTATCCGGGTAACTCACCATAAGCGAGATTCGAACTCACGACCTATGGAATATGAGGCAGACACGCTACTACCAGACTACCCAGGCAGGCACATTTTTAGAAGCAACATTGATTGGGAAAGGTCGTGTGAATGAGAGACGCCAATTTATTTATTGTTCTACTCTTACGTGGACATTCTACCCAAAACTGTGAAACTGAGATTTCACCGAAAAAAATAGTTTTGACTCGCTCCTAATCTAAGAATACACAATTTTAGAAAAAAAAAAGTCAGCGTATATGTTCTTCTGTGTTTCTTGAGCACAAATTGAAAGACCAAATTCGATAAATACCAAACTTGATATTTTAAACTCCGATGTTTCAAGGTTGCAAAACAAAACTTTTAAAGAAACTTCCCTACACAAATCTACCCTCTAGATAGACAATTTGTCATCAATTTTTATTTTCACAACAACAATTTAATCAGTTTTGAATAAAATGCACTTGTTAAACTGTTTTATGACAAAGGAGTTGTATATTTTGAATTTTGGTGAATATCCTGTAAAGTAGCCTTCATCTTGATGACTTTTGCATAGTTGGTGAAGTACAATAGATAGACAGTCTTACAACACATAAATGTAGATTTCTTTAAGACATTTAAATTATATTCAATTTTTTATGGAGCTATATCCGAAATATTCCTAGATATTGACTTGAATTTTTAAATACTTGCACTTTTCTCAACTAGGATATAGCTGTTTTTTTTCTCGTGACTTTGTCAAGAACCATGGCATTTAAAAGCTATTCATAGCAATACGCTGTGTCAAAATCAGACTGTAACAATTAAACGTGTAAACCTTAATTGAAAAGTTATCTGTTTATCAAGACTTGATAGAATAATGACCTTATAACAATTATTTTTAGAAGTGTGAGTATAAAATATTATTATTTTAAACCTGTAAGTTTCAATTGAAAAGTCATCTGTTTATCAAGAATTGATAGAATAATGACCTTATAACAATTATTTTTAGAAGTGTGAGTATAAAATATTATTATTATTTTTATTATTATTTTAAACCTACAAGTTTCAATTGAAAAGTTATCGGTTTATCAAGAATAGATTGAATAATGTTCTTATAACAATTATTTGTAGAAAGTAAGTATAAAATACCGTGTGAATGCAACACAAACATTATTATTTTTCAACCATTAGACTGGTTTGCAGCGATTTCTCCTTTCTGACCTTCTCTCCGCCTTCTATTTTAATTTTTCGTACGTTCTGCAATTCACGTCATTCTTAATTTGTTTCATATAATGCAATTATACTCTTCCTTTGCTACTCTTGCCTTTAACTTTTATTATAATCTTAAACATAATTTGGTGTTTTAATAAATATCCTATGAACTTTATTCTTCTTTTTCTTATTTGGTTCCAGAGTTTTTTATTGATTTTGCCTTCTCAAAAACTTCGTCACTGGTAATTTTGTCAGTCCAACTAATTTTCAGTGTTTTCCTGTACCACCATGTTTCATAAGCTTTCATTCTTCTTCTCTCTGATTTTAGTATTGATCAAGTTTCAATGTATACATGAAAGTTTTTATTCATTGGAATGAATTATAATTTTTATAAAAAATGTTATTGGTTTGGTAGTTTTAGGTAAAAAATTAAATTCTTCCTAGTTTCTAAACTAATATTTTTGGATATAAATGTAAGTTTTTCTTACGGAAAAGAATTTTGCTGGACGTATTTGCTTATTTCTTTTTTACTTCTTCCATCAGATTCCATTTGCTACCTAGATATTGATATTTTTCAGCTTCATCTAAAACTTTCTTATTTATTCTAATTTATGTTATACTATTTTTTTTTTACTACAAGTCAAAACTTTTGTTTTCTATTTATTAATTTTTAAGTGAATACTTCTGAATCTCTTTTATATTCCATTAAAATTTCAACATAATCTGCAAATCGGAGCTTGTTAATTTTAAATTTATGTATTTTTACGCTCATTTCTTCTTCTTACTATTAGTGTATGTTGCTATAACAACTTTGTCATATCGTGTCGAAGCTGTTTGTTGACAGTATGTGGTGAACAGTAACCTTTTAAGGTCTCATCCCTGAACCATTAACTTTCTTCGTGGTAACCTTCAAAGATACACTGAACGATCCCCGTGTTTGAGTGTCGTTCAGTTCTTCTACCATATGTAGTCAGATTGCAGAGTGCAGCTAATCCTTTCAGGCCTCTACTCCTGAAACCATACTTGCAAGCAGATGGGGTTAGTGTGTCATCCAGGCTACTGTTTACACTATATGTTGATTGATCGCAGCGCAATCGCAATTAGCACCTATTTTCAGTTGTTTTAGACTTTGAGTTGTGGTAGGTATTAAGTATGAAATCCGATATTTACCTTGAAGATGAGGGAAACCACGAAAAAGTCCCAGCTAGGTCTTTCGGCCAATAGGATTTGACCGAATTCGGACCACAGAAATTACCGCTCGGTTTCTATTTATTGTACTACAAATTACGTTTTTAGACAGTTGATGTTAAAGGTAGGTCTAAATACCAGCTGTCAGTAGTGTTAAAAGTAGAAAATTCTGTCACTCATTGTTATAAAACCATCTTTGGCTTATGCGTCCATGGCCTCATTCAAGTAGGCTATGACTCTGAAAGCTCGCATCGATCCATAAAATGGTGGATGCTTTTAATGTCATTAACATGGAATCTGCTGAACCAGATGAAATTATGTAAGTAGCGGATAGAACAAAATTACAGCTGCTACACTGTCTTCGTTGTATAGCATGTTTTCGATCTGTATTAATAATTCATCTGTTGTCAGCACTGATGCTAAGCAAGGCAACAACTAAATATCGCAGGCCATTAAGTATGAACTATGTGAAATAAGTAAAACAATCTATTTATAATTATAATATGTCTATAAATATTAAATAGTGCATCAAACAGGTGTTAAAATATTTTAGGTCTAAGGCCTCATTTCGCAAGCTTCCTGCTCACAATATAAAACACAATTTTTACTATTTGTATTATAAATAACTATTACGGAGTTGGATACGTTGTACAGACATTTTAACAACTGTTATGGAACATAGGGGTTTATTTGTAAATTGTATAAGTAAGCAAGAAAAGTAATTGTAGCTTTGATTTGGTTTTATACTTTTCCTTATTTTACTTGTCTTTTCAATTCTATTGACGTTAACGTTACTGCGGTATTGCGTTTGTGGTGACAACTTACTTTTGCGAGGAAAAGGGTAGCTGTTGTGTGATAGTCCGCCCCTGGGCCTAACTAGAGCACGAAGCTTTGTTAAGACTCAGAAACCAATCCAATACAGGACTGCCCCTGTTTTCTTTTTGCTCAAGTTTACAAAAGTATTGTTATTTTAATGTTCGGCTTGTCTGGCGGCAAGCTTAATCGCTTGCAGCTGAATGGTGTCCAGAGGACAATGTTAGTTTTGTAGCACATTACTAACAAGGGTCGATTCCTTTTCAAAAGAAAACAGAGTAAAGAAAACTTCTGTCCCGATTCTTTACTATCAACTGCCATCTTTGGAAAGCGGAAGCTTTCTATCTTTTGTTGGTGCGGCTGGTGCCTGGATCTGTCGATAACCAGTGATATCGATAAGAAAAGACCAGCAAAAGGCTCTACTTTCATTCCCGGAAGGATTCCGATACCAGATAAGATTTTGGAACTCGTGCTGGACATTGTATTGCTAAGGAGCTCTCGATAACCTACCTTATTTCCACGTGCTAACAGATTGCCATTCGCCAGTTGTCACTTTCTAGAACTGCTGGAAATCAGAGAGATTGACTAGTATTCTACTGTGACACTTTTAAAATCGTTAGAGTTTGGATAAGGTTGATCTCTTAATCCATTAGTACTGAAAGGGTGGATTTCAGCCATCTGCTCTCGAGTACAATTGGAGTTTCAAACTTGTACAGAACTGAGCTTCTCAATGGGTTTTGTTCCAATATTGTATAACAGGCCTCGAGAAATTGGCAATAAGGAGCCAAAACCAGAAAAGAACATTTAAATTTAAATAAACTTTTAAATATCAATTAATATTTCCATTAATTTTAAGTAAAACATGAAGAACACCACCCTTAAGAATTATTGATAAGAAAAGGAAGTATTGAAGAATTCTACTTCCTTATACAAAAGGATGTTGTACACATAGCTGGCAAAGTATTATAATAGTCAAATACAGACATAAACAAGTAATTTTTATACATTAAAATATGGAGAAATAATCAATGTAAAATATAAAATAGTTGCTAAATGTCTAACACACAATCGCATTCATAAATAAGACCTAAAATTACAACAGTGAAACCTAGAAATATACACAGTATGCTAGTTTAAATCATTTTAACTGCCATGCAAATGTTTTTTAATATGAGAAATTACCATTTGGCCACGGTAAGAATCCTTTTTTGATAAATGTATTTTGAACTAGAATTTTTTGAAGCATTGCTAAATTGTTTCTATTATAAGTTAACAAGTGCCGGTCCCCACGGCCACGCTCGCCAAGGCGTCCTGCTTTGGTGCTTCGTAGCGCTGGGGATCGTGGGTTCGAGTCCTGCCTTGGGCATGGGTGTTATATGTTTGTGTTTATGTGTGTGTTGTAACAGTAAGAAAACAGCAATTCAGTAATAATACAGAAAAACAAGGTTAAAAAAAAAAACAAGTTGATGGAGGTTAGTTGATTTTATTTATTTATCTTTGCAATAGTGTGGTTGATTTATAGACATGCATTTTTTCCCATGTGCACTTCTGCCGGATGATCTCTATTTCCGATCTGACGGTAAGGTCGATTACAGTACCAGATGAGCCAGTTTTATGAATGCACGAGTGTGTGTATTTAATAGCAGTATGCATACACCGATCTCTTTCGGTCACAGGTGGGTTAAAATATACAAATAATAAGCAAGATTAAAAGAAATAATAAAAACTGCACACGAAAAATGAAAACAAAAAGATATTCTAATATAGACAACGCACAGAATAACGGTAAACGATTCTGATGCATTAATGTGTCCTATTATGGTAAACAAACAACACTTACGCGAAATAGACACAACACTAACAATAATCCAAAAATAGTAAGATGAGAAAAAATGTATAAATTTCTAACACCACTATTTAGCTCCTCCTTCGCCATAATGTCCGAGGAACTCAAAGAAAGATTCTTTGGATGACAACACTGCGGAAAGAGAGGCGGGCGACCTCTCTCTTCCGCCCGGCCCTCGCTTCCCCGAAAGATAGCTCCAGGAAAAGGTGTGAGTATGGTATCTGTTTTGACTATTTTATCTATTATCCATGAGGCCCGTTTTCCGACACAGCGTTACCTTTTCAGGGACTTGAATTATTTATATTCTGCTTTTCAGTATATATCTAGTTCAGTACACTGCAACTTTAAATGCGAAAATTATAATTATATAAAGTGTATTTTTGGGATGAGAACCAGGAACTGCAAAACTCCGATCCTTTTAGGATTTTTCTATAAAGTTCTTTTTGGATTCGGAGATCTCAAAATCTGTATATCCTCTGATATCTTGTTATGAAGTATTGTGTGGAAAGTACCAATGCTTCCCCTGCTTGCTATGTGTATTAGAAGAAAAACCTAATGTTCATTCGTACTACTTTCTCTACGCTCTATCGTGAGTTAGACATTCTTGCCAAAGTTTATTTTTCAATGCGCCACATTTTAGTCGGAATAAAATTTTGATGTAATAACTGCATTGCAAATTACAAAAGCGAAAATATTTAAGAACAGATACAAATGCTGCCCTTAAAATCCCCCTAACCTTTCCTTTCTTTCGCGAGAAACAACTGAAATACATAGGGTAAAACATGATAAAGTGTTGGACATTTGGAACCATTGCTATTTATTTATTGAATATACAAGTACATAAACCCCCACTTCATCCGAAGCTATATTAGGGTTATATTTATCTATAAATGAATTTACAATAGTATTAAGTCAATTAGTCGTAGCTACTTACAGGTCATATTAGTGAAAGAAAACAAAATAAATAATGTATTTTATAACAAGAATACTGTAACGTTTTATAAGTAGAGCATAACAACTTTTGGAATACCCTAAGACAGCATTTCTTTCCAAATATCTATAAAGTGGTTTGTCAAATCTAATATTATAACAATTTAAATGAGTATCGAAGATCCTTCTTTTATGCTCTAGGCAGTGAAATAAAAGATGTTTAACAGTTTGCTACTCAGTACATACGCTTGAAATCCGTTCTGTCTTAGTATCTTAAATTTTTCAAAATAGAAACAAAATTTTCCAGGTCCTGACAAAACCTGAGTTAATATGAAGGCTGGTGTGATATTTTTACAGTGTAGAATATATTCAACTTTTATAAGAAAAAAATGTCTCTCGTAGTGGTTCCTTTAGAGCTGGACATCCAATGCTGTTACAATGTGATATAATATACTTCTTAAATTTATTTCTAGTACAAGATATGAGAGATAAATTGTAACTAAAATTTAAATTAGAGGTAGCAACATTTTTTGTCAATTCTCATCTATTTCATTCCCTTCTGTGCCGGTATGGCCTCGTACCCAAGATAAACAAATATGGTTCTCATATGGTATTATGTTAGCTCTAATATCTACTGCCAAAGTGTATAAATTGTATTTATTGTTTATAGCAGTAAGTGCAGTTTGTGATCACCAAAAATGCAATAATCATAATTTTGAGCTTTGGACCGAATGGCGGCTTTCTTGATAGCAAAGAGTTCTGCTTGTACAATTGGGCACTCCGTAAAGAGTGTAGCCATTTGTGAAAGAATTTCACTGCCATTACGGAGCACCACAAAAACGCATCCGACTTCATCCACCATTCCTTCTATAGAGAATTTTGAACCATCTTAACAAATCTTAATATTGTGATTTCTAAAGCGATCGTTATAATAAACAAAATCTTTGAAGTAGGTAAGCAGGATGCCCGGCAGTAGTAAAATGTGCTGGTCTTTTGTAACACCTTTCCGTAGCAGAATTATCTCGGATTTTGCAATACCAGACAACTATAAAGGTTCAACACCTGCGATAATTAACAGTTTATATGCTTCGACAATTCGTAGAGTAAAGCCTCGCTATATTTGTGATAATTTATGCTTAGCCTAGCTCATATAAAACCATTTCCGAAACGCTGAAGAGCAATGCAACACTAGAGGCTCAACTGATAATTATTATTAACAATTAAAATACTAAAATCAATCAAGTAACAATTAATAATGGATATCTTAGAAATGAATTATGGCACAAAAAAGTTATTTGAAAAAGTGTAAGTTTTTAAGTAATCAACCCTTTTACCTTCTCTAGCACGTGTGTACAATGTGCCTACATAGTAGATAGAGAAGATATTTATACTACCCAAAAATATGATACGTGATTTCACTGAAAATGCATGTTTTAATACCCCTTGAATCCAAAAGGCGTTTTCAGATAAATGACCGTCTATGCGGTCTGTGTGTGTCTTTGGGCAGCATAGCTCTAAAACGGAAAGTCGGCTAAATACCAAACCTGGTACTTATGCTGAACATTTTTCCAAAAATACAACACGAAGATTTTCAAGAAAATTCCCCACTTCCAACTGCCCTTTACATGCAACATTTTTTGGAAATATTTTCTTTTCTCAAAAATGGCTCTAACCATTTTTATTAAAATACCATGTGTTTAATATATTTCTATGACAAACGAAATGTATATCTTGGATTTTCTGGGAATAGCATCTGAAGACTTCTTTATTCTGGATGACTTTTGTATAATTGGCAAACTGTAAGAGATATACAAAAACTTACAACACAAAAGATGTAGATGTCATTAAAAAGCACAATTTATGTTATATACATTTTTTGTGTGTAGAGTTAACCATTTTCGAGATATTCCGGATTATTAGTTTCAATTTTGGCCACTTAAACTTTTCTCAAAATGGAAGACATCTTTCTTCTCGTTTCTAGTCCGTTTACTCCTGGAAAGCAAAGAGATTGGAATTTCAATTGTTTCACATAGCGACCGGTTTTTAAAGGACGATATTATCGCTTTAGACTGTGTATTTTCTTATTTTCTACTTACAAGGAGACAGCAATAAGATTATATCTGTCTATGTTTATCTAGATTAGAATTATGTAGATAACAGATAAATATTTTTGAACAGAAGGTTTGTTTGCCGAACATCTAGAGGACATCATGTGAATGGAACACATTAGATTTTTTCCCCTTCTAATTACAAGGGAACGAGTAATGTTTATCTCAATTACCATGATGTAGACAGAAGAATAAGCTTTTTAACAATAATTTCTTACAGAGTTGTAGAGAAAGCCATGTGACAGTAACACATCAGATTTTTTTAATTAGTTGGTATCTAACACAATCTGAAAAATTCTCGTTTCTAACATTAAAATTTATCAATTAATAACATTAATTGTTGCATAACTCAATTTGAAACAAATTCACAATTATAGCAGTGAATATGAACAGGCATTTTGGTAAGTAAACACTATCAATTCAAAACTACAACGTACTTAACAGTTAAAACATTGAAAAATAGCTACAACTTAATCAATGTAGTCACCTTCTATAAATAAAAAAGATTATTCGCAGGAGGAAGGAATCGATGGCCAGCGTGTTAGATAGTTTTCTGTTTCCCCAAAATTACAATTTGGCCACACGACTCATATATGAGGAACAATATATTTGCCACTGATTCAGAAGTCTGTCTCAGATGGCATGCAGTGCACGGAAGGGAGTTGGGGACGCCTCGTCTATTGCATAACATTTAACAATAAAATTATATAACATTTATTACGAATGAAGAGGACTTCATAGGCTATTCCCAGAAAGTTCGACATACATTTAAGTTATGATGTAGATATACTTAATACAATATTTTGATCAAAATGGTTCGAACGGTTTTTGACAAAATAAAAACTATTGCTGGAAGATCCATGTAAAGAATGGTTAGGACTAGGGATTTTCTTGAACGTCTTCGTATTGAATTTTTGAAAGATATTAAACATACACACAAAATTTGATATTTTCTCAGATTTCGTTTTCGATTTATGTCGTTTACACAAGTACATAGACCGCCCTTTTTACTGTCTCTAACACGTATATACAAAGTACATAGTAGACAGAGAAGATATTGTATTCCACCCAAAAATTCAATGTCGATTTTTCGCCGGCAATATGTTCCGAGGTCTCCCGAGTAAGAACAAATACTTTTTAGATATAGGTCTGTGTGTATGTGTGATTACGTGTCTAAGGACAGCATAGATCAAAAACTAACTGTTCGTTAACTGCCAAACTTGGTATTTATGTTTGCACCTTCCAAGGATGCGGCACGAAAATTTTAAAGAAGACCCTCCATTCCAAACTGCACTTTATATCCAAAATGTTTTGAAATTTTTGTTTTTCTCAAAACTGGTCTAACGAATTTATTAAAAGACGTATATTAAACACGTTGCAAATAAAATATATAAATTGAATTTTCTGGGAATAGCTTCTGATGACTTGTTCACTCTGTATCATTTTGTTGAAATTTGTGTAACTGGTTGACTGTTTCCGAGATATTGCGTGTTCTTGGTTTCAATTTTAAGCTTCTCAAACGGTAAATCACTTTTCTTTCGTCTATATTTTGCTAACTCCTGGCAAACAAAGAGAACAGAGTATCAATTATTTCACATATAAACCAGCGTTGAAACGAATTGAATATCGTATTGGCCTAGTGTATTGCCTTATTTCGCTTCTGCTTACAACGAAGCAAGTAATAATATTAATTCTGCTAATGTTTTACTCAATTAGCATGATGTAAATTAAATAATATTTTGTGAGAGACGTTTGGTTACGAAACAGCTGGAGAAAAGTTATGTGAATGGAACACATCGGATTTTTCTTTAATATATATATTCATTTTATTTATTTTATTTTTTCTGATTTAGTAGTTCTCAAAATATATTTTCTGTAATATCTCGGTATCGAATTTTTGGGTGCAATGAAATACCTTCTCACAAAAAGCTGTATTTGTTATAAACCGTGTGCTTTATCGGGATCAACTTTTTTTTTCTTTTTTTTTGTAATAGCAGTATTTTTCTATATCTTACAGTTTACTCGGTTGTGCAAAAATCATTCAGAATAAAGAAGATTTCAGACGCTGTTCCTGGAAATCTCAAGATATGGATATATTTATTTCGCTTAAAAATATCTTAAACATAGGAGTTTTAATCTAACTTGCTAAGAGTCAATTTTGAGAAAATCAAACATTTCCAAAGTGCTTTATGTAATCGCAGCCTTGGAATTTATGGAATTTTAATACTAACTTTCAGAGAAATATATACACTTTTTTTAAAACATTTTTTTTACGTTTTATGAGGCTTCAAAAATATCCCATTTTTGGTGGAGTTTAAAACGCTTCCTATTTACTATATGAATAAGAAAAAGTAAAAATCAGGACTTCCATCACTGAAATACAATTTATTCATTGTAGTAATGCTTGAAGAATGACGTGGAATAAATACTGTAACACCACCCAGCTGAACTATAACCTCACATGGCACTTAGTCTCCTCATTCCTGGAACGGAAATAGGAAGGAAATTAACCAATCACGGCGCGGTAAAACAATGCGCTCTTTCGGAAGCATGCAGTCACTGCGGCTGTGCTCCATTATTTGTTTACTGAACTCGCTGTCAAAATCAACCATTCATTGCCTGCATCCAAAATAAGAAAACAAGCTTTCCGCTGCATGGGCAGGTTTTCAAAATTTACTGTAGCATAGTAGAAAACCAATATATTGTGTTTTAACCGTTTAATTTATACTTGCTCTGGCACGTATGTACAATGCAAATAATAGATAGAGACGATATTGTAACCAAAAGTTCGAAACTGAGATTTTGAAGACCTCTGAATATAGAAAAACACTTTTTAGAACAAGGTCCGTGTACAGCATAACTCAAAAACTATAACTTGGTATTTAAATTCATTGTATTTCAAGGATGTGACACGAAGACTTTTAGGAAAATCCTTCAACCACCATTTGCATGGAACATTTTGATTTTCTAAAAAATGACTAACGATTTTGTTTAAAATATCATATGTTTAAGATATTTTATTACAAACGAAATCAGTATTTTCTGGTAATAGCCTATAAATACCTCTTCAGTCTGGATGTCTTTTGTATAACTGGTAACAGTAAGGGATAGGCGAATACTTACTGTACAAAAATGTATAACTCGTTTAAACACACCATCTACCTCATATAACTAAATTGTTTGTAGAGTGAACCGTTTCTGAGATATTCAAGTAGGTCGCCTTTCGTTTCATTCTGTTTTGTTTCACTCCTGGCCATGCAGAGAACTGAATTTCAATTGTTTCACAGAGTGACTAGCTTTTAAAATATTTTACTATTACTTTAGCCTGGTGTATACCCTTATTTTACCCCTACTTACAAGGAAGCGAGAAATAAGACAATTTTACAAATGTTTATCTCAATTACCATGAGAATAGAATAATTTTTGTAAGAATAATTTGTTTACAGAACAGATAGAAAAATATCATGTGAATAGAACACATAATCTTTTATATGAATGAAATACAGGTAAACATTGTGAATTGACTACTTTAAACATCATTTTAAGTAATTTGTAAGCTTTCTTTGTAACTTAAATTTATTGTAGTTTGGTAAATTTGTCAGATTTTTTTTTATTGTTTCATTTATATAGCCCCCTTTAACATCTAATGTCATATCCGGGGCTTTCCACTTGAAACAACTCGTTGTCTGTAGGTACTTTTACGTTGGTTTACTCAAACACGTACACATTCACACTCACATACAAACTTCCAGACTCTGTGGGGGATAGGGAATAATTCTGGCTAGAGAAAAATTCCCGGGACCCCGGGTGAGAAGTCAGCTCGCTGACCACTCGACCACGGAGGCAGTCTTGTCAGAATTGTTAGAATCAACAAATGGAGTTATTATCTCGGAGTTGATATTCTGTTTAAGAAGTTAGTGGCTACTTTTATTTATTTCTAAGTTACTGAAAAAAGCGAGAGATACTACTATCCAGAAAGAAAACTTTCAACTTTCCCAAAAGCAGGGAATTCCAAATAGATAAAGCTTAATGTTTTATAAATGATAACAACAAAAATAATACAAGTATTGTTTTAGGGATAAAGAAGTATTAATTTATTAAGAATTTAAAATGACATTAATGCTATGTTTTGAGAAAGTATAATTTCCAAACGTTCGTTTTATATTCATTACAAATAAATAGACCAATTGAATGAATATATAAACTTCCTCCCCCTGGGCGACCATACTCAGAATGAATTTACTCCCATTAGTAAGTGATTCTACTGACCACTGAAGTAAAATCTAAATTTTAGGTAAGAAGATAAAATTATATTTTAAAAGAAGACAAACAGAATAAATATAATAAGTGGGTCATCTTCTTTCAAACATACACTAATATACATTAATTCGAGTACAAATGCTTTTGGATAATCTTAATTGTACATTTATGGGGCAAATATTGCAATATTGCACATAAAGTTAGTCCTTAGGTTGAACTTTATACAAGATGTAGTAAAGTGACTAGGTATAGGTTCTCCTGCACGAACCATCAGCCCAGTAACTTCAATTGAAGATAAATTGTACTTTACAAGGTAGTAGGGGATGGTAGGCCCTTACATTTGACATTTTGCATCATGTACTTCTACTTTTTTTGTTACTGTTGGATCGATGTTGCATCAGGTGATGTGCCTGTCGAGACTGCAAATATTTCTATCCGACGAGAGGAGCAGTCTTGAGAGAGTTTGTGCACTTCTTCAACTGCAAAATGAGCTTTTACTTTTAGGGTTTCAGCAATAGAGGATCCTATTTTCTGGTGTCGACAATTCCACAGTGTTTCTCCGAAAAGCCGGTTCCCATGGCCACGCTCGCTAAAGTGCCTCGCTTTAGTACTTCGTGGCGGAAGGGAATTGTGGGTTCGAGTCCCGCCTTGGGCATGGGTGTCTATATGTTTGTAAAATGTGTATATGTGTGTGTATTATCAGAAAAAGCAAATGTTAAATAAAGTAAAATGTTAGGAATATTAAAAAAAAAAAAAAAAAAAAAAAAAAAAAAGGAAAAAGGAATACAGCGCCGGAGTCCCGACCAGTCTCCGGAACTGTATTTAAACAATAAAAAAGACAAGCGCCCACAACATGATCGAGAGTTTTCATCTCACTATCGCAATGGCGAAAATGGTTACTGTCTCAGGACCTTCCTGGTATAGCACGCAGTGGACAAACATTGACAATAATTTTAAGTCGGTTTTCCATTCACTGGAGGTAAGCTGATCACATTGTCGGATCCATTCGTTAGCTGGAGTGTACTGCTTGCATAGTTCAACTCCTCTGCCTTTCTGAGAAAGGATACACCGGAATTGAAATTCGCACTCTCTCAGTTTTTTGCTTTCTCTGGCACATATGCAAGTATAATGTACATAATGAATGAATGAATGAATGAATAAGTGTATTTATTAACATAGCAATATCATACATAGAATTTCAACCGTCGCACGGGTCCACAGACCGTACGTGCTTTTGTAATACACATTACAAGCAATATTAAAACAACAACCACAACAAAGAATTAAAAGAATAAACACGAAAATAAAAAGACAAAGGAAACACACAGTCAAAAGCAATATTAAACAACAATAAAATTAAGAGTGAATCCGAAATAAAAAGATACAAAGATATTCAAATATAGCAATTTAAATTTACAGCACAGAGTACACCTTCATAAATGCACCCTCTTATAGTAGATAATTACACTTAAAAGACATATATACACATAATATATACAACCCTAGCACAACAGTGACCTAAGTATGAAATAATATATATGTATGTAGAACATTGTAGTCACTTTTGTTTAGTTGATCTTATCCCCCCCCCTTCTCTATTGGCAGCCTCCTCAGATCTCAGCTGTCTTGCCTTAAGTATAAATTTACCTAGCCCGTCCATGTTTTCCGTGCCTGCCAGTAGCGTCCAACATGCTTCTATCCCTGCATTCGCAGTGGTAAAAAATCGCGGCAAATATTTTTCCCGCCATTCCTCCGTACCCCTACTACATCTTGCCAAGATGTGAGTCCACGACTCTTCCTCCTCGCAAATGGGACAGATTCTCGTACCATTCTCGTCAGAAATTTTCGTGCTCCTCCATGCTCCTAGTCTAATCCACGCGAGCCCCTCTCTAATGAGTTTGGTACCTGTTTTGATGCATTGCTCCATACCCCACTCCGATTTCAGCCCAGACTGTACTTCTAATGACACCTTTTCTGTGCATTGCGCAATCATTTGTTGTCTGTCAATATCACAGAGACGTTTCTTAATTTTTCTCCAAATACTTCGCCTGTTTTCCTGCCCCGCCATCCAAATGTCTCCCATCCCAATGGTTTCCAACCCTTTCTTTAATTTTGATGCCCACGTCAAATTACCTTCCATTCGCAACTATTCACGGTAGCAGACTGCCCTAATTAGAGATTGGTTTCCGTGAACGATTCTCATCCAATATTTAACTGCTCTGATTTTGCACTCTATCGTTTCACTATGTGCCCCGAATTCCCTCATTATTCCGCAGTTTGCCGTACCCCTCCCTACACCCAGAATTCCTTTAAAAAATCGGGTCCTCACTTGATCCAGATTTCCTGTTTGTTCCCACTCCCATATTTCTCCTCCGTATGTCATCGTGGATCTAACTATCGCTCCGTATACAGTTTCCATTAAGGTTATGGAGATATTCGGAATTCTGCAGCGTATCCGGAGAGCTTATACAAGGTATTGTATCGCACTCAAACATTTATCTTGAGATTTTACAGGAAATAATTATTTTAGGGCGCTCTCACTCTAAAGAATCATTTTACTTTCTCTAGCCCATAGGTACATACAATACACATAGTAGCTAGAGCAGGTATATAGCAGGTATATACATACTTTGAGGTCCCCCGAGTCCAAAAAAGTACATTACTTTCTCTACACGTACTATGTACATAGTGTATAGATAAGGTATTTTAATGCACCCAAAATTCGATACCGATATTTCACCGGCATTACAGGTTTCGGGACCATCTAAATCCAAAAAAAGTATATATTTTAGAAAAATTGTCCTGTGTTTTTCTGTGTATGTCTTTAGGCAGCATAGTTCAAAAACGAAAAGTCCGTTAAATACCAAACTTTATATTTAAGTTCAGTATCTTTCAAGGAAGCGACACGAAGATTTTATAAAAAAAATCCACCACCGCAATTTCCCTTTACATAGGAAATATTTCGAAATTTTGTTTTTTTCAAAAATGGTTGTAACGATTTTGATTAACCTTTTATATTTAAGAGATTTATGACAAATAAAATGTACATCTTAATTTTCTTGGAATAAACTCTGAAGACCTCTTTATTCTGGATGAATTTTGCAAAACTGGTCAACCGTAAGAGATAGAAAAAATGTACTATACAAAAATACAGGTTTCCTTAAAACACAATTTATTTCATAAATGTTTTCGTGGAGTTGACTATTTTCGAGAGATTCCTTGTTATTGGTTTTAGTTTTGAAATACTAAACACTTTTCTTGTACGGGAGCTCGACAATTCCTGACCGCAAAGAAACGGATTGCAATCTCATAGAAACCACATTTTAAAACACTTGACTGTTGGTTTATCCTAGTGCATTCCCTTATTTCTCTTCTACTTGTGCAACTAAGTAATAAGACCGTTTCTGCTAAAGTTTATCTCAATTAACATGAAGTAAATAGAACAATAATCGCATTAAGAATAAGTTGTTATAGAGATGTAGAGAAAGTCATGTGTATGGAACACATCAGATTTTTAAAATAAGGGCTGTGGGTGTGACTGTGGACAGCACAGATATACATAGCTCAAAAGTGAAAAGTCCGTTAAATATCAAACTTCGTATTTAAGCTTAGTATCGCACAAGGATGGGACACAAATATTTTTAAAAAAATCACCCCAGCTACCCTTTACATAGAAATATTTCTGAAAATGTTGATATTGTTAAAAATTACTCTAAAGACATTGATTAAGATATCATATATTAAACATGTTTACAATACAAATAAATGTAGATCTTGAATTTTCTGGTAATAGCCTGTTAAGACCTCTTTAGTCTGGGCGAGTTTTGCAAAATTCTGCATAACAGTTAAACCGTAAGATATACACAAATGTTACAAAAATGTATATCTCCTTAAAACACATAATTTATGTTATATGTGTTTTTCTAGCAGAGTTCACCGCCTTCGAGATATTTCCAGTTATTGGTTTCCTTTTAAACTTCCCAACTTTTCTCAAACAGGACGATGCAAACCGAGCCGAAACTCAAATTTTACTTTCTCTTCACTTACTATGTACATAATGTATAGAGAAGTCATTGCAGTCATAAGTTCGGTAGCGATATTTCACCGAAAATACACGTTTTAGGGTTCCCTGTATTCATAAAAAAGGATTTTTAGAAAAAGGTCCGTATGTGGGTTCGTGTGTCAGTGAAAAAGATAACTCAAAAATGATGAGTCCGTAAAATACTAAACTTGGTATTTATGTTTAGTATCTTCCAAGGATGCGACATGAAAATTTTGATGAAAATCCTCCCTCCCCAAACTACTTTTAAATGAGAAGTTTTGCGAAAATTTTGAATTTCTCAAAAATGGCTCTAACGATTTTGAGATATTTTTATAAAGATATTTATAGATCAAATAAAATGTATATTTTGAATTTTTTGGGAATAGCCTCTAAAGACTGCTTTATTTAGGATACATTTTGCTGGATTTTGCATAACCAGTAAACTGTAAGAGATGGACAACGGATAGAGAAACAGATAATGTGTGCTTACTACACAAAAATTGTGCATCTCGTTAAAGCAATTTGCGTCATGTATTTTTTTTTTTTCATTTTTCAGATATTCCTTATTATTGGTTTCAGTTTTAAAATACTTAAAATTCTTCACATACAGTAACTGGTCATCTCCTGGCAATGCTAAGAAACGGATTTCATCCATATGACAACCAACTTTAAGAAGAATTTGACTATCGTTTTAGCCTATTTTCTCCCTTATTTCCATTCTATTTACACGGAAGCAAGAAGTAAAGGCAATTTCTGTTAATTTTTATCTTGATTAGCATGAAGTAGATAGATGAATATCCTTTCTAACAATGATTTGTTACAGAGAAGTAGAGAAAGTCATGTAATGGAACTCAGAGTTTTTCACGTCGCAATGAGTCTTTAAAAGATTTGACTGTCGCTTTAGGCTAATGTATTTCCTTATTTTCCTTCTGCTTACAAGGATGCAACTTGCAAGACAATTTCTGCTAATGTTTATCTCGAAGAGCATGACCTAGATAGAAGAATTTTTTGTTGGAATAGCTGTATATGGACAACTGGAGAAAGTTATGTGAATAGAACGTATAACATTTTTTTTTAGAAAAAGGTCAGTGTGTGTGATAGCATAGCTTAAAAACGAAAAGTCGGTATCTTCCAAGAATTCGATACGAAGATTTTTAAAAAAGTTCTCCCATCCCAAAGTGCCGTTTACATGGAACATCTTTCAGACATTGTGATTTTATCAAAAATGTCTCTAACGATTTTGATTAAAACACCATATATTTAAGATATTTTAATGACAAACGAAATGTATATCCTGAAGACTTCTTCGTTCTGGATGACTTTTGTATAGCGTTAGTATAACTGGTAAACCGCAAGAGATACACTAAAACATACCACACAATGCATGGCAAAAGAGGTCATGAACATTTATCCAAAAAATAAAGAGCTATTTACCTGGTTAAAAGACGTTAAACTCTTCTTTTTTCATCATTTACCCTCCCAGAATAGAGAAACTACACCCCCCAGGAATTACAAGCCAGCGCTTGGGTTTAAATCCCAGTTGAGGAGCAGACGGACTCAAGAGTAGCCAGAATATGTGATCAGCCCAATACCTTTTTGAGTGATATAGATGATATAAAACGTCGGCAAAATGGATGAATGGAAAGGTAATTGTGGAGGTGATGGAATGAATGTCGGGAAAAGTCGGAAACCCAGAGAAAATTCACTTAGACGTCGCTTTGACTACCACGAATCCTACATGCCGTCCCCTAGAATCGCACCCAAGCCACCTTGATGAGAGCCGAGTATCTAACCACTCGAACAAGAAGCTGCAGACGTTAAACTCACAGAAAACAGAAAATAAACTATCATTGCAATTTGCTTTACTGGGATTTTTATATCTATTCTAGTGATTCTTGGCCCGCAATCTTACACGGAAAGGCATCTAGCTGACTCAGCACCTTCGATGTGAGATAGCAAAATAATTAGTGATGAAAATCGCTGTCTGATTGGCTAGTTTATTGTAATTGTTGTAGACGTAAGCCTGAAATTTCAATGTTCAGCATCTTCCGAAGATGTAACACGATCATTTACAGAATCATCTCCCTCACCCCAGCTATCCTGTATGAAAAATTTAATTTTCTCAAAAATGGCTCTTAACGATTTTGATTAAAAAAATAAAAGTCATATTTTTTGTAACGGGATTTTTATGTGTTATTTACCCCATGTTGTGAGGTTATATGAAACGATACTTTATATGGTGGTGGTTTGTAGTTTACACTGCACGTCGGACAGTCATATGTAATAGGAATTTTACGTTGTTGAGTTTTACGCCTCAACGTGGGTGCTTATGTGCGGCGTACCTAAGTGTCACTTCAAATCAACTCCACTACACTCACGTGCTTGGTACTGAAGCTCTTCTTGGATGGTTTGCCACGGCGTTGCTCAGTCTTGCACGATCATTGACTCTCTCTGGTGTGGTTTTGGCAAGTGGGAGGAGTTGTAGGAGTGATCTTTTAATTGTGAAGAAAACACTTGTGAACTTTTACTGTTATTTATTCTATAAGGAGATTCCAAAACAAGCACCTTGCTGTACACTGTTGTTCTGCTGACTGGTACTCTTATCACTCACTCACACATACTCTCAATTACACTGTTTCTACGTTAAGTACATGGCACAATTCACTCTCAGGTAACCACGAGCCGACTATTAAATGGGTGAGCGACGTTACTTTAATTCACTAACAGTTTCTTCTCACAGCAACCTCTCATTACTTCTCATTACTTCGCGAACAGAGTTTTTTTTTTTTTTTTTTTTTTTTTTATACAGAACGACGACCTACCGCATCTCGTGGACAGATTCTTGGCAAAACGACGTTGCCTCTCACGGGCAAATTTTTAGCATACGACGTTGCCTCTCGCGGGCTAGTTCTTAGCAAAAACGACCTCGATGTGTCAAACCCTACTTCTTTTATACTAAAAACGGTGTCATAGTGGCTTCTTCCTGAATGGTTATAAAGTCCGCCAAAATGACACCATTGTGACCCAAAAACCATTGCGAATCTCCCAGAATACGTCATAATAACCACGCGATACTACGAATATAAAGCAGAAGTCCCCTTGTGGGTTTTAAACTGGACTGCCCCTGTATAAGAAATTCATACGTGACTTGCACAAAAGAAGCAACTTCTCACCCTTCTCTGCAGTCTGGCGTCAGGATTCTGTATAGCTTTCAAGTCAACAACTGACTTCTTGGTTCCTATGTATACAAATTAATAAATGTTAACTTTCTTTACTTATATACATCTAGATAATTAATAGAATGCTTGTCATTATTACGAGGAGGCTAATTAACGGTCTCAATTTCAATGATAGATGAACTAGATATCTTGTATTTGTTGGCAATAGCTTCTGAACACCTCTTCATTCTCGATTACCTTTGTGTAACTGGTAAACCGTAAGAGATACAGTAAAACCTACTACACTAAAAATGTACAGCTCGTTAAAACGGGCAATTTATGTGTTATTCATTTTTTGTGGAGTGAACTGTTTCCGAGATATTCTTTCTGATTGGTTTCAATTTAAACTGCTTAAGTTTTTCTCAAACAGAAAGTCATCTTTCAATTCATTTCTCTTGTTTTACTCTTGGCAGTGCAAAGAACACAGAATTGCAATTTTTAACTTATCGACCACTTTTTAAAGATCTGACTAATGTTTTAGTTTAGTGTATTCGCTTATTTCATTTCTATTTACAAGGAAGCAAGTAGTAAGACAAATTCTGCTATGTTTAGCCTGATGTGATTAACATAATAGTCTTTTGTAAAAATAGTTTGTGGAACAGATCGAGAGAGTCGTTTGACCGAAACACATTTTTCCTTTTTCTTCACGTACTATGTAAAGAAAAGGTATTGTATTGCACCCAAAAATTCGAGTCCAAGATTTCACCGGAAATGCATGTTTAGGCATCCAACTGAATCCAAAAAAAAATAATTTTTAGAAAAATGTCCGTCTGTGTGTGTACGCGTGTCTGTGGGCTGCGTAGCTCAAAAACGAAAATTACTTAAATGCCAAACTTGATATTTAAGTTCGGTAACTTCCAAGGATGTGACACGAAGATTTTCAAGAAAATCCCCCCCCAACTACACTTTACATGAAAAAAGTTTCGAAAATTTTGATTTTCTCTAAAATTGCTCCAACGATTTTGATTAAGATATCGAATATTAAATGTATTTACATTACAAATAAAAGGTAAATCTTGAATTTTCTGCGAATAGCCTCTGAAGACATCTTTATTCTAGATGAGTTTTGCAAAACTGGTAACTGTAAGAGATAGACAAAAACTTATTACACAAGAAACGCCTAAAACGCCTAATTTATGGTATATACATTTTTTTCATGGAGTTGGCCGTTTTCGAGGTATTCCGTGCTATTTATTTCAGTTTTTAAAATACTTAAAATTATTCTCATACGTGAACTTGTCAACGCAAATAAACGGATTTCAATCCATAGCAACTATATTTTAAAGCATTTGACTGTAGATTTAGCGTAGTGTATTCCCTTGTACTTATAAGAAACTTAAGTAATAAAGTTGTTTCTGCTGTGTCTCGATTAACATGAAGTAGATAGAAGAATAGCTTATTAACAATACATCAGATTTTTTAATGAAGTATACGTCATGCTTACGCTTAAGTTTCATTCTAAATGGGTGTCGAAATATCGTATCTTGCCAATGTTAAAGTTTGGCCCATTATTTCAGCAACTATTTAACATAATGGGCTAACTGTTTCAAGGTATATGTAGTAATACCTTTACGTTGCTTGATGAAAAATAGAATACCTCTATTTATTAGGAGGAAATATATGCTTACTTTTTAATACAGTTATTAACATTTTATTTAAAAATGACTACTTTTAAATTTTACAAAAATAAATAATACATATACATAAAAACTTTTTCGTTAAAATAAAGACTATTTAGGTAAAAATGTGTGGTAAACCTTTCAGTCAATTATTTTCTGAGATAATTGGGTTTATACAGACAATCTCACTTCTTCAGACACTGCTTTCAAACATATACAAAAAAAAATGTAACCTAACTTTTCAAACACAGCTACGCAGTATTTCGAAACTCATCATGAAGGAAATATGAACGGGATGCCAACGCTGCGAATAGTTAAAGTAAAGCTTTCTGATAAAAATAAAAATTAAAAAAGAATCTTCTCCAACACTAATATTTACAAAATTATTGATGCTATAGGAAACGAGTGTACCAAAAGCTTCTAAAAACTATTACGCAGAATTATTTTCAACAACATTTTAAAACGATTTACAATTAGGGTACCGCTATGAAAGCTATAATAAAATGAGCGGGAGATTCGAAATATCCATATGCAAATTAAATCGTGAAAATGAAAAAAAAAAAAAAATAATGAAAATCACCTTTGGACTCGTGTGTGATTATTCCATTACTTGTATAATTAGTTATATTAGCTTATTGAAAAGAAGTTTGTTTATTACAATCGAATTCTCATGTTTTAAGCACATTACGATATTAAGATCATCCAGTCTATTGTAGTCGCTGTTGATAGGACTGTAACCCCATGTGATTTCAAAGTTTGACGCACAGCACTTGACAATTTACTACCTAACTTGATTCTCGGAAGTGGCAATGACACGTTGTGGTTTGCGGATATCTTTGAGACAGAGTTCCCTAGCTGCAATCTCGTTATATAATAAAGTCGTTTATTTTTCTGCTCTCCCCTCTTTTCTGCTGTTACAAAGCAATCAGTCGTCTCGCCACAGAAGGGGAGCGTGCGTCTGAATGGTACAAATTGGGACGGAGATGTGATAAAAATGTTATTATGCATTTCGTGTACAAAAGAGCCTCACAACAAGCACTCATCATACAGCCACCCTTGCATTGATTTTTGTCAACATTTCCTGCTTTATCTGGCGGAATGCACAGAAGGCGCTCTGCTAACCATTAAAAAAAGGTAGCCTATACTTAGAGCATCACTCATATTGTTTATAAATAGTGTATGAACGATTCGTGATGAATAGTATATGCACAAGAGAGTATAATGTAAAAGCTGAGGACACCAAATGAAATGGAAACCTAGGTGAGCATAGGTATTATTATCCATAATTACACGGATAGTAGTGAAGGTATTTCTCTGGAAATACACTTTTTGGGTCCTCTGTATAAAAAAAAGTTTAGAAAAAGATCTAGGTGACCGCAAACTCGATAATTCACAAAACCTAAAAGTCAGTTAGTTACCAACTTTATATTTAAGATAGTATCTTCCAAGGATACGACACGAGAACTTTCAAGAAAATTCCCCACCCAAACAATCCTTCACATGGAAGCAATTTCGAAAATGTTGATTTTTCCAAAATGGTTCTAAGGAGTTCTGAATGACTTTTGCATAATTGAAAACTGTGTGTGTGTGTGTGTGTGTGAGAGAGAGAGAGAGAGAGAGAGAGAGAGAGAGAGAGAGAGAGAGAGAGAGACAAAAGCTTGCTGCACAAAAATTTAGATCTCGTTAAAACTCACAAGTTATGTGACATACATTTTTTGTAGAGTTAACCATTTCCGAGATATTCCTTATTATTTGGTTTAAATATTAAACTATTTATACTTTTCTCAAACAAGAAAGAAGTCATCGTCTGTTTTTTTTTTTCCTTTTTTTTCTGACTTTCCAAAACAATAAATCAAATACAAATAGTTTAAGATTTGACTAGTATCTAGCGTATTCCCTAGTTCTCTTCCTGTTATAAGGAACTTAAGTAACAAGAGTGTTTCTGCTAATGACTAGCATGAAGTAGATATAAGAATAGACTTTTGTCAGACAATTTTTATGCAGAACAGATAGAGAAAGTCATATGAATAAACATATGAGATGATTAACTAAATACCGATATTTTAGAGTCACAAATTTTGTTTCGAACAGCCAGTCCTAGGAATCGTTTTCATTCCGAATGCATTTTGTATACTTTAAATTCTGGTAAATCGTAAGAGATAGACAATTACTCATCTTGCTGTATATGCGCCTGTTACTAAAAACAACTTACACCTAATACATTTTTGTGGGCTTTGTCATTCGTTCTCAAGCAGAGTATAATTTCAAAGGCAGCATACAGCGACCGATTTCTTAAAGAGTGGACCATTAATTCATTCTCCTGTATACTATTGCATGTATAATGATACCGTTTCTACTAGTACATTAAGTAGATTTTAAAAAATATCTGATGTGTTCCATTCACATGACTATCTCTAAATCTCTGCGAAATATATTATTAAAAAGCTTATGCATCTATTTACTTCATGCTAATTGAGAAAAAATTAGCAGAAATAGTGTTACTACTTGCTTCCTTGTAAGTAGAAGCGAAGCAAGGGAGTACCATAGGTTAAAATGATAGTCAAAATCTGGTTGCTATGTGACTGAAGTTCCTTTGCTTGTATGGACAGGAGTTGAGAAATTCTTGTATGAAAAAGGTATAATTTTTAGAGCTGAAACCAATAACAAGGAATAAATCAAAAACCATCAAGTCCACGAACAAAAATGTATGTTACATAAATTGTGTGTTTTAACATGCTCTACATTTTTGAAGCTTTTGTCCATCTCTTACGCTTTAGGAGTTATGCAAAATTCGTAAAATTCATCCAGAATAAAGTAGTCTCCAGAAGGTATTCCAAGAAAATTCAAGATATACACTTTATTTGTCTAGTAAATATCTTTAATTTACGCTATTTTAATCAAAATCCTTAGAACCATTGTAAAGAAAATCAAAATATTCAAAAAAGTTCCATGTAAAGGGTAGTTAGGAGTGGGGGGACTTTCTTGAAAATCTTCGTGTCTTATCCTTGAAAGATACAAACCTAAATACCTTGTTTAGATTTTAACGGACTTTTTGCTTTTGAGCTATGGTGTCCCCACACACAGACAGAAACATTCACGGACATTTTTTTAAAAATGCTGTTTTTATTCAAGGGGACTCCAAATATGTATTTCCAGTAAAATTTCGGTATCGAATTTTTGGGTGTATTACGATACCTTCTCTATACATTATGTACATAGTACGTGTAGAGAAAGTAATACATTTTGTAAGAATTTTTGTAGAAGAGTGGATAGAGAAATCCCTGTAAATCTAACATGATTTCTTTTTATTCAGATTGCATTCTACCTTTGGGTGCAGTTTGATGGTGACATGTTTGGATGAATGTGTGGTGCATTGTCGTGATGAAACAGCACTTTCTTCGTCAAATGAGGTCCCGTCTGAAATTGCTTGTCGAATAGGTCCAATAACTTACTGCAATTAGTACTCTTTAGTAATAGTGTTTTCCTTCTTCTAAGAAGTTCGTAGCACACCATACTTCGCCATCACTTTTGCGGCCAATAGAACTGTCATTGCCAGTTCAGGAGTAGTTCCTGGCCGGAAGCAATCCATTGGTTTTATGGCTGATTGCTTTCTGGGGTATAATGATGAATACAGGTTTCAAAGATACGGATTTCGCTTTAAAAAGCTCCAAAGACAACTTGGAAGTCGAAAGCCGCACCCGCTTATTGTCCAAGCAATCGCGGGACATTAAGCGACCCGACAACATTTTCATCTCCAACTTATAAGGCAAAATATGATTTGCCGTTTCCTCAATTCGCCTATGACCTCTACCGCTTCGCGAATTCTTTCGACAATTAGCGAGAACCATAATGCAGAATTTTTAAAAGATTTCCTAGACAAACACGTCCGAGCGTCCTGGGCGCTCCTCATAAAAAATCTATGTTTCAACACGTTTAAAATTGTTAAACCAATAAGTATTGTTATATATTGCAAAAGTCCCCATAAACAAAATTCAATTTTGCTTTTATCTCCTTTCCATCCAAACACAAAAGGCGGATCACTGAACAATACTACACCTTTTCCATTTATAAAAAAACACGTTGTACGGTTACTTAAATGCCTGCCAAATCCAAACTAATCTTTGAATCAATACCAATTTTCTGTCATGTAACAAATTGTAACACATGGTGGCAATACCAACTTCCTTGGCAACGCCATTTATTTTGAAACATGCCAACCTTGTATACCAACAAGTGCAATTATCACTGAAAAAAAATCTTATTATTCTCCTTCAATCCTCTTTTCATCGTTTATCATCATTTATAAATGCTCTCTTTGAAAATGTTTCTTTAGCATTGAATTAATAATTAGGCAATACAAATAGAAGGTCGTCTTCTTAGCGCGGTGGTAGCACAGCTGCTTGCCAAGCGGAGACCTGGGCTCGATTCCCAGTACCTGAGTGGGATACCTGGACCGGGGTGCACTCAGCCTCGTGAGGTCCCTGGGGCCAATTGAGGAGCTACTTGATGGAGAAGTAGCGGCTCCTGGTCATGAGAACGCATTAACCGGCCGGGAGGGATTCGAGGTGCTAACCACGTCTCACCCTCCAACACTGTACTGCATCCATGACGTCTGTCATGGACCGAGATGGGGGACGCAGTGGCCGGGCGGTAGGCCAAGGTTCCTTGTGAGCTGTCGTGCCATGGAGTTAATAGAAGTAACATACAAGAGAGTAAAAACGCGTGTTTGTGTCATGTCTCTAGTCAGTTGACGTACTATGTACGTAAACAAGCTGTAAGCGAAAGTTTGAAGACAAGTGTGACATTTCCATTATTACATTCAATTAACAAGCAACCAGCAGTTTCAGGTTTGCCAACTCAAAAAGCACGTCACACTGAAGATTTACTTTGTATCTAACTGCGGGCTTTCTCTAAACATAGATTATTACCTAGAAACGGGAATAAGCAACATCAATTTGGTTTGTAATTCAAAAGATAATCACGCTTTTAATTAAAATGTCAGCGTCATCTTTCTAGAAACAGGACTTACGTAGTTTGTGTTCAAAGATTATTCTGTGCCTTTGCTACTGTGAAATGTACATTCGTGTCGGTTTATTCTTCAGTCTACACACGCAAAAGAACTTAACAAACGCGGTATAGAAAAATTGAGTTAAAAAGAAAAGTCCATAATAGGTTTTAAAAGTAGCGAAAAATTAATGGGGGTTTATTGAGAGATTATTATTATTATTTTTTTAGCACCTCCTTTAACCCGGTTGGTCATATTCGACGATGAATGAAGTTAGTAAAATAATGCTCGGAAGTTATTCGATATTCGTCTTTTCAGGATAAGGCAAAATCCAGTAAACACCATTTCTGGGTAAGTCAACCTAAGCAGAATTGGAACTCGTGGTCTCTTGAATGTGAGGCAAACGCTACCCGTACACTACTGAGGCGGGCTGAAATAATTGAGAGTACGCCTTGTAGGCAATAATCGCCGCACGTATGTTAAGCTTTGGAACGCTTGCAGCTTTATTGTTGCACGTGTGATGTCGGCTTCTTTTACGTAGCGCACTCATTGTCGCACGCGTTCGAACATTTTAACACGTGAAGTTCAGCGGCAGATCCCCAAAGCCTGGAAATGCCACATCTGGGAGTGGAGACATGTGCTAGAACATTCTCTTACAATTTCTGTCCCAGACATCGACAACTATAAAAGGTAGAACTGCAGCCGAACAAGCCTTTTTTTTTTTGTTTGTTCTTTTTTTCTTTTCCGATAGAGTTTAATGACAGCTTTTACTATATATACATTATTTATATATAAGTATGTATATAAATATATATATATATATTTATTTATTTATATGTGGCACCGCAAGCAATGACACGGATGATACATGAAACTAGGGTGGAGCATCGGTGGAATGTCATGGCGGGGGAAACCGAAGAAACTGAGAAAAACCGCCCCTGTGCCGTTTTGTCCACCACAAATTCCACATGCGGTCACCTGGGAGAAAACCCGGGCAGCCTTGGTGAGAAGCGAGTGGTCTAACATGTCCGAGAGAAGGAGAGAGAGAGAGAGAGAGAGAGAGAGAGGGAGGGAGGGAGAGAGAGAGAGCAGCCAGCACTCGAAGCGACGAGAGAAAATTGTTCTGCAGAATTGTTATGCAACGTTTGAATGTAACAAATTTTTAAGCATTTATATTTATCAGTTAACATTTCAAATTTGGATAGTAGAAGAGGTAGAAAATTAAGAATGGGGTACGCTAATTGAAATGTCTATTAATGGTGAATAAAATCTAATTCATGTTAATTTTTTTTATATTTTAGAAATGAAAAAATTATACAAAAGCTCTTCGAGATAGATCACAGAATATGATACCGATGTAGGAAAAAAAGGTTTACTACAAATGTGAATGTAGATTCGTTCTCTTTTAAATGAGACCCTATTTTAACATTCGCCTATACTGAATCTCAGTAAATTGTTCATACGATTTCGAAGAAATTTTACACATTCAGTTGTTCTTTGTCAGTGTATTATTAAACTAATTTCATGGACTTTCCAACTTGACCCACAAAGTAAAAAAATCATATGATGTTATCGGGGGCTTTGACTTGTGAAACAACTCTTATTACTGTAGGTTTAGAACGTTAGGTTAATTATTTTTATATCGTTAAACACACGTACATCCACTTCCACACTTCCCGACTCTGGGGGGATAGGGAATAATTCTGGTTAAAGAAAATTTCCCGCACCATTCGGGAGCCCCGGATGAGAAGTCAGCTCGCTGACCACTCCACCACGCAGGTAGTCATAACATTTTTGTTTTCTTTTCTGAACCAAAAATCCTTGAAGATGGCATTCCTCAGTCAACGTGCAAGAACAGAAGCAATAAGTCATAATGATGGTCAACAAGAGATATCGAGTATATCGCAATAAAAAGTTTCGAAAATAATGAAGAACTCAAATGAAAATGGAAATATAAAAGGCAAACCAAAATCTGCAAATCTAAAGAATGTTTCAGACGGAGATATGTGTTTGAGGCCCCATGTTGCTGAAAATCCGTAAAACCTTTTAGAGAGATGACACGTGAACATAGTGAGAGTCACAAAGAAAAACTGAATGGCAAAAATTTGTAGCCATTTATATTAAATTTTATTGAACTCATTTAAAAATCGGATGTGCTACATTCACATGCCTTTCTCTACCTATTCTACAATAAATTATTCTTATAAAGCTTATACTTCTAACCACTTCATGCTAATCGAGATATATGCTGGCAGAAATGGTTTTACCATATATAATCATATAAATAAGAAAAATCAGAAAAAAATACACCAGGCTAAAGTGATAGCCAAATCTTTTAAGAACTTGTCGCTATGTGATGGTTTTGAAATCCGCTTTTCGTACTTAAACAGAATGAAGAAAAAAGAAGAACGAATAATAGCTTTTCACTTGAGAAACGTATTATATAAGTATTGGTACTAAGCGTGTTGAAAAGTATAATATTTGAAAACCAAAAACAGGAAATATCTCGGCAATGGTTAGCTCCACAGCAAATTTGACGTAAATTGTGTGTCATGGCGAAGGAACCCGGTGAAAACGCGCCCTGTGTCGCTTTCTCCACCACAAATCCCACATGCGGTCACTTCCGATCGAACCCGGGCCAGTTAGGTGAGAGGCGAATGGTGTAAGCACTTAGCCATGGCCCCACTTTTTTGTGTCATATATTAGAGTATATCAGTTATGCAAAAGTCACCCAGGATGAAGAGGACTTCAGAGGTATTCCAAAAAAAAAAATTCAAGATATACTTTTTTATCATGTAGATAAATGACATTGATTCATTTTGTTTAGACATGGCAATCTAAACAAAAGCATTAGTTACCATCTTTCGTGTACACGGTAGTTTGGGTTAGAGTTGAGAGAATTTTGTGGAAAATCTTCGTGTCTTTCGTTTCAGAGTTATGCTATGCACACACACTCACACAAAGAAACAAATAAATAAAACGCATACACTCATACACACGGGCTACTTATTGTATTTTTGGGTGGATTACTGCACATGCCACCATTTACTACACGTAGTAGAGAAAGTAAAAATTAACTTTTAACGTCTTAATTGTATAGCTAAGGGGTTAAAATTGTTCTAGCTCTGATATAATATCGTATTATTTGACTTGTACAACGATTGTAAAACGATTAACAAGTAGTTACAATACAACTAATATTCCAAGCTTTTAACAAACACTATACATGCACTCTCTGCAGCCTGAGAGCATATTGTTGAGTATATTAACGAGGTTAATGGACGATTTTTTCTTTATCTTTGATACATTTGAAAAAATATAAAGAAAAGACTTTTGTAATACATATACCTACTTTCTCTGTAGATATGTGGGAAAATTGCACTTCAGGAACATGATTAGTTATGCCACAAAGTAGTTCATGCTCTTTTTGCGATGTAACGAAGTGAATATGTTAATGGTTTTAGCTTTGCTAATAATATTTAGTTGCCAAGGCAGTTCTTTGGTGTATTTTCACAAACATTTAAAATTTGTAATGAACGCAGCTAAAATTAAAACAAACTTATGTACCTATGTTTGAAAATTAAAAAAAAGAACACAAACGTGTTAACTTGTTATGCAACAGTTGCAGTATTTTATAATTATCAGGCACAACACCATTATGTGTTTATCAAGGAATTCAATGAGGAATAGTAAAACGGTAAATGTGTAGTTGTTAACAACTTAGGAACTGCACTAAAACCAATAAATGGATCGTTTGAAACTATAATGAACTAGAGCAATAGCATTTCCTTCCCTTCTTCACTAATGGTTTATCTGGGACGCATGTTCCATATTCACAGCATATCTTTCCTTGGATACGATATAATTGTTCTTAACTACTCTCTAGCTTCTACATTTAATTATTTATATATGTTAATATAACAGAAGCTCTACTGTTTCAGTTCTTAATTTGTAAGCTCACAGAAAAAAAGGTTCAGTCACAGGATATTAAGTTTCCAAAAATACTTTATTTATTCCCTCCGAATATACCCAAGCTCCTTAATTGTGGCATATCTAGGAGTGAAATTCTTAAACGGTCCTAAAATATCCCTTTTAGCTTCCTTCGTTAACCACATAACAAGGAATGTACCTTCCTTAAATGGGAAATTGTATTTTTGAAGTTTCCTTACGGCTTCCTTAATGAAGGAAAGAACTAAAGATCGCCATCAATTACCTGAAATAGGTTGCATCCAAATAAAAGTCAATATTCCAATGAAAATGTATTTCTTATAAAACACATCATATGCGTAAAATAAGAATGGAAATGTAAAGGAAAATTATTTTATGTTGGCAACAAAAACAACGCGCTTGCAAGGTCCCATTCGTCGCCTGTGTGTGTAAATAGCAGTGTCGTTCTCGTTATTATTGCGATTGAAAATGGAAAAGAAGTGGTTTTCAGAACAGGAAAATACTTTTCTATTGGTACTTATAGATAAATATAAGAGTGCAGTAGAACATAAAGAAACAACAGATGGTGCGACAATTCAAGAGAAACTAAAAGCTTGGACCGAGATGCAAGAACGGTTCAATAGTGAATCGGACCATTTGGAGGTTAGTTACACACGGCTGATTTTGAATATCGCATTTAGCAGTTCTTAATTTGTTTGTTTGCTTGGTTTTAATCGTTAATGTGACAAGGCAATTATTACATCTGTTGCAGTGACCAACTTCAAAAGTGTTGGGACAACATAAGAACTAAACGGAAAAAAACAGTTGGCCGCTGCCAAAAGAGCTAGATTCGCAACAGGAGGTGGCCCAATGTAAAGTTCAAAAGAGGATGACAATCCAGGGGACGCTATCATCCTAAATGTAACTAATATTGAGATTGAGTATACAGTGGTTATCCCAGAAGTACCCGACCTGACGTATAGATAGCGGTTCTTATTTCAAACAACAACAACAATGATAAAAAGTACCAACATTAGTAAGCTTAAGTTTGAAGTTTGACGATTTTACATTGCTTAGCATTTGTTTGGCAGCCATCAATAGTGAATGCTCTCAGCGAATTCGTACGCGTGGATAAAACTGGTCGTCGTTATGTGAAACTTTAATTTGAAAGATCTTAGTCCAACTAATATGAAAGCTTAGCTATATTCTACTTTAGGGGAGTCTGCTCCTTCGTTTACAATAGTGAAATATTGGGTGGCAGCCGGACGAGCCGCCTACACAAACATCGTAGTGGTCGACCATATGAGGTTACCAGGGAAGAAATTGTAAAGAAAATCCACAAAATGGTATTGAATGGCCGTCGATGAAAATGCGCGAACTAGCATAAATTGCAGGTATTTCAAAAAGTTCTTTACATCGCATACTGAGTGAACATTTGGTTATGAGAAAGTTGTGGGCAAGATCGGTGACCTTTTGCTCACAACAGAACAAAAACAGCGTCGTGAGGATGTATCAGTCGAGTGTTTGGCAATGCTTTGTTGCAATAAAGCTGAGTTTTTGTGTCGATTCATAGCAATGGTTGAAACCTGGGTCCATCACTTCCCACCTGAGACGAAGGAATAGTCAAAACAGTGGATTGGAAGGGCGGAATCGTCTCCGAAAACAAGGAAGACAGTTCCATCTGAAGGCAAGGACATGCCGTCAGTTTTCTGGGACGCATGCTGGATCATTTTCATGGGTTATCTCAAGAAAAGAAAAGTAATCAATAGCAAATATTTTGCGAACTTGTTACAGCGTTTGAGTGATGAAATCGAGGGAAAACGGCCGCATATATCAAAAAGAAAGTTTTGTTTCATCAAGACAATGCACCAGTTCACACGTCCATTATCTCCATGGCCAAAATCAATGAGTTAAAAGTTCGAATTGCTTCCTCATGCACCCTATTCGCCAGATTTAACCCCCTCTGGTCATTTTCTGTTTCCAAACTTGAAGAAAATTTGCCAACAATGAGGAGGTGGAGTCTGCAGTTGTTGGCTATTTTGCAGATTTTGATAGTTCTTATTATGAACAGAGTATGGAAGCTATTGAACATCGCTGGGAAAAGGAATGGATCTGAAAGGAGACTATGTGGAAAAATAAAGATGTTTCCCCCAAAATTGTGTGCTTTTTTTGTTAGGTCGGATACTTCTAGGACAACCCTCGTACCTTGGATAGCAACACAGTTATGCTGCTTGGCACTATTTGTAACAAAAAGATGATTGTCTTTTTTATATTAAAATGCTAATTTTTTGTTCATAGAAAAATATTTGTTGTATTCCATTTGTTAATCCCCTATTTTATTTTTCAGTGATTGGAAATAATGCAGGTATTGATGTCCTTAACAATTTTCTACATCCTTTAAAAATAGAACATACTAATAGGTAAGGTCCCCCACCCCCATCTTCATCCTCATTGTTAAAATGTGTGTCTATACATAGCATAGAAGGAAGTATAATGTGCTTTAATATATCTAGATGATTACACTAACCTTTTTTTTTTAAATGTCTGCACCTTTCTATAGCAATTTTTTTTTCACATTTACAAATTTTGTATGCATGAATGAGCTAATCTCCAGATTCACTGCAATAACAATGTGTTGTTTTGAATTAAGTTTGTTTTAACAGTGGCATATAATTAAACATAATACAATAACACAATTTAGAAGAATAAATTACAGGTTTGGAAAGCCATTTTTTGTAGATCATAATAATCGACCATAAAATACAAAACAAATATCTTATTTAGAATAATTTATCTCAAAAAGCATATATTTCAATTTCACTAGAATCATAAAATGATGTCTGCTTTGCTCAGACTAAAATAAAACAAACAAATATTCGATAAACACACATACAAAAACATGCCGGTCCCCGTAGCCGCGCTCGCTAAAGTGTCTCGCTTTGGTGCTTCGCGGCGCACGGGATCATGGGTTTGAGTCCCGCCTTGGGCTTGGGTGTTTCTGTGTTTGTAAATGTGTATGTGTTTGTGTATGTATATGTAAAAAGGAAAAACGAATAGGTCAACTAAGGAAATTTAGAAACTAGAAAAAAAGAGGTAAAAAGGAATACAAAAAAAAAAATCCAGGGTCCTTTGGCAGCAAAATGGAAATTGAGTTTCATTCCTCGCAGAAGTCTTGAATGTTGTATTATTGTCCATTTCTTCCATATTTTAACATCTCTTTTTGAATATTTTAGCTTATATTAACTGACCTACTTACTTTATAGTTGATGTATGTTTAAGCAACTTTTTTTACAAACTATAGCTGAAGATCCCATTAAGAAGGAAAATGGAGAATATCTATTAAAAGGGTTCCAATTTAACTATTGCAGGTGGGTCCATATGTGTTCTTTTGTTTTTTTACCGACGACAACTAAATATCCATTAACACGGTTTATTGGAGATGAATAATGCAAGCATAAGCACTTCAAAAACCCATTTTGAAATGGGTAATAAGTTTTAAAGACTCCAGACTGTTTTTCTAAGAAAAAGAAATCAATAAATGCAAATGTTAATACATTAAATATATAAGTAATGTATTTCAATCCATGATGAAACTGTAAGAACACAAAGTTTGGGCTGCGAGATGGAATGCAAAAAAATAGTTTTATACACTGCACACTTGGTAACATTTAAGCTATTAAGTAGAGGTATTATGAAATCACCAAACTGCAAAAGCATGGAGATTGCAGCACATATTGCAGATTGCAATAGCATTTCTTTGAGCTATTCATTTCATGAGTCATAAAATCTAGCATTGTATTAACTGACCCACCATCCAGCAAGGGACTTCTGTGAAATGAGAGACATTGGAGTCAACAGTTTACATTTTAAATGAAGCTTCATGAATGGAAATTCTGTGCTTTATTACTTCGATGACAGATAAATACTACGAGCTTCCAAACTTTCGCATTAAGCTTAGTAATCTACTTTTTCGATATAAACTCTTAAAAAGAAATTATGCTGTTAACCCTACTTATTTCCCTTTATTGGAAAGAAAGGGTGGATAATTTAATTATTGTTATTAAAATAATGGAGATAATATGTGTAGCTAGTTAAATACAGTAATCACAAATGTTATCCTATAATTATGAGGCAAATGCGATGTAACAACTAAACAACAACACTATAGTTGCCCACTGTTTTAATGCAAGTGCAAGCAGAAAGCTTCAAATACAAACTTCTATGTTAACAACACAGATAATTTTTTGGTTCTAAACGTACAAGTTTTTGAGCTAAAAAAAAAAAAAAACATAAATTTTCAGCTTTCAAACAAAGTAACTAATTTCTCTGTGCATATGGGGATTTAATTTGGAGATACCGTGCGTATATGCTCAATTCCAGGGTTGCATATCTTCTATTTTAGATGCAGTTCTCTCTGTAATCATTAGGCTACTTCAATGAAATTGCCAGTCTAGAAACAGGTGTTCCATCCAAAACTATTACATTCTTTACCAATTATAATTCATTCAAAAGTAATTATGGTAAAAATTAGAACAATTACTGTGCTAGAAATGCAAATTTATTTTCTTTAGTTCTGTCTATAAACAAGAAAAACATTACCTGTAATGTTTCAATGAGGCCATCACACTTATAAGAAAGTTCACCAAAAAGTTCACATAGTTTATGAGAAACGTGCAACTGTATATTCTTCCAAAAGTAATGCTTTAAAACAAAATGATGTAATTTGTGAATGTGCATGCACAGATCAGTTTACGTTGCCTATGTTTGGAAAATTATTTTGCCAAAACACTTGAAAGCAGCAGTGAAATTGTGTTTTAAGCAACTTTTTTTTTCAATTTTGTGCTACCTTTTTATAAATATGGGCGGTAATAAAAGTTAAAATGTAGAAAGCTAAAATTCATTCATGTTGTTTAGAGGAATAAATGCAGCATGCCTTAAGCCAGATAATTACTGACTGGATGCTTGGTAATGACATAGCAATTTTAAATCAGAGGACATATTGACTGACATTGTCTATAAGTAAAGTGGCATATAATATTACAATATATTTGACTGTTAAAGTACACTGCTGTTGCTAAATAAATGTATATGGCATATACAAAACATCACATTTATAACATTCCATTGATTAATTTGGTGCATTGCCAAAATGACGCTGAATGAATGTTTGTTTAATCACCCTATCTCTGCCCGTTTCTCTTCCATTAAGTGCTTCTATAGCTTGATTGTCCGAGTTAAGCTCATTCACTTCCACTGGAACATTTTGGGGATCCCATGGCCTGCCAATATTGAGCAGAACAGCACGTGCAGAAATTATTCGGAAGGTTGATCTGAGCTATTTCTAATTTTCCTTCAGAGGCAAGGAAATCTATACTTAAGTACACCAAGTGTTCTTTCAAAATAAGTCTTGGATCAGGGCACTGTTATAGCGCTGGTCAGGAACTGTTTGTGGGTCTGGTACCGGTGTATACAGATATTTATTTGGTTTGGCGATAACCCTCATCACCAAGCAAAAAGGAGTTCCTGAGGTCCCTATTTTCAAAACGAACCTTAACCCCCTTTACGTATTATAACAATTCTGGAATCGTTATTGATCCAGGCCATCTTATTACTATATCAAAAATCTAGAGATTGGGTCCTGTTGCAGAATGGGCATATAAGGATACCCTTTCTGTTTCGGTAAACCTCAGCATATTCACCTCCAGGATTTATAATGGGTAGCGTGTACAATCTGTACATTCAAGTACATTGGGGAAGCTTCTCAGATTAAAAAGTGTATTTTCAATTTTCTTCCAAGACATTTAAGGACATTCAACCTTTTCTGTTATGGTACAGCTCAGCATTTTCATCTCCAGGGTTTATAATGGATGTGTGTACAGTCTAAACATTCAAGTACATTGGGGAAACGTCTCATATTAAAAAGTCTATTTTCATTTTTCTTCCAGCTTCGGTTTGAGTAAAACGTACAAAATTAGGTAACTGTCTCATCAGTCTTTCTGAAATCTCTATGATTCTGCAAGCACTTGTGTGGCTGATTTTATACATGTCCTCATACAACCTGCAGTTCATAAATAAAAACATTAAAACAATAATATTATACTAAAATCCATTTAATTCAGAAAATAAACTAATTAACCTAGATAACCCCCAAATGTTAGAAACATTACATTATATAACCTATGTATCAAGTTCAAAAAAGAGTCTTACCTGGTAACTTCTTGTAGCGTAAAATCTCAGTGCAATTGTCAATCTGATGGTGGGGTGGGGAACTAACAAAACTCTATTTATTTCAGATTCTTGCAAGATTAAAGGCATGCACTACTATATTTTTATAAAAACTATATGTTCTCAAAAACTAGGCGTCATTGTATTTATTTAATGTATACTCAATAGTCCGAAAGTAATCGTGGAACATTCTCAAATAAGTTATCCTCCATTACATAGTTCATAAACTCAATAAAATCATCTGCAGGCATAGCTCTTATGCAGCAGTATAACCTATAATAG
The DNA here is from genome assembly GCA_030762935.1 of Hymenopus coronatus. Lineage (NCBI taxonomy): Eukaryota > Metazoa > Arthropoda > Insecta > Mantodea > Hymenopodidae > Hymenopus > Hymenopus coronatus. The sequence goes on along the minus strand of CM060888.1, from coordinate 74,705,511 downwards.
CATGAGTTAGAAGTAAAGCAATTAATAAAATTACCTTCAATTAATTATAACATTATCCTTTAATTTCCTCCACAGTATTAATTCACTATAGTAAAGATAATTTTATCAATTCATTCTACAAAAATATAAATTTATTCAATTTAAATATATAAAATAAACGTAATATTTAAACAATACTATTAATTTCAGATTACATCGAATTGCACGATTAACAGCTTCAGTGTAAATGAAAATCTTAACTTTAAGTTTAATCTGTAAACCATTCTTAACTCTCTGGCTTCCTGTGGTATTTAAGGAAAGGAATGTTCCTTTCCTTCTTCTTCTTCTTCTTCTTCTTCACATTAAAGGAAACTTTAAAATAGCAAAACTAGCCATGTATGGAAGGTTTAAGGTCTCCTTACCATGCTAAGCAGTTCTCCTTTCTCATATACATTAAGGGCAGATTTCAGAATTAGAAAAGCTCTATAAAAAGGATTGCAGATGAGTTTTAAGTGAAGGACATTCAAAGGAGTGTTCGAGATCCATCCTAGGTCTATATTTCCGAGCAGAAAAGTAAACGTAATGCAATTTGTTTAAATGCTGTTTCTTCCATTCAAAATGGTAATTTTCGCATTGATTTAAACACCATAATATGAACGTTGTGAAGGGGCTAAGTATACATTTGTTAAATAGGTTCTTGAATATATAGCCAAAAGTGATTTATTTAGGCTATTTGTAAAATACTGGAAATAGAAAAAAAATTAAAAATGTTTGTAATGCTAAGCCAGTGTCTTCCGAGACAGTGGAAGGAGGAGATAAAGGAATAACGTGGCTGCATGATAAGCAGAGCTAGGAAATTCGTACCGTTCGCCGTTCCGCATATATAGGTAGCGACCGACCATCTCGTCACATCAAAACAAGTCATTAATAACGCAGGGAGGAGAGGTAAACAAACCTGTTGTCAAGTAAACAGCACTGTTTCCAGAGAACAAAAATGATTTATGAAACATTTGTAAAAGCAGATCATTATGTACAACATACAAATTGTTACATATATAAGGCTGAATCTGACTTCCTTCTTTACATATGTATATTATGAAAACACCCAAGTAATTATAACACAAATTGTAATATTTAGTGATAGAATGTAAAATAATTACCAAATAATAAAGTTCTTAAATATCTTCAGACTCCTACCAAGTGCCAACGAAAGCAGGAATTAAATTAAATCTTCACTCATCTGCAGCCATATTACTGAAAACTATATGTACTTCTGAAGCCTTTCAAATAAAAACTTCATTCTATGTTAAAGCAAGCAAGATTTGTAATTTGAAAAAGTTCGTTCCACTTTGCATGATATATCAGTATCACCAAGTAAATAGCATTTTTTGGGATCTGAAAGTGCAGCTTGTGTGCGATACATCACAACTAAACCCTGCATTATTTTCATTTACACTTTTCATTTTCATCTTTATATTAGGTAGGATGTTCGGATTAGTAGATCCGTCTTGACAGTTCTACATGCCGCACAGTTTCAATTAAGCTCCTCTGGAATATAACAGTATGATAGTTGTGGGTAACCTTCTGAACAGAATTGCAATCAGTAATGTGTTTCTTTGAAGCTGTTCCTTACTAGACGTATGACAATCTGTTTACTAGAACTGCCATCAATTTCTGAATAAGTGCATGCATAAAGTGCACTGCTAGAAAACTTACTAAGTTTGTAAAACAAATTAATTTTATTTACATTTGAGTCGAACAAAGATGTTATTCGAACGCCTTCCTTCCTAACGACGTGATCCTGCGTTATTCAGTGATTACTGATTGCAGTAATGGGTTGCACTCTACGCTGACCTTTGCTCGCGCAAGTAGCGCCGCATGGTGTTGTCAACCCTAGCCGGTTTTACTCTGCATAAGGAAATCGGCACGAACTTCCTACCTCTGATGATAAGCTATCATAAACTGCCGACACATCTCAACCGGTCTTGTCATATCAAGCCGTTTCCGACCGTTAACCTTTCCACTGTCCCATATGAGGCTGACCAAGGAATGCTTATAATTCTTCTTCTGAAACAAACAGATCTACAGATGAATATGTTAGTTTTAGGGAGTTGTTTAAATAAATGCAATTTAGTTTTACATTTCCAACCTCTTAAAGAAATAAGGTGAACGAAGCCTTATATTTTACTCAAAACCACCGTAAATATACGTTTTGAGGGGTCGTTGTTGCTTTTAAAGAATCAAAATTCACAATTCAGTGTGACAATATATCTGTGAATAGCTTAGCTCCAATGAGCAAATTCCAATAAATGACAAAATTAAAATTGAGCCAAGTATCTTATGCGAATGCAAAGACATTTTCAGGATATTAGGAAAATGCTACCTCATATGTTGGTTAAAATATAAATGTTTGCTGTGGTGAATACAATGCATTTCTTGACGAGTTTTGGGGAGTGGGACTGAATGTGAAACCTCTTCAGTTTTCTTCAATTTTGTATAATTCTGAAAACTTGAGACAAACAGACAGCCAGACAGACAGAAAAAAACAGAAAATTATTCCAGGGTTTCAGGAAAAAAAAAGAAAGAAACGAAAAGAAAGAATAAAATCCTATTCTCGTCATTTTAAAGCATTTACTGTTCTCCGTCTGATCATGTATCACATTTTCAGCTATGGGGTTTGAAATGCTTACCGATGGCTTACTTGTTTCTCATGAATTCATGTCAAGATTAAGGTATTATTTGTTGCATCGTTAATATTTTAAATTAATACTAATTTTTGGTTAGTTAATGAGATATCTGTTTGTATATGATCATTTATCACTGAATTGTTTTTAATTGGGGCGATTAAAGATAAAGCAATCCCTTTTTTAAACTTAATATTACAAGTAGTTGTGTGACCCATATTGTTCATCATTAAATTGTCTTTGTTGAACTGCTCAAATTACTATGTAAATGTATTGTTCATTAGTATCTCTTTATGAGCTATTAAGTTGTTTTACATAATTTAAAATATTCAAAAGAAAAGTAAATTTGTGTTGTAGCAAATATAATGTAAAGAGTGTGAACATTTAAAGAACTTTGAAAACATATATTTCAAAAATAGACCATCTTAATGAAAAACTTAAATGTAACCAATAATGTTTTACAAGTCATGAAGTAATTTATAAGACCTCTGGTGGGCAAAATCTTACAATATGTTACACAAACATCATTATTTATCTATAGAAATGCACTAACTTACTTTAATAAATGTAAACGACCTGACTGTAAACTATCATAAATGCCTTACATCTTAACAATTAGCCAAGGTAATAGAGAGTTTAACATCCATCAGAGACAGTTTAAGGTTATTTATTTTCGAAACAAAATGTCAAATTTTGTTCGTTCAAGGAAACTATTAACGCTTTAGGACGACCTTTCTGTCAAGTCAGTATAAGTAGAGTCAGACAAAAAGATCCCAGCTAAGGAATTTACTTTTTCAGTCCGACTCTACCAATTCAACTCCTGTCCTACACACGGGTGTGTATTGTTAACTCGTGGTTATGTCAAAATGTTTATTATTATACTTCTTCAATGTGACAGAATGTAACTATATTCAAATTTTGAAATATACAATAAAACATATCGCGATTGTATTAGTTACTACATTAGTTGATCATTTCCCAACTTATTTTGTCTTATGGTGTCCGTAGGTGTTTAATACTTCATTATACACGTGATTAAATAGCGTTTTGTCCACGATTTAAGTCATTATTTAATTCACGAGAATCTGGATCAACTCTAATTAATCATTTGCCCAGTAAACAATACTGATTAATCAACATGGTGATAATGCCGTCCGTGTGTGCGATCTCTCTCATGTTCGCTCTGATATACGACGGGAGCTGGAATCTGAGCTATCGTAGTTCGACGGAAACAACGGTGCGTACATTATGATTCTTCCTGATATTCGAGATGTTTCTCTCAGCTTCGTTTTCTAGTACCTTCAACAAGTTTCCAGAAAGTCTGTGCCGTCATTTTCTCGCTATAAAAGGAGGAAGAATTACAGTGAGTTGTTATGTTGTGAATTGTTCTGAGTCGTGAGTGACTGGAGTGTTAGCGCGCAGTGGAGTGCAAGCCATAGATGGCGTACAGCCATAACCTGTCTATGCGTCAAGTGATTTATTTTGAGTAGTGAAAATGACCTTATTAGTAACTGCATTCTGATTCAATAAAGACATTAGTACAATGTATTAAACATAATACATTTATTTTATACATAATATATTTATTTAAAATTAGATTGCATAAAAATCCACTGGGCAAATGCAGTAGACCTATTTGTATGGTTAGCTCTGTTCGGTTGTTGACTTGTTGCGGATTGTAAACGAAGTATTGTTTTTGTGTTAGAGGATAGTAAATTTCTACACAGACACAGAAATTGTGTGAAATTATGTTGATAAAGCTAGGATGGAACATAATACTTTATTGCAAGCGAAGTCAAAACATTATTTTGAAGCAAATTGCGAGGGATTTAGGCTGGAGGAATGAGAAGGATATTGCTGGTATAAGTTAGCGAAGCCCACCTTATCGTTATTATGGAATTAGTATTTATGCGAAATCCAAATTTAAAGGTACACGATAACTAATGACAATGTTAAGAAAATGCTGTTCTAATATGTTATTCATATCTATGTTATGACGATTTTGTACCTATATGCATTACTGGACAACTCGTGCTAACCAAGATTTATGAAAAATAGATATTTGTTACAAGTTTTAGCGAGTGCTTCTTACGAAATCCGCACTGCTATGTTTGAACGAGACAATACGATGATAGATATAAGCCGATAACAGTTTCGTTTCGCTCCATTAGTTCACAATAGCTTTGCAATCTTCAAGTCAGGTGGAAGAACAATAAATTGGATAACCGTGCTCGTTCCCTCTCTGTCGAGGCCGCAACTAAAATGGAAAACTCAGCGAGCACTATATCGTTCGAGGTTGGCTTGGAAAAATCTAATCATTGTAAGGGAACAAAAGGCAGAAAAACGGAAATAAGTTGAAGAAAACGCCGGCCTTTTATGTAATTCCTTGCGGGAGGTCTACAATTTAGTGTTCAAGTAATTTCGTAATTTCCTTTTTTATCGTAGAAAAAAGGAATGGCATAAAAACTCCCTACCATTACCGACTTTGTGGTTTTTACGTTACAGTAAAACGAGGGTTAAAGCAAAGGAAAACCTCATTCTTTTGTTCGTCAATGTTTCTAGAACAGAAAATGCGATACATTCGCAAGACTTCCTCTACCAAAGGCTCCGTTATATATGTGACACTGCCTAGAACATGATTCTAAATTTGATATGTATACCATTAATTTAAAAAAGATGCTGCTGTAAGCAAAATATCGATCATGTTATATCTGTAAAACTAATATGAAATTGCCCATTTTTGGGAATAGGTTTCTAAGATATGCAATAATTATCATTGAAGATCTTAAAAGATTTTGAATGTTTTTGCATAATTTTACTTTAATAGCACGTATGTACAATACACATAGTAGTTTCATAGTATTTTATCCAAAAATTCGTACCTAGATTTCAACTCATATATATGTTCTGATACCAACTTAATCCAAAATAGAATTTTTAGAAACATTTCCGTATGTGTGCGCGTCTGTGGGCAGCATAGCTCAAAAACAAAAAGTCTGTAAATACGAAACTTAGCAATTTAAGTTCAGTATCTTCCAAGGATGCGAAGTGAAGATTTTCAAGAAAATCCCCCCTCTCTAAGCTAAAGTTTATTTTCTCAAAAATGACTAACGACTTTGATTAAGATACCATACGTTTTACATATTTTCATGACAAATGAAATATATGGAATTTTATGGGAATAGCCTCTGTAGACCTCTTCATTAAGGATGACTTTTGCGTAACTCATAAACCCTTAGAGATATACAAAACCTTACTACACAACAATATACACACAAATTATGTCATATGCAATTTTTGTACAGTAACCGTTTCCAAAATATTCCTTGTTATTGGTTTCAATTTTAAACTACTTAAGCTTTTCTCGTTTTCTTTTGGTTTACTGCCGGGAATGCAAAAGAGAACTGAAAATCAGTTGTTTTGCATAGCGATAACTTTTAAAAGATTTACTATCACTTTTGCCCAGTATGTTCTTTTATTTCCCTTCTACTTTCAAGGAAGCAGTTAAAGAATATTTATACTAACGTTTATCTCGATTATCATGACGTAGACAAAAGATTAATCTTTTGTAAGGAAAGTTGGATTGTGGAACAGCTAGAGAAAGTCATGGGAATGAAACAGATCATCAGATTTTCATTGAATACACTTGTTAATATGCCTTCTTCATATAAAACACATTTTATTAATGAACTAACGGCCATACCCGTTGTTATATAAACTATTTCACTACAACCTACCTAAAAAAACTCTTTTATAGGCTACAAAGAGTTACTAATACTTAGACTTGCTGCCGATTTTTGAGAAAAAGGCACTTCACACTAACGATTTATAACACAAAACTTATTATGTACATTATTCTAATATTTATTATTAATATTACTTCTGTAATCATCCTGCCACTCCATATTAAACTGATTCATTACTATGATTTGGTCTTTGTTCGACTGGAATGTCAAACTGGCTCTTTGCTGATCATCTTTACCTGGCCTTCTGCGATAGATCTATCTTGTTGATGATGAATAACGTCCCGAAGATACTGGCAATACAAAGGACGAGGACATCTTTAGGTATTAATGGAGCATCATTCCTGGGTGTTTTTGATCAAGTACTTCTACTCTTTTGTAAGACCTTCTAGTAGAACTTTTCTTGTCAAAGCTTTAGAAATGTGCTCATCTTGTCAGTTTAACTTTACAAGAAAACTCCATGGATAGCAACTAATGCCTTTAATGGCCAAAATATATTTCTATATTATCATGAATACATTATTATACGACATTGAAAGCACAAAAATCATAAAAATTAGAATATGAAATAAATGCATAAAATAACGCCCATTTGCCAATGCTAAATCTCTATTACAAGGTCAATGGCTCTTTCGTAACCATCCGGTATAAAACCAGCCCTGTCATGACAGTGAGACACGTAGTTGATAGTTTTAACTACAAATAGTTGAGGATTTTTTCTTCTTCCATAAAATTCCGAATTCTGAATTGACGTCTCTTTTTGTAGGTATTCATACTAAAACTGATTCTTCTGTCCACGTTAACCTAAATATATATTACTTTGTTCATTACGTATAACGAGAGGCGAAACGTTCTATTCCAATAAAACATTAGATATTGATATTTTACCAAACACCTGAACCCAAAAAGGCAATTTTAGCAAAGGTCCATGTGTACATGTGTGTGCCTCTTTGTAAATAGAATGAGTTAAGCATCTAAAACTCGGTTAAGCACCAAACCTCATATTTAAATTCAGCATGTTTAGAGAATTCAACACAAAGATTCCCACACCGCAAATTACAGTTTGCATGAATAGATTTTTAAAAAATGTCGACATTTTCATAAAAAATTCAGAAGATTTTGATTAAAATCCCAGATGATTAAGATGCAGTCATAACTAACAAATATATAACTAATTTAATATTCTGGGAATAGCCTCTGAAGTACTCTTTATCCTGAATGACTTTTGCAAAGAAGGTAAACTGTAAGAGACGACAAATCTTAATGTAATCCATGTTCTTGATTTGAATGTTCAAAATTATATGCTTTTCGTATATGAGAAATAATTACTCGGTTTTCTTCTCTTTTGAACATGCAAAGAATATGTAATTTCAAAGGTATCGTTATGCCACCCGCTCTTAGAAGATTTGACTCCCTCAGAATCTACTGCATTCGCAAATCCATTTTCATCTTTAAAGATATAGGATTATTTATTCAAATTTTTATCTCGATTAGCATTAATAGCATTTTATAGCAGATGGTGGTTGGGACTTCTGTGCATCCGTAGAGAAACAACTCTCTTACCTTGGACTATAATTATGGTATTTTATAAACAGCGTTTTTCTTAAAACTATTTCTCATTTTCAAAACGTTCCACATGTCTCAATTTTTGTTTAAACATAACTAAAATGTTCCAGATTGTCAGAAGTATCTACTGGAATATTAAGTAACAAAATTATTGTAACACAAATAATAATTTTTCACAAATATATTTTATAAAAAATTATTAATTTTAGAGATTAAAACTCTAACATTGTAAAATAAATATCACTACTGAGTAATAAAAGTTATTTAAATGTCAACGCATCAAGTTTTTTGTGTGGTTTAAAGTACCAATTCAAAAAAAAAAAAAATGCATGTTGATTTTTTCACATTTTGAGGCAAATCAATAATTTTGATTATGTAGTTTATTTACATAATAAAATCATTAATATTTCATGCAAAGTTATTATCCAGTTTGAATGGTATTTATATTAATAGTAATGAAATTACTGTACAGTTTTCAGAAAATCTATACAAAAAATTTGATGTGTTCCATTCACATAACTTTCTCTACATCTCTGCAATAAATTATTTTTAAAAAGGTTATGGTTCTATTTACTTCATACTAATCGAGAAAAAATTAGCAGAAATAGTCCTATTACTTGCTTCCTTGTAAGTAGAAGCGAAATAAGGGAGTACCATAGGTTAAAGTGATAGTCTAAAGCTGGTTGCTATGTGACTGAAGTTGCTTTGTTTGTATGGATACGAGTTCACAAAGTCCTGAAAGAGAAAAGTATAAGCTTTTTATAGCTGATACCAAAAACAAGGAATATCTAAAAAACTATGAACTCCACGAAAAAAATGTATATAACATAAATTGTGCGTTTTAAGGTGCTCTACATTTATTTTCTGCTAAGTTTTTGTCTATCTCTTAAGGTTTAGCAGTTATGGAAAATTCTGTAAAATTCGTCGAGAATAAAGTAGCCTTCAGAGGTTATTCCCAGAAAATTCCAAATATAAATTTTATTTGTCAGATAAATATCTTTTAATATATGATATTTTAATCAAAATCTTGAGAGCCATTTTTTAGAAAATCAAAATTTTCGAAAAAAGTTCTATGTAAAGGATAGCTGAGTGGGTGGATTTTTCTCAAAATCTTCGTGTCGCATCTCTGGAAGATACTAAACTTAAATACCAGTTTGGTGTTTTACCGATTTTTCGTTTTTGAGTTATCGTGTTCACAGACACACGGACACACTGACACACTGATACACTGACACACACACACACGCACACACACACACACACACAAAGGACCTGTTTCTGAAAATGCTTTTTTTGAATACAGGAGACCCTAAAACATATATTTCCGGTGAAATCTCGGTATCGAATTTTTTGGTGGAGTGCAATACCTTCCCTATACACTAAGTACATAGTACGTATAGAGGAAGTAAATACACACATTTGAAATTCCATGCAAGTATAAGCGTTTGTAAGAATAGTTTCTACAAGTGTGAGAAGAGAAGTAAGTGCAACACATCAGATTATTACTTTCTCTACACGTACTATGTAAATAGTGTATATAGAAGGTATTATTTTCCACCCAAAATTAGATGTTGCGATTGCACTGGAAATATATGTTTTTTGAGGGCCCCTGAGTCCAAAAATAAGCATTTAGAAAAAGGTCCACGTGTGTGTGTGTGTGTGTGTGTGGCCAGCATAGCTCAAAACGAAAAGATCTTTAAATACCAAACTTGGTATTTAAGTTTGGTATCTTCCAAAGATGCGACAAGATGTTCAAGGAATTTCCCCCACCAGAAACTATACTTTAAATGAAACATTTGTCGAAAATTTTGATTTTCTCAAAAATGGCTCCAACGGTTTTGATTAAAATACTTTATGTATAATATATTTTATGACAAACGAAATTTATATCTTGAATTTTCAGGGAATAGCCTCTAAAGAGTTCTTCATTCTGGATGACTTTTTTACAACTGGCAAACCGTAAGAGATATACAAAAACTTACTGCACAAAAATTGTAGAGCTCATTAAAACACAATTTATATCATATACATTTTTTGTACATGTTTCGAAAACGGTTAACTCCACATTTTTTTTGTAAATTTAACGGTTTTCGAGTTATTTCGGATTATTAGTTTTTCAATTTTAAGCCACTTAAACTTTTATCAAGTGGGAAGACATCTTTTCTTTTTTTTTTTCTTTTCCCGTTTGTTTATTCCTGGCAAGCTAAGAGATTGGAATTTTAATTGTTTCACATAGCGACCGGATTTTAAAGGACGAGACTATTGATTTAGCCTGTTTATTTTATATTTTGCTTCTTCTTAAAGGAAGCTAATAATAAGATTAATTCTGCCTAAATTTGTCTTGATTAAGATGATATAGATAACAGATTATATTTTGAATAAAAGGTTTGTTTATCGAACGGAACGCATTACATTTTTGCGATTTTACTTACAAGAAACCAAGCAATAAGGACAATTTCTGCTAACGTTTATCTCGATTATCATGTAGTAGAAGAGTAATTTTTTTAACAATAAAACAGAGTTTTTAACAGAGGTGTAGAGAAAGTCATGTGAATGGAATGCATCAGATTTTTGTTTTGTTTGTTTAGAAAATATTTCGAATTAAGCACGACGTGATTAGTAATGTATACGGAAATGACATTCAAATGTTTATTTGTGGTGACACATATATCTAGTGAAAGAAAAGAAACAAGAGAGTAAATGTTTATCAACTTTGAAGTACATTAATTGCATAAGATTACGACAAGGTTTATTTGTAAAAAAAAAAATGTGTATTCTAACGAATATTTTCTGTAGTATGTCTTCATGTTAAATTTAAATCAAATAAAGGGGATTTCAGAGCCTATACACGGTTAATTTAGGATATATATTTTATTGATCACGTTAATATATTATGCATCTAATATTTAATCATAACCTTAGAGGCACTTTTGAAAAAATAAAAATCAGATGTGTTTCATTCACATCAACTTCTTTACCTTTTCTGCAAACTACTCTAACAAAATATTATTCTTTTATCTACATTATGCTAGTTAAGATAACTATTTGGCAGAAATTCTTATTACTTGCTTCATTGCAAGAAGGAAAGAAATAAGGGAATACATTATTACTAAACTCAGTGATTAGATATTTTAAAAGATGGTTGTTATGTAAACAATTACATTGGTATTATTTGCAAGTAAAACAAAAGAGATACGTATGACACGAAATATCACTTCCCGTTTAAGAAAAGTTTAAGTAACTTAAAAATGAAACCAACTACAAAGAGTATTCTTGGAAATGGTTAACTCTACAAAAAAGAAGGAAAAAAAAAAGAAGTGTAGACGATATAAATTGTGAATTTGAACAATATCTATTTGTTAGGGGGAGTAAGTTTTCCTCCACAGTGTACTAGTTATGCAAAGTAATCTAGAGTAGGTGGTCTTCATTGATTATTCCTACAAATTTCCTATATATATTTCCCCTTGGGGCAAAAGTCATAGCAACTATTTATTTTCTTGAAGATACCAGTCCGGTTGAAAATGTGACACACAGACGAAAGGACAAGGTGTTAACTACATGTGTGAACAATGAATAGCACTGAATATCGTAACACACTAATTAATTACGGTAATATACAGGGCAATATGGCCTTCAAAGGGTAAAAGAATGACAAGTCAATACACATATAGTTGACATGACAAACCTGGGCCTAAAGACCCTCAAAGTAGTCCCTTGCTACTGTCACCACACGCTGCCAACAGGACAGGTCGTCCTGAACGTTGCTCATCGCTGAAACTTTGCTACCCACTGTGCTACTGTACGGTATGGTAGGGCATTATTCCCAAGGGCTTCCACTAATTCATTGTGCATTTCTCCCTCGGAGAACAGTTATTTTAATGTAAGCGCGCTGCTCAACATGGGTTATTTCCATCTCGCATGACACTCACCAACTGACTGATTTCACTGCCCTGGCTGCGCTGCTACCAGCTATCATAGAGCCATCTGTTGTTCTGTATACACACTATGCCTGCAGAACTTCCGCACGACACATATACGTTTGTGATCCGTTCACATAACTAAAAGAAAAAATTAGTTGCCATGACTTTTGCTCTAACCCTCGTATATACACATACTTATATACATACACATATACACACATTTCGTTTGTCATGAAAGTATCTTAAAGACGTTCCATGTAACGTGTAGCTTGGGAGCGGGGGATTCTCCTGAAAATTTTCTTGTCGCATCTTAGAAAATAATGGATTTAAATACAAAGTTACTTTTTGGTTTTGCTGTCCACACACACATGTCCTATTTTTTAAAAAAATGTTTTTGGTAAGGGGGGCATTCAGGGAGCCTCAAAACATGCATTTCCGGTGAAATCTCTGTATAGAGTTTTTGTATGGAATACAATACCTTTTCTAACTACTGTGTATTTTGTACATACTTGGTAAAAAAAAAAAAAAATAGCAATTTATATCCTCATCTAAAAGAAAGAATGGCGTGAAGGATATTTAATTTAAAACTTGCTCTCGCATCCTTGAAAGATGCTGAATTTCAACACCAAATTTAGTTCAAAATCTTCTCGGGCTTCTAGCCAGGTAAAAACTTGGCTTGACACCAAGAAGAGTTCACCCTGAAGACGAGGAAGATGCACTTCTTCGAAACGTTGGTGTCAAGCCAAGTTTTTACCTGGCTAGAAGCCCGAGAAGATTTTGAATTAATACGTCGCCAGGAAAGCTTCAGTTCTTATTTTACCAAATTTAGTATTTAACAGACGTTTAGATTTTAAACTTGCTGTTAAGTCACGAACAAACACACACCTGCAAGATGGGGTTTCTATTGTTCATGAGTTCTTGCTTTGAATTCGGCGTACTGAAACAGATTATTAATGACTAAACCTTGGACTACATTCATTGCCTGCCTTCTCCAGTTATATGCGCTTGGAACTTTAGATTTATGCTAGCACTTGATTTAGAGAGGCGGGGGTAATGACTCTCTCGCTGTGTTGTATATGTGATACTTGATTTGAATGACAGCATTTCTGCAATGTAATTTAGTGCTCCAATTCTGATACCAAACAATAATGAGTACTTAAATATTCTATAAATATTTACTGATATTTTCACAGTTCTATTAAAACAAAACAACGCATTTACTTCTTCTAGCACAAACGCTATGTACAACCAATGCACACAATCACTAGAGAACGTACATCGAAAAATTTGATACCGAGATTTCACCGCAAGTACACCTTTTTTAGGGCCCCTGGAATAATAAAATAAGCATTTTCAGAAAAAGTTGGTTAAATAGATTTGGTTGTTTTTTTTTAATTTCTTTATACCACACAAAGATTTTCTGGAAAATCCCCCACCCCCAACTCCGTTTACATGGAACATTTTTAGAGTATTTTGTTTTTCTCAAAAATGGCTCCAACGATTTTGATTAAAATACCTTACATTTAATATATTTTCATGACTAACGAAATGTGTGTCTTGAATTTATGGGGACAGCTTCTGCAGACCTCTTCATATCGGATGTCTTTTGTCTAACTGGCAAACCGTAAGCGATAGACAAATACTTAGTACATAAAATTGTAAATCTCGTTAAAACACACAATTTATGTCATTTGCATTTTTATAGAGCTAATTCTTTCCGAGATATTCCTTATTATTAGTTTCAATTTAAACTACTTAAAACTTTTCAACGGGAATTCATCTTTCCTTTTTATTTTATTGCTGGTCTTGCAAAGAAATATTTAAATTGTTTCATATAGCGAACAAATGTTTTAAAGGGTTGATTATCGCTTTAGTCTAGTGTATTCACTTATTTCACTTATACTTACGAGGAAGAAAGGAATAATACCAATTCTGCTAATGTGAATCCCAATTAGCACGATGTAGATAAAACAATTTTTTTTAAGAACAGTTTGTTTGTGGAACAGTTAGCGAAAATTATGTGAATGTAGCACATCACTTTTTTTTCTAAGGTGTCAAAGGTGAATGAATTCGAGCGCGCACATAGTATATCTTCAATTCTTTGCCAAACACATTTATACTTATATGGTGCTTAGAATTGCGTGATTCTTTGATCTTTGTAATCAACGTAGTTCTCCCTCTTATAGTGAAATACCCACTTCAAAAATCGTCCAGATATTCGAGCAACTTTTGTACGCTTACTCTAATATGATTGTCCCTCTAACAACTCTGTATTCTCTTAAAAGAGAGTGACAGATTTCTGTACGTGTTGACTAGGAGCACCTGTCATATTTTTGGATAGCTAGACTGTTGGGATGGACGCGACAACATACGCGGGTGTTGTTATGCACAGACAACGCATAACGACTCTCAAAACATTGAAAAGACAATGATGTCCGATTCTTAAAAAAGATACAGCATCAATTAAATGTATATTTCAAACAAAACTGAAATACGGATACTCTTCACTGAGCTTTATCCCAAGTTTAAAGCTCTTCTTGACTCAGGACTTCACTTATGACTCATACTGAGGAACTAGTGCCTCTTGTCTTGCACTATGCAAATATTTTATAGAAATCTGTTGTCATTCCTAAATTTATTTTTGGCATACTAGTTTAATATTGGCATTATCTTGCTTCCATACAGGTTATGTTAATGAATCATTGATTCTCTCTCGTTCTTGCCTTCAGAATGTTTTGTGCCCGCTTGGGTGTTGAGGTTTTGTTGTAATATGATAAAAGAGATAAAGAAATTTAAGTATTATATTTGTGCAATATTATAAATTTTGTGCAATTTTATATTACAAAAGCCAAATATTTAATTAGTTAAAAAAACATTATCGTCAACATCGTCTTCAGCATAACCGCCTAATTAGAACGAGATAAAAGTTACAATGATTAAACGAACTCCTAATACTGATGAACTGGTAGTTTTTATAGTGTTTAACGCCTGCTTTTATGGCACCGCAGGCGATGACACTGATGATACATGGAATGAAAATGGAGCATCGGTGAAATGCGATGGTGGAGAACCCGGAGAAAACCCGCCCCTGCACCGCTTTGTCTACAGCGGTCACCTGGGATTCGAGTCCAGGCCACCTTGGTGGGAGGCGAGTAGTGTAACCACAATGTCACGGCACGGCCCAATATTGATAGTAAAACTTAATTGGTGATTTTCATTTACACAAACCAATTAACCTGGTTTTTCAGGCTGCTCCAACTCTGCTCATACGCAGGAACGTTGGAGAGCGAATCGTTCCTCAAGTGTTTACGCTTCGTGCTACTTCTTTCCAACGCTTCAATTCAGCCTTGACAGCAACCTTTTGGGGTGTATTACAGCTGCAGACAGAATTCTGAGAATGGTGAGTACTTTACTGCTCTCTGGCGCGTAGCCGAACTGGTATATATGCTCTACATCATTAGTAGACAGTAGGAATGTCAGACAAGATCCTAAAAGTATAGTTTTCGATGCCATTCTGTCTTCTGAGTGTCCTTCAGTAACAAATGTATTGTTCCATTCCTTCATAAATCGTGTAATTGCTTATTCGTCCATTGACTTATGTAAGGTATGCAATATATTTTGTTGAAATGCATGCCGATTATTCATGACAAATACATTTTAAAAATATGCATATCAAAAACTCAAGTTTTACAGAACATTTTCAAAACTTTTTCCATGTAAATGGTAGTTTGGGGGGGGGAAGCATTTTCTTGAAAATCTTTGTGTCCCATCCTTGAAAGATACTTAACTTAAATACCAACTTTGGCATTTAACGATGTTTTAGTTTTTGAGTTATGCTATCCGTAGACAAACACAAACACGCGGAACTATTTCTAAAAATCTGAAATGTTCCAATCATAAGATTTTCTCTAGCTGTTACACAAACTAACTTTCCATATAAAAGGTTATTTCTTTATATGGTCATGCTAATCGACATAAACATTAGTATAAATGGCCTTATTACTTGCTTCCTTATAAATAGAAGGGAAATGAGGGATCACATTATACTAAAAGGACAGCCAAATATTTTAAACGCTATCAGTATGTGAAACAACTGAAATACGCTCTCTTTTTAATTCCTGATTGTTAAAAGTTCATCTAGTATAACATTGATACCAATAATAAGGAACATCTCGAAAACATTAATTCTATCAATCAATGTATATGACAAATTGCTTGTCTTAATGAGTACTTCAGTTTTAGTGTAGCTTACGTTTTACCAATTATTTAAAATTCAGCAAAATTCAGCCAGAATGAAGAGGTATTCTGATAACAATTTTCTTAGTCATGAAAATGTGTTAAACATATGACATTTTATTAAAACTCGTTAGTCAGTTTTGATATAATCAATATTTTCGAAAAATGTTCCAAAAAGGGGTAGTTGGGGATGGGGGTATTTTCTTCTCGTGTCGCATCCTTGGAAGATACTAAACTTGGTATTTAACCAACAATTTAAAAATTCATTTTTGAGCTATGCTGTCCACAAACACACATACGGAAGGTTTCTAAAAAGTTTTTTTTTTTTTTTTTTTTTTTGGAAGTATTGGGTCTCAAAATATGTATTTCCAGTAAATTATCGATATCAAATTTTTGACTGGAATACGATACCTTATCTATTCACTATGTACGTTGTACATACAGGCTAGAGAAAGTAAATTATTGTTTCTGGACTCAGGGAACCTAACACATGGATTTTCGGTGAAATGTTGGTATCAATTTTTTTGGGTGGGATACCAATACTTACTCTATACACTATGTACATAGTACGTGTAGAGAAAGTAAAAATGATACTGGATATAAAAATACATGTGAATGTAAGACATATTTTCTTACTAAAATCGTAATTAAATTGTGGCAATAAGTCAGTGTGTAGTATTTTATTGCTTCTATTGATCCCAGTGATTGAAAACTGCCTTAGTATTTAAGTAACGTTCGTAGTGATAAGCGTTGTTTAGACCATTAGCCAAAATTGGAAATTCATTCGGTCTGTTGCAAGTGCTCAATGGGGTCATTTAAACCGACTTTGAAATCATCTAGTCATTGCGTGAAAGTGCTCTCTGTCCACCTCCATTCTGGAAACCAGCTATCACCACACTACAGGTTGCTAACCCTGCGCTGTAGACTTTGAGGGGAATGGAGGCCTATAGAAGTTTTTAAAGTGCTGTCGCTATTTAGTTATTTATGGCAATTCACGGGAAGAGCAGTTCGGACTAGCATTTATAACATCTGACTGTCAATTCGGTTTCCTCTATTACTGTAGTACCTACAATGAAATGTGTAATACAATTTTTTTGCATAGATTTAACCTAGTTAACATGAATGGAGAGTAAAATAAAAACGTGTTCATAAAAATACTCTGCAAAAGTTATATATAAATCAATGATAGTAGGTAGCGTGGTTGTAATACTGCAGTTCTTTTAGTCTGTTCTAAAAGCTTATACTTGGATTTAACATTACCTGTAAAGAAAAAAAAAAATCTGTGTTTAGCAAAACTGACAAAGAATGTGGATATCCAGTGGCGCAATCCGTTTAAATAGATACGCGTATCTCAAAGCTTTCGCAGTGACCATCGACACATTTTTATGTTGTACATTCACAAAACTTTGTTCCAAGCGTTATATGTTCACATATATTATGTTTAATTCCAGTGTTTCATTAATAGCTGAGTCATACTATATGCATATACTCGTAGTTCGCTTGCACAATGCCTTGGAAGTTCTCAGGTAACTCTGCAAATTGCAAACGATTCACTCAACGCGACAGAGATGATACTGTGAATACTAACCGTCAGTTCCTGAGCTGCAAGTTGTTTCTTGATCAAATTTTCGTGCTGGAAATATTAGAGTTGGTCATTGTGTATCTGAAAAGTGAAAGTTTTTTCAAAGCAGTGTTGAGTGTAAATTACTAAGTTTATTCTTATTAGTCCATGAAATGCCTCAATACAATAAATACGTAAAAACTGTTAACACAAAATGTATAGGAACAATCCCCACACTATAGACGAACTTAAGGGCAATACACTTTAGAATAGAAATTGTGAAAATGATGCAAGAAGAACTAGCGTGTGAATGGAAATTTCAGGAATGTCACAATGTGCACGACATCTCCTTAAACAAAGCATATATCACTGTTGGGAGTCATTAGAGTGGAAATGAAGTTTTATTCATGGACGCTCTTTAACTGCTTAACGGGACCAACGGCTCTATTTTCCTTCGGAAGTAAGCCATGCTCCGCCGGGTTTGAACCCGCGACCTTGGGTATATGGTAACCTTTACATGAGTAAGTATCACAAGAATTTTAAAACATCCCCCCCCCCAGTGTAACAGACTGCGCGGAGCAAGTATTCGTTCGGACCATGGCCTGGCATTATTATAAACGCATTGTATATTAGATAAAAGAGAATAAAATCAATAAATGTAAAAACGCGGTGAATAATAACTTAATATTATTAATAATTCAATTCATCAATTCACGTATTCAAGACCAATTGCATTTAGAAACAATTTGAAAGTATTTAGTGTTTAATTATTAAAATTTTCATATCAGAAACATGGAAGAATAAATTTAGAAGTTGCAGTAACTTTTGGCGGCGCCGTGATCGAATGTTTAGACATCTCAACAAGGTTTCGATCCCAGGGGACCGCATGTATGATTTGTGGTGGAGAAAGCGGCGTCTAGGTATCTTCATTTCATATCATTTTCCTCACTACCATACGGGCCGATCCCCCGTTCCGAGTACTTCACTCTGATTTAAAATACATCTCCTTCTGGCCATAGACACTGCCGTATAAGACCTGGAATGTCTGATACAAGGGTAAACTGACTAAAATAAATAAATAAATAAATAAATAGGTAGGTAATCCGGCATAAAAAATAAGTATATAAAAACTGTTACGTAGAGAAAGAAAATGAACAAAGGAAAAATAATAGTCACACGAAATAATAGCGAAACTCTTAATTTTTGCCCGTCCTAATCATATAAAATATACGCCATTCATTAAGCTCTCAAAGGTGTTTTAGTGGAAAGAAACTTGGGGTGTGAAGAATCTGAAAATATGTGTATTGCACTCTTGAAATCAGTTGACTCTTGATTTGGCAATAATGCGACCTTTCGACGCCCCTCATATCTCTCTCTCTCTCTCTCTCTCTCTCTCTCTCTCTCACACACACACACACACACACCTCTCTCTCTCTCTCTCACACACACACACACACACACACACACTCACACAGACAAACATTTTTTTTTCAAAAATTGTCTCAAAACATGTTGATCTGATGCTAGGCTAAGCTTCACCAAATTCCTTTCCCAAATAGCAGACCATTTAATTTAATTCCACGCACCATTAGTAGCTGTTGACGTATGTAGAACGGGCGTTCAACACTACTGAAGTAAATATATAAATACAAATCTGATGTGTTCTTTCTCTAGCTGCTATACAAAAAAGTTTGTTCTTCTTTATACACAATGGTAATCGAGATAAACATTAGCAGAATGTTCTTATTACTTAGTACCTTATAAGAAGAAGGAAACTAAAAGAATGCACCAAAGTGATAGTCATATGCTTTAAAGCTCTCGTTATGCGATTGTCATTGCAAATTGCTTCTTTATCGCCTGCGGTGCCATGGTAGAAAAGCGGGCGCTAAATACTACAAGTAAAGGACTATCTTGAGGAAGGCAAATTCCACGAAAAAAAATTTATATGACATAAATTGTGTATTTTAAGGAGATCTACATTTTTTGTGTTGTAAGATTTTGTCTATCTCTTACGGTTTACTAGTTATGTAAAATGCAGCAAAACTCATCCAGAATAAACAGGTCTTCAGAAGCTTTTCCTTGAAAATTCATGATATACATTTTATTTGTGATGGAAATAGCTTTAATATGTGGTATTTTAATCAAAATCGTTAGAGCCATCTTAAAGAAAAATAACATTTTCAAAAATTGTTCCATGTAAACGGTATTTATATATAGCAAACTTAAAATACCAAGCTAGGTATTTAACCATCTTTCAGCTTTTGAGCTATGCTGTCCACAGGTCACGCAGGCAGACAGATAGACAGCACTCACACGTACTTTTATCTGATTTTTTTTGATTCAGTGGATCCTAAAACATATACTTCCGGTGAAATCTCGGCGTCGAATTTTTGGGTGCAATACAATACCTTCTCTATCCACTATGTTGTACATACAGGCTAGAGAAAATGCGAAATCGCTCCAATAGAAACCTTCCTCGGTTGTATGCAGGTTTAATTGGGTCTTGTTCCAGTAAATCCTATTTTATTCCATGCAGACAATAACAACCTTTGAAAGATCGCGTCTGGAATATTTACAACAAAGGAAAACGCAATGGGGGAGCGCAGACATTATAACTTAACACAGTACTAACATCGCGAATCTAGCAGTCAGTTGCACACGCAATGGCTACTAATTTCTTTCAGGTCATATTCCAGAAAATCATCTGAAACGTTGTGCAGTTTCAAAGCAACATGCTCGCATTAATTTAAAACGCTATTACAAAAAACAATACATTACAAAACCTAAATATACCTACACAATTAAAACCACTTTTCTCCCTAACTTTTAATTACTTTTTTTTCTGAATGCATGATAATGGAAAAATAATGCAGGGCACGGTGGTGGCAGGGGCGCGGCGCTCTGCAGGGGCAGCGGAAACCATTTTTTTGCTACACATATACCCTACACTTTCTGTTTTGTCGGTAATTATGAAGCGTGAAATACATTACATCTGTCAGTACAAATTGTGTCCGGAGACAATTCAATTTTTTTATGTACGTTAAATGCCAAAAGCAATTCAAAACGAATTAAAATCAATTTGTGTTTCATTTTAATTAGTCTGTTCGTATAATACGAATCCGTATTAAGAATGTAGTGCATGCAGCGCTTTTTTATTTCGCGGTTGGATGCGAGAGCATTTTTTTTGTTTGATATTGAAATATTTCGAATTAAAAAAATCTATAGAGAGCGAGGACTGAGAACGCCTGGTTGGACGACAAAAGACAATTGAAGAACACAAAGCAAAGAGCAACCGAGCAAGCAGAAAAACCAAACCAATGTCGGCATCACTAGCGACATTCGTTTTTTACACGACAGCGAAGTTATTGTAAATCAGAGGGAGAATCCAAAAACTGAAAATAGAATTTATGTTCAGAGTGTTGGTTTCCATGCAACAGTAAATACTTGATTTTCTCCTTTGAAAGGTATACTATACTCCACATTGCCCCAGATGATATTGTAACTGGTTCAGCTTAGTCTTCAGCAAATTCACCTTTGATAAGTAATATTTCGAAAACGGATGTTATTAATTACTTGCAGAACTCTGACAAAGATATGTTTAATTGCACCTCTTTCCCTTTTTCTATTTGTCTTTCTGCATCCGGGTCTCTCTTTCACCTTTTCACTGTTCCTTCTTGTTTTTTATCTCTCTGGCTTTCATTTCTTTCTTCGTCTCTATCCCCTCATGTGTCTCCTCTCTATGCAATTTTCATGAAATGTGATATTTTTAAAAGCGGCAATAAAATATTAAAATTACACATACACATCATCTTTTTCCTTATGCTTGATGTGCGACATTTTCCGTGGATACCGATTTACTTACACCAACGTACATAAAATATGACCTTTTCCCCTACATAACAAGTGTTTCCTTTCCATAAAGTTTTTACCTGCAGCACGTATCGCTCTCTATATATCTGACCTGAAAAAAAAATCTGATGTGTTCCACCCACATTACTTTCTCTAAAAACTATTGTTACAAAATATTATTCCTTTATCTATATAGTGGTAATCGAGATAAACATCAGCAGAACTGGTCTTATTACTTGCTTCCAGGTAAGGAAACACTTAAACTAGGGGATAGTAGTTTCTTTTTTTTTTTTAAAGTTAGTCACTATGTAAAATAATTAAAATTCGGTCTCTCTGTGTGCCAACAGGTAAAAAAAAAAAAAAAAAAAAAAAAAAAAAAAAGACATGAGCCGAAAGAAGACTTTCTGTTTGAGAACACTTTAAGACCATTGAGGTTGTCATCTCAAAAATAATTTTAGATCACCTTGTGGTTTACCGGGAGGCATACGAGTCAGTTGAGAAAAATGCAATGCTATGTCGGCATGTTGCCATGTTAGCTCAGTGGTATAGCAACCGGTTAGAGATCAGTAGATCCGTGGCTCAAATCCCGGCTATGGCATTGAATTTTTCAGTCTGACTCTACCTATGCAACTTCTGTTCTACACACGGTTTCTGTGAGAAAACAATTAAAATTGTCACAACTTTAAGTAGTTTAAAATTGAAACCAATAACAAGGAATATCATGGAAACAGTTAACTCTACAGAAAGTGTGTATGATAAATTGTGTGTTTTAACGAGCTTTACATTCTTGTTTAGTAAGTTGTTGTTTAATTCTTGCACTTTAGCACTCATGCAAGAGTCATCTAAAATGATGAAGTCTTCAGAGACTATTCCCAAAAAGTTCAAAATACACATTTCGTTTGTCATAAAAATATGTTACATATATACAATTTTAATCAAAGTCGTTAGAGCAATTTTCGAGAAAATAAATATATTAAAAAATTTGTTCACGTAAGGGATGGCCGATTTTCTTGTTAATTTTCGTGTTGCATTTTTAGTGGACGCTGAACTTAAATATCAAGTTTGGTATTTAACCGACTTTTCGGTTTTAACTTATCGTGTTTGCAGACATATGCATCATTTTCTTTTTCGCTTTTGTTGCTTGACTCAAGGCACCCTAAAATGTGCATTTCCAATGAAATTTCGATATTGGATTTTTTGGTGGTGTGCAATTTCTTCTCTCTCTCTCTCTCTCTCTCTCTCTCTCATATATATATGTGTGTGTGTGGGTGTGAGGGTGTGTGTACTAGGAAGAGAGGCACAAAAAAAAAAAAAAACAGTGATTTTATAATTAATATAAAATGCAAGGATGGTTTAGAATCCGAATCCGCCTTTATAAAAGTTTTGCTAAGATTGGTACAAAAGGAAACGCTACACCAGCACGACATAATTCGGCCTTCTAGAGAAAAAGGGTGAAGGATTATTCCATTGAGTCATTAAACTAGATCAGAACTATACCATTCATATGAGGGGTTTCATCAGCGATGTGGAGACGAATACAAAAAATATTTTCGTATTCTTCTTATTCTTCCGCTGCACGGTTAGGCAATAAATACTTTTGCACCATAAAAATATCTTCCCATCAGCCCTTGGTCTCTAACCTTCTGGTTTGTACTGGAATGCTTATTTGGTAATCCAGGCATTATTTCTGTATTAGAACCAATGCTATTTTATTTTGTTAGTCTTTATATTCTAATGTATTTACCATTAGTTCTTCTCGTCTCGTATGTTTTGGATCTAATCCTTTCGTGTAGGTGTAACCTGATACAAGACTGAGAAATTTTGTTTCTTTTGAAAGCTCTATTGAAGAAGCAATTTTCACAGGCAAATAACAAGACCTCCTAAAATCTAATGATCGTTCTTTCCTTGTTTTTCCCTTCAGATTTTCTGGATAGTTTTGCACATAGGTTCAAATTGATTCAGCGTTTTATCAGGATCCTTCTCTGAATCCTAGAAAATGCAGAACCCTAGAGAATTGTTTACTAATTCTGTTATTTTGTTATTAAGAAAAGCGTTTATTTGATACAGCATTTGTCCTCAAAAGCAATATCTTTAGAGTTTTATGCGAATATTTTTAAGTTATGCTTTATAAATATTTATTTTAGATGGTTTGCTGCTCTTTGAGTCACAGCCTCAGAAATTTTTGTCATCAGAAAATTAAATCATGTTTAAAACCATACTTATATTTTAAATGTTTTGCTCTTATTATTATTTTTACCTGTTCTTCTAAGAATATTACATCACTAATAATTTGCAATCCCTGATTATGAATTTTTCAATAAGTTTACTGAACTTATTCCTCTATAATTTACCGTTTCTTTCTTTCTTTCTTTCGTTGTTACTTTTTATAAATCTAGCAGTAACTTTAGCTGTGTTACATTTTAATGATATTTGATATATCATTTCACCTTTTCACTTATTCATCTTTTTATTGTTTAATGCTAGTTTATATCTTACCTTTGAGGTTCCTAAAATTACATTATCTTAGTTATGTTTATAGAAATGTTTTTTTCAAAATATGTCAGTCTATTATCTTACTTAGTCGCAAAATTCCCTCTGTAAATTATTTTGTTTGTATTAAAAGGTATGGTAAACTTCACCTTATTTTATTTTATAAGCATTGGTGAAGATTATACATTAAAAATTACTATGTTTAAGGCAATTTATCTGGAATTTTAAAACCGTCATGTTATTTTTCAGAGGCAATGCGTTTAGATCCTAAAGTATCTGCTTCTCGGGATGATGCTTTTTAAATTTGCGTGACAAAGAATATGAAGTACCTTGCAATGGAAGCTGACTATGCGCTGCGGGGTAAAAAAACGAGAGATTTTTCTCGTGAATCTTGAACGCCGTTTAATATCGCGTTTTGATTGCATCATCTCTCCATCAACGTTAATTGCTGCAGTTTTTTCAGAAGGAAGGGTACGCGATGCGAAACACAAATTGAAAAAGAAATGGAAGGTTCTCCCCAGCGTTTTTAGGGCGAAATGGACATATTTGTATGGAGAGCTAATTCAGTTTTCTCTAGACTACTCTGGAGTGCGTGTCCTCGGAGTTTCGCTCCTAATGACTACATTCGGCGCTAATGACACGAAGCGATGTTTCAAACAGCAATTCGCCCTTGATTTTTAAATCACTGCTACGTCAGAGTGCTTGCTTGCTTATTCAAACGGACGTTTCAACTGCGGCGTTCTCGTTTTTGCTTCTGATGCATGTACAATATAAAATCAATGGGCAGGACTGTGTGTAACAGGAAGCGTGCACACAGCGCACCGCCGAGTACTGACCTAATCGAATTGTCCATCGCGGGATATTCGGGCCTTGTTATGCTAATCGAATCACGGCCTGTTGTGGCAGTACACTCCAGTGTGCTTACAATGTTACCACAGACAGACAGACAGAGGGCGCCCACGTGATACCGGAGACAAACAAAAATAACGCGTTTCTCTTTCGCAATAGAAAAGAAGTCATTGCCATCTTTCCTAACGAGTATATTACTTTCTCTACGCATACTATGTACATAGTGTATACAGAATACATTGTAATGCACCCAAAAATACGACACCGAGATTTCACCGGAGATATATGTTTTGGAACGCCTGAATTAAAAAAAAAAAGCATTTTTAGGAAAAGGTCTATGTGTGTGCCTGTCTGCCTGTGGGCAGCATAGTTTCAAAGCGAAAATTCCATAAAATACCAAACTTGGTAGGCAAGTTCAACATCTTCCAAGGATGCGACACGAACATTTTCAAGAAACTCCTACTCCCAACTACCCTTTACATAGAAAATTTTCCAAACATTTTTATTTTCTCAAAAATGGCTCTAACGATTTTGATTAAAATAACGTATATTAAAGATTTACATGGCAAATAAAATAAATATCTTGAATTGTCTGGGAATAGCCTCTAAGTACATGTTTATTCTGGATTAATTTTGCGGAACTTTGCATAACTGATAAACCGTAAGATATAGACAAAAACTTACTATACAAAAAATGAGGAGCTCGTTAAAACAAACAATTTATGTATATGCATTTTATTCGAGGAGTTGGCCGTTTTTTTTTTGTTTTGTTTTTTTTGTTTAGATATTCCTTGTTATTGATTTCAGATTGCAAATATCTATATTTTTCTAATACGGGAAGTTGTCACCTGCTGTCCACTCAAACAAAGGAATTTCTATCACGAAGCAACCAGATTTTAAAAGATTTGCCTATCGCTTTAGCCTATGGTGCTGCCTTATTTTCCGTCTATTTACATGGAAACAAGTAATTAGACCCTTTCTGCTAATTTTTTTCTCGGTCAGCATTAAGTAAATAGAGGAATAAGCTTTTTAACAATAATTTATTGCAGAAATGTAGAGCAAGTCATGTGGGTAGAACACATCAGAGTTTTTTCTGGTGTTCAACTAATAATCCAATCGTTTTTTCTCCCTTTACTTAAGCGGTTACCAAGGAATATATAGAAGGTACTGGGCAAGCCCTCAGAGGATAAACATAGATCTTTAGCTTTTTAAGCCCTGATATATTTTAGAACAATAGCAAGGTTTGAACTATACCTTCAGGAGCTTCTATTTACTTGATGTTAATCGAGATAAACGTTGGCAGCAGGGACAAGTTTTTTCCGGGTTCTCCGGTTTCTCTCGCGATTACATTCTACCGGTCTCCATATTCATTCCATATTTTACCAGTGTCATCGCCTGCGGTTCTACAAGTAGTAAAAACGATCGTTCAGTACAATAAAAAATAAAATAAACATTTACAGACATTGTATTTTGAACGATGTAAAATAACATTTGCAAATGGCTTTCTCTAGAATATGTTAAGAATGTGTTTCATCGGTGGAATGCATTTTGTTTGACTTTCCTGTTTTTCATAAAAGTAGATTTT
Source organism: Hymenopus coronatus (assembly GCA_030762935.1). Classification (NCBI taxonomy): domain Eukaryota; kingdom Metazoa; phylum Arthropoda; class Insecta; order Mantodea; family Hymenopodidae; genus Hymenopus; species Hymenopus coronatus. The sequence continues at coordinate 74,679,049 of CM060888.1, read as the reverse complement.
ATATTATTATATATTTCAACACCTGTAATAAGGATTGCAAACCTCCAGTACATCACATTATAAAATTTATAATTTTCTTAAGAATCTCTTAAGACTACTGCATGCCCCTATTCCTTTTACTAACAAGAAAATATATAAATCAATTTCTATAGTCATCTTTAGTAACATATAGAGAGAATAAAAATTGTTTTTAAATAATTTTTTGAAAAATGGGTAGAGTATGCTAAGTGAATGATCTTTAAAAATATTTTGGCACAAAACGAACTGAAATTCACCCCTGCTTTTATACCAATGTCTTTTTGGCAAACGCGAGTGCAGTTGCTTCAACAAGAAAAGGTACTCTAATCATAAATAATAACTGCCATGAATCCATATTTACGGCCTAGAATATTGAGACGGTCACACCTACTCCTAGTTATCTCTGATTTATACTTTCTCTACACGTACTATGTATATAGAGAAGGTATTGTATTGCACACAAAATTCGATACCGAGATTACACCGGAAATACACGTTTTGGGTCGCCCTGAATCCAAAAAAAGCATTTTTGAAGAAAGGCCCGTGTGTGTGTGTGTATGCGTATGTGTGTCTGTGTGCCTGTGTATAGCATAGTTCAAAAACGAAAAGACCGTTACATGCCAAACTTGGTATTTATGTTTGGTATCTTCCAAGGCTACGACACGAAGATTTTCAAGAAAATCCCCCCACCCCCAACTACCCTTTACATGGAACTTTTTTCAAAGTTTTATTTTTTTAAAAATGGCTCTAACGATTTTGATTAAAATGTCGTATATTAAATATATTTACTTGACAAATAATATGTATATCTTGAATTTCTGGGAATAGCTTCTGAAAATTACTTTATTCTGGAGGAATTTTGCATAACTGCTAAACCGTAAGAAATGGACAAAAACTTACCACACAAAAAAGTAGAGCACATTAAAACACATTTTTTTCGGGGAGTTGGTCGTTTTTGAGATATTCCTTGTTTTTGGCTTCAACTTTGAAAAACTTGTACTTTTCTCATACAGGAATTTGTCGACTCGTGTCCATACAAACAAAGGAACTTCATTCACCTAGTAACCAGCTTTTGACTTCACTTCAACCTATAATACTCCCATATTTCGCTTCTACTTACAAGGAAGCAAGTAATAAGACTATTTCTGCTAATTTTTTCTCGATTAGCTTGAAGTAATTAGAGGAATAAGCTTATTAATAATAATTTGTTACACAGAAGTAGAGAAAGTCATGTGAATGCAACACATCAGATTTTTTTATTATTAATTATGTTTTTCATACATTATTCATATTTGCTCCGTCTATTGTTGGGTTCTTCGTTCAAGCAATTCTCTCTTAACAGCTCGTGAACGGTAAAAGGAACTATTTCAGATATAACATTTGTAACTTTAGTTTGAGTATTTTATTTAAACTGTTACCAATAATCTTGGTCCAGAGTTTCCGGTGTAGACCGCGTCTACACCGTGGAAGTTTACGAAAACATGTTACCAATAATATTCATAATTTATACATACTTTATAATTCTCTGAGACCTTAGCTGAAACTGTATTATACGCGATCTCTTACAAGTGAAACTTAAATTTGGCAATCACATTTCTTATGCAAATAATCCTTAAGACCGACTTACTGAGAATAATTGAATGTACTGCTACCAAAGAGGAACTATGTGAGGACTTACGTCTCTGTAGAATATAAATCGAATACACTTGTTCTGCTTAAGCATTAAAACCCTGTCCTCATTGGCTTGTTATTTAGCTCCCAGTACGTCTCTTTTCATCAGCCAATAGATACTATCCAACGATTTCACTTAGGCCGCTAACTCTCAGTAACTTTCACAATCTCACCAGCCCGTCAAGTCTATGTTGTGCTTTTTACCTCAAGGTCATTTTATATATTTCACCCCAATTTCCTGGCTAGTGTCCACAAGAACCTTGTTCAAGATTTCTCTTTTATAAATCACGTACTGTTTCAGCAGTTTATATATATACACACACACATATATATATATGGAGAGAGAGAGAGAAAGAGAGAGAGAGAGAGAAAGAGAAAGAGAAAGAGAGAAAGAGAAAAAGAGAAAAAAAGAGAGAGAGAGAGAAAGAGAGAAAGAGAGAGAGAAAGAGAGAGAGAGAAAGAGAGAGAAAGAGAGAGAAAGAGAGAGAGAAAGAGAGAGAGAAAGAGAAAGAGAAAGAGAGAGAGAAAGAGAGAAAGAGAGACAGAGAGACAGAGAGACAGAGAGAGAGACAGAGAGAGACAGAGAGAGAGAGAGAGAGAGAGAGAGAGAGAGAGACACACACACACGTGCTGGAAACAGAGTATGCTAAAAGGTTACAATTCTGCAGAAAGGATTAAGGAGGTAGTACCTGTGTTGGTGAAATGATGAGGTTTTCTCAAAGGAGGTGGCCGAACTACACACGCGTTAACTAGACAAATTCCACTTTAGACCTTGTAGAGGGCAAGAATCTAGCTGAAATTGTTTTCCATAAGCGGGAAAGAACCCCGAACCTTTAGTTAGAGAACCCTGATTACTTGACCAAGATATTACTTTGCATTAACTAAGTGCAAATGAATGCTTTGGAAACTGAAAGGATTAAATGGGAAAATTTAACTCAACGTGAAATTTTTAAAGGGTTGAAAACAACAATATGAAGGCCAGGGGTGCAGAACTTTTTCTTTAATTAGAATCGGTCTCCTACCCTCCGCAGAGTTTGAAAATGAGGGAAAGAAATTAGCTCAAAGTCTGAATCGCCAGAGTAATTAAATGATCCATGGACTAGGTAAGAAAGAAATCCACCAGCTTAGGGCCAGTTTATGGGAATGAGTATGTTCAGAAATATAAGGATTCGGGAGGACGCACTAGACTAATTTCTGGAATTAAAGAATAAGGAGAATATTGACAATTGATCGGTTAAAGAATAAACTTTTTCTGAGAAGCTAATATAAAGTGCAAGATTCGGGAACGCATAATAGGAACATTGGTGGAGTAGTTACAACGTAGGCGGGATTTAGGTTAATAAAAGAGGGTGTATTTCAAAAATGTAGTTACTTACTGTGACTTCTACTGTATCTTTTGGCTCTATCCCAATAGTATTCATGAGCGGTCAATACCGCTTAAATACTACCCTTAGCTAATAATCGTCATGAGATTTGCCGTATATTATATTACCGAGTCAAGATAATTCAACTTGTTACTTTTACTACGGAAAAACTGCCTTCACTTAAAGTTCTCGATACTCCGAAATTTAGCACATTTAAAACCATGCAGTCAAAATTCCTTGTGCTTAGAATCGGAAACAATTGATTGCTTTACTTATTCCAGTAATTTAATTGATGCTTTCCAATTTCGTAGCCTTTCACACTTACCTGAGAGAAAGATCTCACAGTTTACGACTGCAACAGCACATAACTATATAAAGATAAAGAGGGATAAAGAGATAGAGAAAACGACTTATTGAACTCAATAATACAAGAGCACTAGATTATAATAGCTTTACATAATCCCTGTTCTCCTGAAATAATTTCCGGCATAAGTAAGTCTAGGCCTTAAGGGATGCATAATTCTGAGACAAAGTTATCTTCGCCTCCAGTTACATAATAATTACGGGCTATCGGCGAAGTGAAAAAGGGTTTGAACACCTATTTAAATCTTAAAGTGTCTTGATATTCTTACACGCAACCACATACAGAAATATGTTTTTTATGGCAACAGAATAATTGTCATTAGTGTTCATATTGTGTTCTCAACCACCAATCATCCCTGCGGTGCGGTGCGGCTGTCGAGTCTAATTCTCCTAATGCTTACAAGTAACTGACCAAATTGGGTGAAGCTGCTGCTCCAAAATTCAACGACTACAGGTATTCCACAATAAAGCTTTACGAATCATAACCTGTTGGTACGTATATAACAACATGAGTTTCGTCGCTGATTACATTCTTTCTAGACCCATTTGTCCCCCCCCCCCAACAACTCAGTGTTGTGCCCGGCGCAGTGCATATTTTTCCTTAAGTAAAGAATTGCGTATTCAGGCGGGTGTCATTGCACAGCATTCAAAGGCTTGTTTCTCCTCTTAACACACCTTCAATAAACATATTTGAGATGGAGAAGGACCTGCGTGGCGGCAACCTATTATAGGGGTACCGGGTTCATGTCTCGCGTGCGGGTTTAGGATATTTAGGAATGGTGTGGGGATGTGGGTGCCCTAGCTAGAATTTTTCTCAGGTGTTATCTGACAAATGATTTTCTTCGGGTTCCAGATTATTATTGATCTCATTTATTCATTTTGTTCGGCCTTTTCTACCGTCGAACAAACGGGCATTCCTCCTAAATTTTCCTCTTTTCAACTACGCTTTACGCGACTGTGTCTATCAGTCTTATTGCATTTAGCCGTCTTGTGGTGCATCAAATAAACAGTTTCTATCGCGGCCGTATGCAGCCCGTTCATTTCCACCGCGGACTCAGCTATCACGTCTTACATCTGCGCATCTTCCAGGGCTAGTGAATTCGACCGTATTAAATAAACATTATTTCCATCACAGCCTTTTGTAGCCCGTTCCGCTCCACCCTGGACTCAGCTATCTTACCTCAACGAATGTTCCATGGCTAGTCATTTTGTGACCCTCGACCAGCAAGGGAATTGCTTGTTTTCATTGATATGTTCACCCATCCAACATGAAAAATAATATACATTATTCTCTCATATAATAGGGAGGTCTCAAAATTGGGGAAATACAGACTTTTTAAGATTATGGTATTCATAGTGTGGTACTGAAATATTAAAATCCTTAAATTACTAGAGTTCCCAATATGTAAACTCCTCTATGTAACATGAGAGCAATTATTCCAATTTTCACATCGAATAGAGTATAAAATACCAAATATACCCATTAAGGGCCAAATTATCTATATTTTGAGGTAAAAGATTCAATACTGTATTGTGATAACACTTCCTGGTATAATTTATCACATAAGAATGGCCCTGAATAAGAGTTGAATGCAATATTGAAATTTGAAACTTAATAAAAAATGCCCAAAATTAAGGTCACTACTGTAGTAGAGAAAAATAATAAAAGTATGGTGTTAATTAACGTGAAAAATATTTTATATTAAATCAAACTCCAAAAGAACGCTTTTAAACTGCAACATTTTGGAAATAGCAGAAATGTTGTTTAGTAACTCAAGGATTCCTTAAGAGCTCGAGTTTGGTGATATTTGTTGCAAAGATCGTAAGATTTGTCTGGTAGCGGTGGGAAAAAGAGCAGCAGCTTCAGACCGTAATAAAGTAGAGCGGAAACATGAAACAAATTTGTATGTAGTAGCACATTTAAAGCTAGGAAACAGTCCCTGCTGCGTGTTTCCTTTCAACTATTATACAGTAGAGCGAAACCGCGACTATTGTACAACATTGTAAGTGTGTAACTGGAGAAATGTTTCAGGTCGGACTTCCTGTCAGCGCACATCTTTGTGACATGCTAGCCAAGGTATCGACACAACTCGACGGGGGGTCCGCACCAGCCAAGAACATCAAGTATGTTTGTTTACTCTCTGTGGCTTGCTACTTCTCCACGTGCAACAGCGGCGCAGCTAACAATGCCCTACTGGTGAAGAAATTCTTGTGTGAAACTAGAATATAGGGTAAACACATTATGCTCATTATTATTTATTCGTAAAACAAAAGAAACGAAAACAAACTATTTTAACAACAAGAATACTTTTATCTACATCATGCTAATCAAGATAAACATTCGAAAAATCCTATTGCTAGTTCCTTCTAGGTAAAAGGCAAATAAGGCTATGCTAAAGCACAAGTCAAATATTTTAAAAGCTGTCGGTATGCAGCTTCGGTTCTCTTTCCATGCGCAGGGGTAAAAGAAGAAAGATGTGACATATGAGAAACTCTCGTTTGAAAAAAAAAATTAAATTTAAAATAATAACTAATATAATTCAATATATCGGAAATGGCTAGTTCTACAAAAAAAAAAAAAAAAAAAAAAAAAATTATGCTACATAAATTGTGTGTTTTAACGTGGTCTATTTTTTTTGTACAGTAAGTTTTTCACTATCTCTAACGGTTTAATATTTATAGAAAAGCCCTATAAAACAAAAAGGACTTCAGAGGCAATTCCTAATAAATTCAGGATATATATATATATATATATATATATATATATTATTTGCCTTAAATATATCTTTATTACATTGATTTTTAGTTAAAAGCATTAAGAGAATTTTTTAAAAAAATTAAACATTTCGAAAAGTATTCTACGTAAGGGATAGTTTGGCATGGGGGTATTTTTCTGAAAATCATCGTATCGCATCCTTGGAAGATACTGAACTTAAAAAAACTTTTCCACACACATACAAACACACACTCGCAGGTGGACCTTTCTCTAAAAATATATTTTTTTTTTATATTTGGGACCCTAAAACATATATTTTTGGTGAAACCTCGGTATCAAGTTTTTGGGTATAATACAATACCTCCTCTACTTATTATGTACATCATACATCCGTGCATACATTTACAGGTTGGCAACATGGACGAGGTCAATATACGAGTAGCAGTTAAGATGAAAATACTCGTAGTTGAAAAAATAACATAACAGGGAAAAAGTAAATATCAAACAAATATTTACAGAAACTAAAGATGAGAATGCATTACTTCCTATGAAATAAGTATATAAATAGTTAAAAGCTTATATCAAAATACATTTGTTCAGTGGATTATAATTTAGAAAAAGAGTCATTTAGGTTGAGTCAGACTGAAAAATTCAATGTCCTAACAAGGATTTGAATTACGGATCTCCTGTCTACGTCCAATTTCGCTAGACGTTGAGCTATAATTGCAGCATGCCGCCATGTCATTAAATTCCCCAACTAAATCGCGCGGAGGCCAGGAGACTGCGTATCAAATCCAGCCGGTCCCCATGGCCGCGCTCGCCAAGGCGTCCCGCTTTGGTGCTTCGTAGCGCTGGGGATCGTGGGTTCGAGTCCCGCCTTGGGCATGGGTGTTATATGTTTGTGTATATGTGTGTGTTGTAAAAGTAAGAAAACAGTAATAAACAGTAATAATACGGCAAAACAAAGTAAAAAGAAAAAGGTAAATAAAAGTAGGGTATACAGTGCCGGAGTCCTGATCAGAAAAAAAAAAAAAAAAAAAAAAATCCTGGCTATGGCACTGAAATTTTCATTCTGACTCTACCTCTTGTCCTACACACAGCTAGTGTGGAAGAAACAATTCACAATTATTGGCCTAATTGTTGTTTAAACTATGAAGCCTTTTAAGACATTCTGAGCCCTTTTGGGGCATGTCACCTCAAAATAATTTTAGATCACCTTGTGATTTACCGGCAACACAGTCATTGGGGAATTTAATGGCGAAAGGGCTTGTTGCCATGATAGAGCTCAATGGTTAGAGCAACTGGGAGAGAATAACTCTATGGCACGATGGCTCACGAGGAACCTCGGCCTACCGCCCGGCCGCTGCGTCCCCCATCATCGTCAGACGTCATGAATGGGAAACATATTGGAGGGTGAGACGTGGACAGCGCCTCAATCCTTACCGGCCGGTTAATGCGGTCCTCATGACTTGCTCCTCAATTGGCCCCACAGGGTCCTCACGAGGCTGAGTGCATCCCGAGCCAGGTCTCCCAGCGGAGGAAAAATCCCACGCCAGTGCCGGCAATCGAACCCAGGTCTCCCGCTTGGTATGCAGCTACGCTACCACTGTGCTAAGGAGGCGACACTAACTGGGTGATCCTTGTTTCAAATTACGGGTATAGCATTTAATGATATTTTCTCTGACTATATATCCTACTCATGTCTTACACACGGTTAGTGTGGAAGCAACAATTAATTCACATACAAATGCTCTTTTAAAATATTTAATGAACCTCTTATATAAACCACGGCAGTTGATTTGATGCTTTTGAGAGGGAGTTGAAACGAATCCACGTCTCTGAAAAACAGCACTAGTTATATAGTCACGTGCTCCTACTATCAAACTCCTTCATGTCAAATATATTAATTTATCATCCAATGATTTTATTAATTGACTGTTAATTTATTTTGTTTCTTTAAAACATTTGGTTAAGTAAATAAAAGTTATTAAGAGATGTTAACCGTTTCCATCTCGTGAATTTCTCGAATTTTGTGTTTCTTTTTTTAATATTATAATAGTACGTACATACGTGTTCTTTTTTTTTTCAATAATTATTTTAATGTTCTGGCACTTAACTCAATGGAATTCGCATCTTGCTTCGCAATACAATGTTTTTAAGTCTAAATTATAGTCAAATAATTCTACGCGTTTCCCTAGAGGTTCCTTGTTCTTTACCAAAACACATTCTTTAGATGTTAAACATAAAAATCCTATGCAGATGTATGGCCAATCAGTCATGATCCATTGACATGCGGAATATGGCTACTAGTTCCATCACGAATTGCTGAGTCTTCCATTCAGTTCCTCCGTAGTATTCCTCACATGAAATCTCATTGGATTGTTACAACACAATTTTTTCCAAAATATGACATGCTCTTTTGATTTTTTTGATTTTCGTGCCATTTTTTTGGTCAGAAAATCTACTTTCTCGTAACCATCCAATCAAGTGTGAGATGGTATCCATTGAATTGTATTGTGTTATTCTTTTCTTGAAATTACATAATTGTATTTTGGATTTATTTAACTTAATTGATTTTTGGATCCTAGGCGTTTGATATTCCTGCTACTGGGGCTCGGAATCAAAAAATATGATCCCTTCTTAAAAGTTTCGTTTCATAGTCAGCTTACCTCCCCTTATGTAGGACTGACACCCCCCTAGGGGCCGGAAGCCTGTCGGGCAGCCAACGGCACGAAACCACAGAATGGAGAACTTTGAATGAGTGGTGCGCCCACAGCCAGGCATGAGAATGAGGAAATGGATGATATGAAATGCAAGCAAAATAGATAAAAGGAAAGATAATGGAGTAATTTATGGAATGAGTGACGGGGGAAACCGGAAGACCCGGAAAACCCGCCCAGCCGCCGCTTCGTCTACCATAAATCCCACATGCGGGCGCTTGGGGTCGAACTCGGGCCGCTAGATGGGAGGCGAGTAGTTTAAGCACTCGGCCACGGTGCCGCCTCTTCTTGAAAGAACATATGTAACAAATTGAGCATTTTACTTATTGCAACTCCAATGGTTTCAATTTCATCTACAAAATTTGAATGGAATGGTCTAAGGTTTGACTGAAGGAAATCATTTTTTTTTCCTATGTCTATGTTTGCATCTTTTCATTAACAATAATCACTGGATGGGTATATAGGTAGAGTCATTGAACTACAGAATATCTCATATTTATACTGATGTCATTGCTACAGCTCTCATAATTAATTTATCTGTTTAGATAAACAAGTGGTAAATGTACACCAACGTGCATAAAAGTGCCCTATTTCTAAAAAACGCGGTGGGTTTTTCCGTTTATAAGGTCTTCATCTGCAGGTAACCAATTTTTGGCCCCCACCCAAAGTGGAGTATTAGTTCTCTAAGTAATTAATTGGCCCTAAAACAATCTAGAAGGACAAAAGTGAAGCAATGATCGATGTTTTAGCCGATGTAAATAAAAGGGTGATACGGATTCTCTATGGTAAACTTTCGCAAATATTTATACATAAGTAAAAGCTAGATGCAAAACTATTGGGTCTTCGATAGGGAGAAAAATTATTATTTGCGTGTGTCGTTAAACAGAATGTCAGCTGCGACATTTATAAGAGAGCTTTCAACAGCACCAAATAAGCTGCTAAATACTGAACTAATTTTCTATACCATGAAGTGAAGTAGACAAAGAGGAATATATATCTAATCAGGCGAACATCCATTTTCGGGCGCATACTGAAAAACTTTAATAGTTTAAAGACTCAGTACGTTGTAATAAAATTCACTAAAGAAGGTGAGCATATCTTAGTATATAGTGCGCAAGTGGAGAAGGTATTGAATTCCACCCAAAATTCGATAGAGAAATCATTGGAAATACATTTTTCGGTATTTTTATGTTCCCACACAACCCCCAAAAAAATTAGAACAGACCCGTGTGTGTGACTGTGTGTGAACAACATAACTCAAAAAGAAAGGTTGGTTAAATAGTTAACGTAATAGCTAAGATTTTGATTTTATCAAAATGAGCTATAAATATTGCGATTAATAGATTAAAGATACACATATTTACAGGAAAAAGGCATATTTTGAATTTTATGGGAACAGCTTTTTCATTCTAGATGACTTTTGCATAACTGGTAAACCGTAAGCGATAGATAAAATTTACTCCATAAAAAATGTAGACCTCGTTAAAACTGAACGTTAATGTAACGTTAATGTAACGTTAATAATATATACATACATATATACACATACATATATATACATACATATATATACATACATATATACATACATATACATACATATATACATTTTTGTTTATATATTTCTTATTATTGGTTTTAATTTCGAAGTACTTAAACTATTTCAACTATTTGTCATTTCTTTTTCTTTTGTGTAACTCGTGGTCGTGCAAAAAGATCCAAATTTCAGACATATAGCAACTAGCGTTTAAAAGATTTGGCTGATGCTCTAGTCTAGTGTATCCCTCATTTTTCTTCTACTTAGAATGCACTAAGTTTATCTTGATTGGAATGAAATAGATAGAGGAATAAGCTTTTGTAAGAATAGTTTGTTACAGAATTGATAGTCATATGAATGAAACACATCAGGTTTTTCGTAATGTTTTATTTGTATACCCCTCTAACCTTAATAATCATAGGGTGGGCTTTTATTTCAAGCAACTGATGATATTATTTCTTGAATGTAAGTTTTGTTACGGTCGATTTTAATACTTTTACTACGAAACACATTAACGTTCTTTTACATATTCTTACTTCCCTACTCGCTAAGGTTAAGGAGAGATTTTGGTGAAATAAAATTCACTGATACAGGCCAGGAATCGAATGCGGAACCTTTTAGTTAGAAATCAGAGTGTTGATCACTTGTGCACGTCGTAGAACTTAAATATATTTTAAGTATAATAAGGCAGATTACAATTATAATTGAAAAATATGTTATCTTCCGTGTCTGAATCCATTTTGTTTTCCTAGCAGTAGTGTTCCATACCTACTGGTAATATGGATTAAACAAAGATAAAATATAGTGCATTTGTTTCCTCTTCAATTTGAATTACATGTTTTATTGCAGTATTTATTCTATCTATGAAACTATATTTTCCCTTCACTCATAAACTTACAGTAAATCATTTAGGTAACCCAGAAAATTGAATCAAAAAGGATAACAATTTCATTGTATTATATAATGAGAAGGGTAGATTAAATTTTGTTAAGAATAAAAAATATGTGTTGCATTAAGCTATTTTAATTACTTCAATACTGTATATACCCTTAAGCGTAGGAATGCGCAATTACGAAGTACTATATTATTTTTATATGAATTTTCTGTGTACCAGATTATAATTACAATTTGAGCGAAAGAAAAGCATGAATATGCAAGAATGAAAATATCCATATACAGGTCGCACGCAATATTTCAAATGTACGCCATTAATTCTTAGAAAATACAAATAACGATTACGCAATGATAATTTAAATTCACAAAACATTATAACGCACATGATGGAACATAATTTATACTCAACCATGCCTAATTGTAGTATTTATACGTCTGTTAGCTGCACTTTTATGAACCTCATTAAGCTGCGCTTCTTTATTAACCGATCATAAGATCTTCATTAAACAATCAAAACTTTTACGTCTACTTCCCGTAAGGCTACCAGGCACCAACTGTTGAAAGTGCAACTATCGGTTATCATCGTATGTTCAATTGAGGATACACTAGCGCGAGTTTAGAAAAAGTTAAAATGTCGAACATGAGTGACTAACAACTTATTGCCTCAAAAATCAAGAAATATATACGGACGGTTTGTAACGTGTGTCGTTTCGACTATTAGTTATTTGCGACGACTTCGGCGTCAGTACGGGAGAATCCCAGCAGAAGCGCAAGCTGTATTGCGATCTCCATGGAGAAGTTTCAAGATATTCTTATCCTTGGAGTTGGGCGGAGCCAGCCTGGGGGTCAGAATGCAAGATAGTCCTGACGAGCGAGTTTTCACTTCAGTCTTCCAGGAGTATAGCAACGTAAGCCCGGCCGTGTCGCGTTAAGTCTGGTGCGAGCATATTTCGGCTTGTCCAGATTGTTTTTCTTTCCTTATGCATCATACATTTAACTTGGCTAAATTTTTAATGTACTCGCAACCAGAGAAACGTTAATCTTGTTAATCGACCAGAAACAGCTAATAATATTATATATTCATTTTTGTAATTCTACGCAACATTAATTATTTAAAAATTATGCTCTCTTGGATTTTCACTCTGGGGAATTAATATATTGTATTTAATAATTATTGTGAATATTTTGTTCATTTACCAAGTCAAATATGTTGAATTTGGATTCTAACTTTAACGAAGTTCACATATGTGTCCCTGTGTAGACCCATCCTGTTGGCATTATTCTTATTTGTACCTTCCACAAGTAAATTTGTTTTTGTGTTTATTTGTTCTTCTACCACGCCTAGGGCCTAGCGTAACAATTTCTATGCACAATTCATGGACTGGTGGAAATCAAAATGCATAAAATCAGAAGGATTTAAGAGCGAAAAATCAAAGGTTTTTCACCTGATGAATTGAAGACATTTCTAAATGAAGCACCTGTTACTTAATACCAAATGATAAAAAATGTATATTTTCATGTCACTAAAGCTCCGTGACACAACGGCTCGAACTCGGGCCAAGGCTTAACGCCCAACCGCTGCGTTACCCTTCTCTGCCCATTACAGGTGTCATTGATGTGTTGTAGCACTGGAGGATGGGACGTTTAGTGTCCCGAGTCCCACCGTTCGGTTAATGCGTTGGAGTTGCTACTTTTTCCTCAAGTAATTCTCCTCAATTGGTCCTCCAGGAACCCCACGAGGCTGAGTGCACCCAGGACCAGTTCTTCCAGCGGGAGAAAATCCCTACGCCGGTATCGCGAACCGAACCCGACCGTACCGCTTGGAAAGCGCCGAACTATCATCGCGCTAAAGAGATTTTTGAGAAAATCAAAATTTTCAAACATTTTTCTACATAAAGGTTAGTTTTGGTTGAAATATTTTCTTGAACAATTTCGTCGCATGCTTGGGGGATACTTAACATAAACACCAACTTTGGTATTTTCTTTTTAACTATCCTGCCCACATACACACACGGACATTTTTTTTTTAATATGATAGATTCAGGGGACATCAAATCAAACATTTCCGCTAAAATCTCGGTGCCATTTTTTAATTGAAAACAATATCTTCTCTGGATACTATTTATGTTGTGCATACGTGCTAGATAAAGTACAGACATACAACAATAAGATACTAGATACATCCCACTTCTCATCATTAGTTAACAGAAAATTAAGGGCACAAAAATGAAACTGGGTTTTATTTATGGACGTTCTTTAACTGTTGTGGTTCTCAGCGTCGCATTCTATATATAATATTGCCATGAAAGATCACTTCATTTTTCTCAGTGGCCTCTTTTATCAGACTTGAGGTTTTTTTACGTGCTTCTACGCAGCCGCCCCCGCCCCCAAAAGTCATCGCCCTCAGCTGGATTTGAAACCATGACCAGAGGCAAATGCCACGGATGATAACAGATTATGAGAGATAGGTAATGCAGCAATCACATAAACAATAAATACACACGAGTACATTAAAATGATCAACCATAACCTTCCTTCAAGAAATACATAGTTAAAATTCGGATTAAGAGGCTGATTAATCCACCTATAAACTTCTCCAAATATCTCCGTTTTCGTTTTTTGTTTGTCAGTTCTTTCTTTTTCAAAATTTCTTTGTTTAACTCTGCTCTTCATCTTGCGAGTATTTTTTACATACACTTCATTTTTATTTCCGTTCTAAGACTGTCTCAGTCGTCAACTCCTCTCCCATCTTCTTTAATTTGGTGCCCCTTATTCTTCTGCTCCATTTATTATTTCTTTTCGACATTTTACTTTTTCCTTTCTTTCTTTGCAGTGTCTTTCCCTTTTGATGTTTCTTTAGTTATGATTCTCTTTTCTTCCATTCTTCCTTTTCCTTCTTTACCATATTTTTTCTTTCTTCTTATTCATTAAGTGCATTACTAATCTCTTCCTCTTTCTATGTCCTTTTTTATTTGTTCCTCCATCTTTCCCGTGTATACTTCTCTTTCCATTTGATGATGATGAAAACTGAGTGTCCTCTCACGAGATCTCGCACGTAGGCTCCTGGAGTCATTTGTGCCTCATAAACTAGGCTTCAATCAAGTCCGATAGACTCAATAATTGGGACCATGTGCCTGATATCTGCTTCTCTAATATCCCGTGGTTCTATAAAAGAAGGGACTCACAGTTGAATACCTGTGAAAAGAAAATGACTTGCATTCACAAAACATGTGTTGTGAAGTCCCGCATTTCCTACACACAGGGTCTTCAATTAGCCCTGTTATACATAAGTGCTACACAGTGTACAGTGAGATAGCCAAAAACCATTCTGAGACTGGTTATAGTTAGGTTCAAAAAAATGTAGCATAGTTTGCCACCCGACTCAGGAATAGAATCATGGACCGTCCGTTGGTATTTTGATTTTTATAAATGTCAACCAGTCCATCTCATTACTCCTGATGCCTGCATAACCCGGAATCCAGATAAGGGTAGCGTGTCCGCGTGTCTAACATCCTCTGACATTCCCACACCAATATGGAATATACTCTTAAAACACCGTAAGGTCTTTCAAACCTGCCTATTTGGTAAATATGAATATCCGCTCATCTGCCTGGCATGTTTAAAATCTGTATAACAAAAGACTAGGACGCATATATCTCAGCCTGGAACACAGTAGCAAACTCTCCAAGACATTGCCGTGCAATCTACGGCCCGTGGGCCATGATGAGCCCGCCAAGATATTTATGTGGCCTGCCTGATCCACCTGAACGCATTTCAACGAGACACAAAAGTGAGCAAGATTATCCATAACGAATGGCCAAAAATACTTTGAGGAAAAACTGACAATTATCTACACCGTTGTCCAGTAGAGCCTGGTGAAAACCGGTGTTGCACTGCTAAGTTTACGAGAGCAGGTCATTCGTCCCTTAATACCGTTATCTATTCACGCCTCTTTCTCTGATTGGTAGGGTATTTATACTTTCCAACCCTCAGTGTTTGTTTCGTTCTCAGAGAATTTACTTGCATAGTGTGTTGCAAGAAGTGAAAAATGCTTTCGAAGAATTGTAAAATTAATAGTGAGTGCAGGAAGTACAGTGAGTGTGACCAAGGTAATTTGTGTGATTTCTCAAGATGCAATAGCAGTTATGAAGAAATATGATATAGGGCGGAAATTTGCAAGAACAAAGTATTACGAAAGCAAGTTACGACCTTTTAAAACATAAAAGCTGTAAGTAGACGTGTTAAAGAACTAGCGGCTAGTGTTAGGCATTGACTGATTGAAAGGGTAAAATTCTCGAGTGATTTTCTATTGCGTGTGATGAGAGTTCTGATGCGATGGATACTGCACTATTACTGGTGTTTGTTTATTAAGGCTTGGACACGGACTTCACAACTACAGAAGAAATTATGGCATTGAGAAGTATGCATGGAACCACAAAAGATACTGACATATTTGATGAGGTTGTAAAAACTGTGGATATTATGGCACTTAAATGGGAAAGATTGAGCAATGTAACTACAGATTGTCGTAGTATATTTGTGGCCCCCACGTTAGGGTGCCAATATGTCGCGGTATTGTTGTTGTGCGTCACGTTGGGGTGACAGTATGATTCTATCAGGTGAGTCTACTTGGAGTTGGTCGAGGGTTGATACTCGTGAAATTCTCTACATTAGAAGTGTACATACGTTGCAGATTCCCATTGTTGCACTGGCTAGGCTCGTTCTTGTAGACCACGAGTTGGCTCTTACTCAGAGGAGAAAGAATGACAAAGGTGTGTAAGTCTAGCTTGATTGATAGACATCTCCAAGATGTGTTTCTGCGGAGTACATATGAGCAAAAACCACACATCAGCAACTTAATAAACTCAAAACACCAGTTTCACACTTTACTCTCTCATTTGATTGTAGTTTTATTCGTATAGAAGAAAGCTCTGCAGAAATGCCCAACGCACCGTAAAAATACATTCAAAAGCATTATTTATATTTTGTACTCTATTTTTACTTTCTCTACATGTACTATATACATAGCGTATAGAGAAGGTGTTGTATTCCACCCAAAATTTTGATACCGAGATTTCACTGGAAATAGCGTTTTAGGGATTCCTTTATAAAAAAAAAAACATTTTTAAGAAAAATAGTGCGCTTGTGTGTGTGTGTGTCCGTGAACACGATAACTCAAAAACGAAAAGTCGGTAAAGTTCCAAGGATGCGTCACGAAGATTTTGAGGAAAATCCCCCCACCCCAAACTACCCTTTATATGAAAACATTTCGAAAATGTTGATTTTCTAAAAAATGACTAACGATTTTTATTCAAATACGATTTATTAAAGAAATTTATACGGCAAATAAAACGTATATCTTGAATTTTCTGGAAATGGCCTCTAAAGGCTTATTCTTGATGAATTTTGCTGGATTTTGCATACTAGCAAACAGCAAGAGATAGATAAAACGCTTAAAACACAAAAAATGTAGATCTTGTTAAAACATACAATTTATGTAATATAACATTTTTTTCGTAGAGCTGCCCATTTTTGAGATATTGCTTGTTTTTTGTTTCAGTTTTAAAATACTTACAACTTTTCACATGCGGGAATTTGTGAACTCCTGACAATGCAGAGAAACGGATTAGGATGAAGTAAATACAATTATTATTACAATTATTTGTGTCAGAGATGTAGAGAAAGGCATGTGAATAGAACACATCAGATTTATCTTTTTTACGTTCCATAAAATATTACATTTATATAATTTTGCGTTATGGCCTGCGACCAATCGTTTGTGGCCCTGCATGTAAAAAAGTTTGGGCGACTCTGAACCAAGGGGATTAGCAAGATTTGTCCAGAGCCTCGGGCTCGGCCCCCGTCCTGCCCCAAAGTAAGAACCGTCAGGGTACCACGTCTGGCTCCCAGTCTTCAGTCTTTGGGTCCCCTTCCTTGCTGTTCGGAAACACCAGCGTATACGCTGGGCTTGGATTATATGTGGCCCCCATCAAATTTCCTGCCATCAGGAGATAGAACACCTCTCCTGAAGTTACTCTTTTTCCTTGTATTTTTGCTTCTCTTTTTCAGTCCTTTTATGGAGTAGCACGCTGGAAAAGATACAGAGAAGGGCTATAAAATTCATAAAGAGAGCTAAAATTTTTGGGCTTTCGAAAGGTAAAGAAAATAAATGGGAGCCGCTAAAAGTTAGGCGTAAAATACATAAGTTAGACTTATACTGGTTTAAATTCATGGATGGATGTTAAAAAGGGGTTAGAAAAACCGGCATACTTCGGACAAAACGATCATTTGTATAAAATTAAGGGTAGAAGGTACAGAACCGGCGTAGGAAAATCTTCTTTTGTTAATAGAACCATTGGAGAATGAAATGAATTGCCTGTAGCAGCCTTTCAGGGCTGCCCTCTGACCTTAAAGAAGTTTAGGGATAATTTAAATAGAATAAAAGTTAGATATTAATTAAAGTAAATATTGTGAAGTAATTAAGGATCTCCAAAACTGTTCTGTGGTATTAATGTTGAGGCTTCATAGAAACTGTTATAAACATGCTGGTAATTGACATAAGTATTGCTATACTGAATAATAAGTAGTTAAGGTATTTAAAAAACATTTATATATAATATGTTAGTTGTATTACTATTCTTAATTTAACTGTAAGATTATTATTGCAATTGAATTTTGTACATTTAACTCTGGCACTATGTAGTACCTGATTGCAGAGAATAAATACATACATCTTTTCGCTCCTTATTTTAACTGCTCTTTCTCTTTTGTTCTCTTCATTCTTTTTCAGCCCTCTTCTCTTAAGTTTCCTTCTTCTCGTCTTTTTCTATAATTATACTTTTTTTCTTCTCCTCTGCTTTAACACAAGTTTCAGATATTTTTTCTTCTTCTCAAGCAGTTTTACGGACAGATTTACTCCGAAACTGAAGGTGATTTGCGACCCGATGTGTAACAAACTCGTAATTGACCTCCTGAAGTATTAAAACTGCTAAAAGAAAACAGGAAAGGGCGACACAGTAGTTTAGCAATGTCTGCACATTAAGGATAAAGCATTGTTATCAAATATAAGCAAGAACTGAATGTAATAATGTAGATCTGGTTTTATCTCACCCCATTTATTATATATTTTCGACACACATCTTGTTTAACTGAAAACCCCTCTTGATTTTAATGGTAGAATGTCCCATTTAATTCGTTAATTTCCATTCTTTCGCCACTTCATTTAAAGCATATCTAATTTTGTGTTTAGTGTTTAACTTTCTGCTATTTCTCTTTTCCCTCTCTTTCCGTCTTTGATAACAATCTCATTTCCTTTTCCTATCGCGCTCTAGCTCTCGTTCCTCTTCACGTGTCTGATATGTCGTCCACGGGAATGCACGAAACGAGGGAGCCGAACAAAATTAAAATTCTACTCCCTTGTAGAAAAAGTTTTTTCCCCGCTTGAAAGGGTAATCAAATGGTTGTTAAAGTAACGTAATCCAATAGCTGCCGTAGCTTAGGCCATTCTCGTTAACACTCCTGGGGCTTGAAAAAGTAGGTCCGCCGTGGAACATTTTTCCCCCGGGTTATGACGTTAACATGATGGAGCGGGGAGTATGTGACCTTTCCTCCCCATCCCCCTCCTCCTACTCATTGAAGCGAATCATGGCCGTTTACTCTCCGTGTAAGGTTTTCCTTGCTTGCAAAGCTTTGCGCAATACAATTATTATTATCAAGCTAAACAATATCTCTGCCAAATGAGATTCAAAATTGAATTTTAGGAAGCCCATCTAGAAGGGAAATTGGGTAGTCTGGGAGAGGATAAAAAAAGAGTCTGAGTGTAACGTTATTAGATGTGACAGAGGACGACAGATGCACGAGACGATCTTCTCTTCCCTACGTGTATTAACTGGAAAAAATGGTTTTTAGCAGTAGGACGCTTCGATCGATATTAGATTAGGATGGGTCTTAGATTTGCATTTAAAAATAATTGCTTTTTACCCTTTCTCTTCTTTCCGTAGCTATTTGACTTGTCCCCCTCTTCACTTCATCCCGTTTCTCCTGACATACTTCCCCTGCTTTGTAAACAGAAGAATAACGCTGTTTCCAGGACAACATCCGCCCTTCACTGCGAAGTAATGAGAAATCGGGCTCATATGGAAAATAATGTACTTTTGATACAATTTTTGCCAAGTAAGATAGAACAAAAGATCAGGAACGTTCTAATATATTATCTGCTGTGTTTTCAGAAAAGTTACCTAACCACCAACGCTACTTTCCACCTTGTAGTGCTGAATTTTATTTATTATACTCCTATAATTATCCCGTAATACCCCATAACATACATTAATACATCGGACAGGGTTTTACATATATAAAAATGTTATATACGCCACCTGAATAAAAAGAAATCTGATGTAGAAGGGAACTAATGGATGCACTGGGCAAAAGTGATAGTCAAATGTTTTAAAAGCTATCGTTTTGCGATTGTCATTGCAAACTGCTTCTTTGCTTGGCCAGGAGTAGAACAAAAGAAAAGCTGACACTTCCTATCTGAGAAAAATAGAAGTACTTTACAATTGAAACCAATAACAAAGAATACCTCCACAACAAAAACGTAAAGGACATAAATTGTGTGCTTTGACGATAATTAATTATAGTTTTTATGTTTCTCTTGCGGTTTGGCACTTAAGCAAAATTCGGCTAAATTTATCCAGAATATAGAGGTCTTCATAGGCTATTCCCAGAAAATTCAAGAAATACATTTTATTTGGGATGTAAACATCATTTAATATACGACATCGACATTTTAATCAAAATCGGTAGAGACATTTTTGAGAAAATCAAACTTTTCGAACAATTTTCCATGTAAAGAGTAGTTTGTGCTGGGGGAATTTTATTGAAAATCTTTGTGTCGCATTCTTCAAAGACACCAAACCTAATTACCAGGTTTGGTATTTATCGGTCTTCTCTTTTTTGAGTTATGCTGTCCATAGACACACCCATAGGGCCTTTTTGTAAAAATATATTTTTCGGACTCAGGGAGGCCCCAAAACATACATTTCCGGAGAAATCTCGACATCAAATTTTTGGGGGGAATACACAATATCTTCTCTATCCCCTATGTACATTATACATGCGGGCTTGAGAAAGTAAAAATGAAAGCAGTTTTAGAGTAAGGGTTTTTTTTTGTGTGCGTGAGAGAGAGGGAGAGAAAAGAGAGAGAGAAAAGAGAGAGAGAGAGAGAGAGAGAGAGAGAGAGAGAGAGAGAGAGGGCAGCATTAATTCAAACGAGGAATCACCTCCCACTCCAAATTACTCTTTGCGTAGCAAATGTATACAAACGTTTTCGATTTTCTCTAAAATAGTTCTAACGATTTTAATTGAATAATCAGATTCATCCTATGCACGTCAAGTCGTGTGAAGGTTTTTTTCGAACATCTCTTCTCGCCAAGCACTGAAAGTTCGAGTATTATATGTTAGCCTTACTCTGAACGAGAAGTTTTGGTTAGTTTACCTAAATATTTCACATTCCCCTAAGTTTTCTTTGGTTTTTGCTGGTGAGGTTTTCTTCGGTTTAGATTGTTCCGGATGTAAAATAACAAACAATAGTGGAGTTTACCGTTAAAGGAAGACTTCGCACGATCACCTCGGCTGTCATTAGTATACACTTTCTTTGCAATTTTTCGGAATGTGCAGTGATTCTAATCTTGGTAAAAAGGTTTCGCAGAATGAGTTCAGACGGTGAAGAAACTCGAAGCGACAGAAACTTCACTTTTGATGTAATGACGCTAGAAGATGAGGGTCGTATTATTTAATATTCATCAATGTTCCTCGACTACAGTTGCTGTAAAAAAAACTGCACCGAAAATTAAGTGTAATGAAAGTGCCACTTTTGGTGATCGTACATAAAGCAAAATTAGATACTATAAAAAACAGGATAAAACTATGAAAATATTCGATTCACATAGATTTCTTTAGCTGTTCAACAAACAAACTTTTCTTACAAAACATTATTATTGTATGTACCTCATGCTAATCAAGTTAAACATCAGCAGAACTATTACTTGCTTCCGTGTAAGTAGTAAGGAAATAAGGGAATGCAGTAGGCTAAAGTCAAAACATTTTAAAAGTCATCGCTATGTGAAATTATTGAAATTCAGTACACTTTTGCATTTCCAGGAGTGAAAAACAAAGGAGATGAATGTGGGCTATAGAAAAGTTTAAGTACCTAGTTTAAAATTGAAATCAATAATGAGCATTTTGGTAAAGGTTAAATCTACAACAACAAAAACAAAAACAAAAACTATAGCATATAAATTGGGCATTTTAACGTGATCAACATGTTTTGTGCACTAAGGTTTATTGCTTACGAGCTGTACAAAAGCATCATGAATGAAGAGGTCTTCAGAGGTTATTCCCAGAAAGTTCAAGACATACATTTCGTTTTTCATGAAAATATCTTAAACATATGGATAGTATTTTGATTAAAATTGTTAAAGTCATTTTTGACAATATCGATATTATCGAAAATTGTTCAATGTTAAGGGTTGTTAGGAGTGGGAGATTTTTTTAAAAATATTTGAATCATTTTCTTGGAGGATAATGAACTTAAATACCAAGTTTGGTAACTAAACGACTCTTCGTTTTTAGCTCTACTGCCCCCTCCTACACATACACATATTTCTACATACGCAGAAACTTTTCTAAAAATTCTTTCTTTGTATTCAGAGGGTCCTAAAACATGTATTTCCGGTGAAATCTCAGAATCGAATTTTTGGATGGAATACAATACCTTCGCTATGGTACATACGAGCTACAGAAAGTAAAGGTTGGTAAATTTCCTATAAAACGAATATCTCTTAAATGTTTCTAATAAGCAAATGTGTTTATGTGTTTAGGTCTCTCAAATGAATTGAGTACATAACACATATTGGCAAAGTAGGTTTGCCATTTGCGAGTTTCTTTTATTTAATCGCTGAACGAGTTCTTTTTACGTGATCATGGATAGGTTTATGTGCGATAACAATAGCGGCGTTCAATAAGTCCTTAGAAAATCCAAGAAATTACACTCGTAGCATCGAAAAGAATTTGTATTTAGTAACCGATGTGACTTACCAGATGACAGTTTAATTTTCAGCTAATAGCTGTCACATGGTTTCATTGCCATAGGCGTTTGGATCAACAAAGAGCTGTTTCTTTAAAAAGATAGCAAAACAAACGAGTGCTGTGCGGTAATTAAACGCTATTTTAACGAGGTAACACCGAAGGAGATAATAGTCGTTTTGGATGAAGTTCTGGCATATCTGGCCCTGCGTTTGCAACAATTAACGATTGGATAAATGAATCTAAATGTGTCCGCACATCAACAAAAGTATCATTGCGGACCTCCAGTAGAAATGACTCCCTCCGAAATGCTTGACAAAATCCAAGATATGGTTTTGATTGAGCGTTCGTGAAATAGTAGAAGTCAAGGGCACATTACAAGGTACGGTGTTCTCAATTTTGCACCAAAAATGGTCTAGGCTAGATGGGCTCCATGTTTGCTCTCAATGGAGAAAAAACGTCCTCGTGTGATCGATTAGGAAGCTGGTTTGGCACTTTTCCGTCGCAATCCTAACGAGTTTCTGTGTCGATACATAGCTGTGCATGAAACATGGACACACTACTACATTCCAAAGCCAAAAATACAGTGGAAACAGTGGGTGTTTTAAAGGCGAACCGGCTCCGAAGAAGTCAAAGATGGTTAAATTTGCAGACAAGGTGATGGCACCTCGGTTTTTGGGAATGCACGCGGAATCACCTGCATTGATTACTTTCAGTACGGGAGAACGATAAATGGAGAGTATTAAGCACCATTATTGCACCGGTTGAACGGAGATAAAGAAAAAACACCCTCATCCGGCAAAGAAAAATATTCTCTTCCATCAAGACAATGCAAGGGCGCACACCTCAGCAGTTTCCATGGCGAAAATTGTAGAATTAAGATTGGAATTAAAACATCCACTTTATTTACCAGATTTGGCCCCCAGTGACATTTTCTTTATTTCCAAACTTGAAAAAGTGGCTCAGTTGAAAACGATTCACTTCTAACAAGAGGTCATCTCCCAAACATACCTATTTTGAAGACCTTCCGAAAATCCATTTTGGAAGGCTTTAAACAGTTTGAGAAACGTTGGGAAAAATGTATCGAGTTAAAAGGATATTATGTTTAAAAAATAAAAAAAGAAACTACCAAAATAATTTGTTTTTCGATCCTTTTCTAAGAAGTTACTGAACGACCCTCGTAAAAGGGGTAACATAAACATAATTTAGCTGCATTAAGGTGACGTGTGATGGTAGGAAGTATCTGAATCTAAATGTTAAGATACTTCTGGCGAATCAGGTACACTTAAGGTGCATAAAAAGTGGTCAGTTCCACTAGATCGCAATAGTGTTTTTCCCTCGGTAGGGTTTCTCTCTAACAGTTAATCGATATCTAACTTCATCCATCCGATATTAGTTCTCTATGTGACGCCTAAAAACAACCTAAAGAACACGAAAATGAACCAATGAATGATGCTATAATAAGCATGGTTCGGGTACCGTCTTCATGAAAGAGTTTTGCTAAGATTGGTACAAAAGGAAATGCTAAATCATTAGGGCATATTTGGACCTTCTAGAGGAAGGGGTGAAAACATATTTTTTTGTATGCGTCTTTAAACAGATACGAACTCTATCTGAGATTCTTCATCAGCGACATGTGGACGAATACAAAATATCTTGTACTTACCGCAACGCTAAGTTACTATATTTTCATTTTTGTAACTGTTCCACAGCATTGGTTTAAAGATTAATAAGAAATGTAGGGCGTGGTGTTACTCTTCGGTAACTCGGCCATATTTTGGAAGAATGGAAGTAATCTGCCAATCGTCATGTCTTTCCATTATTATTTTAGTCACCCTTCATACCGCTGGTCACTTTCAGGGTCGGAGCTTCAAGGAAACAGGATGGTAGGGGAAAAGGATTCTCTCTCGAACTCTCACCGGCCGTTCTCCTCTCGGCTGGTTGCCGGGGTATAATGACAGCGCCTTGAAGATATTGAACCGTTGCGAGGCGAAACCTCGGTCGGTCTATCCGACTGTCGGGGAGTGGCCGTCGCTCCTAGGTCCGGCCGACCGTTGTCTCCTCTCTTCTATTCCCTCTCTCTCAGGGGCGTCCCTCGTAGAGTATATGTACAATATCACTGCTTCAGTGCTGAGTTTTCTACCTTTTAAATACCTATAGTTCTGCTCATATCTTGACGGTCACATTTCATAAGGTACAGTTGGCCTTCACCCTTCTTGCGGTCCTAAAGACGTGAACATAATAAAAAAAAATATAAAGTCTCCCTATTGTGTTTTACTCATTAGAACCCCAAGAAGGGAAAGACCAGGTTTACAACCGCATGGAATGTGGTCGTTAAAGCCTAGCACAGGCATACTTACAAACCCTGCTTTCAATGGCTGGAAACTGTGTTCGAGGAACAGAGCAGCTCATGCTGGCAGAGGGAGAGGCTACATTTATTATTACCTAACCATATATAATAATTAGCTGCATTCCATTTTTATGCAAGTCAGTATACTTTTCTCTTAGATTCAAAGGTGCCAACAACGCGAAGAAACATACAACTAGCAGTATGGCGAGTTTTAAAAGAGGAGACAATGACTGACTGCGCCATCTTGCCAATATTAAATGTTCACAAGTTCTTGAAAATGTTATTTCATATTTATTAAAACTTAATGAAAATGACATATATATTATATAACTTATTCTGCTGAAATATATTTAATATATGATATATAACACATTTTCGTGCTAAAAGTTGCACAATCATATAAGCAATTTATCCTTTAACTTTCATTGTTCTAGGTATCTTAGTTTCAGTAAATGGGATATTTGTAGAGAAAAAAATTTAGTTGCGAGAAGATGTATTTAAAGTAAACAATACATACTGTACAAGCAGCTCACCAAACTTCCAATACAAATTTAGTTATAAGAAAAAATATGCATTCCCAAAATGTGTCCTAATACCAATATTGAAAAAGGAAAAATGTCTAATAAAAAACTGCCATAGTTTTTAGAAAGTAATGCAACTTTGAAATTACGCATGTTTTAATACATTTTCATGATTTTCTTATATATTTAGGTACCCAATTTAAAACTATTTTTACTAAATGGTACTGATTATATAAGTTTAATATATCATTTAAAGCTAATATATTGAAGATAAGGTCGTCTCCTTAGCGCGGTGGTAGCGTTGCTACTTACCAAGCGGGAGACCTGGGTTCGATCCCCAGTACCGGCGTGGGGATTTTTCCCCCGCTGGGAGACCTGGCCCGGAGTGCACTCAGCTTCGTAAGGTCCCTGGGGGGCCAATTGAGGAGCTACTTGATGGAGAAGTAGCGGCTCCAGGTCATGAGGACCGCATTAACCGGCCGGGGGGATTCGAGGCGCTGACCACGTCTCACCCTCCAATACTGCACCCCATCCATGACGTCTGTAGTGGACCGAGATGGGGGACGCAACGGCCGGGCGGTAGGCCAAGGTTCCCAGTGAGCTGTCGTGCCATGGAGTAAATATTGAAGATAAAACCTGGAAAAGATCGAAAACGTTCAATTTTATTTATTTATTATTTTTATTTACTTTTTCATATTTTTACTTTCTCTAGCCCCGTATGTACAACGTACATAGGGATAGAGAAGTATTGTATTCCACCCAAAAATTCAATGTCGAGATTTCACCCGAGTCCAAAAAAAAAAGGCATTTTCAGAAACAGATCGGTGCATCTGTGTGTGTGTGTGTGTGTGTGTGTGTGTGTGTGTGGACAGCATGGCTCAAAAACGAAAAGACGGTTAAATACCAAACTTGGTATTTAAGCTTGGTATCTTCCAAGGATGCGACATGAAGATTTTCAAGAAAATCCTTCCCACCCCTAACTATCGTTTACATGGAAAACTTTTCGAAAATTTTGTTTTTCTTAAAAATGGCTAACAATTTTGATTAAAATATCACATATTAATGCCATTTCTATCATAAATAAAATGTATATCTTGGATTTTCTGGGAATAGTTTCTAAAAACCTATTTATTCTGGATGAATTTTGGATAATTTAGTAAACCGTAAGAGATAGAAAAAAACTTACTATACAAAAATGTAGATCTCGTTAAATACAAAAGTTATGTTATACACATTATTTTCGTGGAACTTGCCGTTTTAAAGGTATTCCTTGTTATTAGTTTCAGTTGGGAAGTACTTATACTTTTCACAGACGGGAGTGTTCGTTTTTCTTTTTTTCTACACCTGGCCAAGCAAAGATGCGATTTGCAATGACAATCGCATAAAGACAGCTTTTAAAACATTTGACTATCACATTAGCCTAGTGCATTCCCTGAGTTCCAGTCTACTTATAAGGCACTAAGTAATACAATTCTGCTAATGTTTATCTCGATTAGCGTGGTGTTGAAAGAAGAATTATCTTTGTAAGGCGTTTGTTTGTAGAGTAGCTAGAGAAAGTCATGTGAGTGTAACACATCATATATTTTTATTCGCAGTACCGTTAAAAGATCACTTGTAAATATACATAAGTTCCGGCCCCAAAAACTTGCAATGTATTTGATATTGCAGTTTGGGAAATACAGCTCCTGTCCAAGTTTTATGTGAATGTTCTCCAAACTCTCCAAGCAGATTCAAAATGAAAGAAAAGGATTCTTTGCTAATACCAAACTACTTCTTGCGCACTTTCTCACCCTTCTCTCTCATTCCCTAGGTATCGCATTCCCGTTGGTTTTTCGTCGAGATCGTCAATGTAATCTATGTAATCCATGAAGACATCAAAATATCTTCCTTCCATATCCGATAAATCAGCAGGTGAGTTGCATCCATTGCAAGTATATATTGTAGCCTACATTTGTGCACTTTATACTTCAGTATCAACATACCGTATGAAGGAACTCTTCGAAATTTGCCTAGTTCTCTGGTAATTTACTCCGGGAGCATCTGAACTCAGTAAAATACTTCGAAACTGGCTTACGCTCGTTTGGAAGTCATGAGTGTTGACTATATAATAGA
>CM060888.1:74404198-74646698 GCA_030762935.1 Hymenopus coronatus | reverse complement strand
ACAAATAAAATAAGTGTATTGTACGGTTAGCATGTAGGTGTAACAGAGAACGTTTCAGTAACAATTATTTACATTTAACACATGAAGAGCTACACCCCTTCATACCCCTCGAAGGAGTTTCTGAAACACCGTGTATCATACTTGAAAGTGTTGTGTACGTACACATTACACTTGTAGGCACAATTAAAATTTATGAAACAATGTTATCATTGTGTCAAATTACTTAAAATGAAATAAAAATGAACGAATACTTCTGTTTTAAAACAAGTACCTACATAATTTAATTAAGAATTATGTATTAGTCAAGAAAGTGCACTCAACTATTTCATCTTTACATGAAAGGCAAGTAGAAAGAGACTTCGATAAATATTACAATATCCGAAACAAAAAATACAACAGGTCACCATAGGAACTGTTCAATGTGACAATATGCAACATCCCTGCAGAGGTTGTATCTAAGAAGAGATTAACATAACACCCTGTCAAAATTCTAGGTGTTTGTGAACCTCATCACAAGCAGCAAAAGTTGTGTCAGTAATTGTTCATCTGATTCAAAGAGAATCTGGTAAGCGAAGTTCTTAAGCATGTGCAATGATACCACGTGGCACCAAAAAGTATATGAGCTCAGAAGTTCGCAGCTTAGATTAGCTAAGGATATTAGTCTGTGTGATCTCCGTTTCGCATCTCGTTGAAACTATTTTTTAAAGAGTGTGTATACTTTTACAATATGACCAAAACGTTTAGTAATTCCTGGTTCCTACAGTACATTACATGATTTTCAACTGTATTAGTGCATTGATCTATGTAGATTCTTTGACAATTACTGTTTTTAATATTTAACGCTATGTAAATATCATAGTCTTTTAAAAGTAACTTATATCTGAGGGTTTATGGTTTTGGCTTCATAAATATAAAATAAGCGTATTAGTGCTACTCAAATTATGTACTTTGAGAAAAACAAGGGAGTTAAAGAATAAAACATGGAAACTTCAGAGAGCGCTGCGAACTTTGTATCGCGGAATTGGATAAATCAGCACTATACCCACCAGTATGTCAGAGCGTAGGGCTCTCGCTAAGTACAAATGATCTGAAACCAACCGAACTGTTATCAGTAGCGTGCTAACCCTCAAAGAACAGGCAATTTTGACAAGTTGCGAGTCCAATAATTTAAATATCGTATGGATTGTAAAGCAATA
The DNA here is from genome assembly GCA_030762935.1 of Hymenopus coronatus. NCBI lineage: Eukaryota > Metazoa > Arthropoda > Insecta > Mantodea > Hymenopodidae > Hymenopus > Hymenopus coronatus. Next base: position 74,645,502 of record CM060888.1, on the reverse strand, counting down.
CTCATTCCTTGGACTACTGGCATACACATGAGGCGTTCTGAATGAAAATAGAACACACACTCCCACATTCTTTTAATTTACGGCTATTGTTGTGTTATCCAGAAAACATGCATAACTTGGACATTTGGCCAAAGGGACAATAGGTTCCCTATCTCAAACTGTTTAGTTAGGACGTCTCTACAACTCTTCCAATTTGTGCGGTCGAATTTTGGGTCATACAGGGTATATATACACAAATTTATATACCTATATATTTTTTTTTTCTGTAAATTAACTTTTCCTATATATTTCTTGTTATTGCTTTCAATTTTAAACTATTTAAACTTCTCTCAAACTGTAAGTTATTTTCGTTTCATATTTCTCTTGTTTTACTTCTGACCATGTAAAGAGAACTAAATTTCAACTGTTTTACATGGCGACTGACTTTTAAAGGATTTGACTATCGCCTAGACTAGTGTTATTTCCTCATTTTGCTTCTACTTACGAGGAATTAATACGACAATTTCCGCTAATATTTATCTCAATTGGTATGATGACAAATGAATCATTTGTGAGTATAGTCTGGTTATAGAACATGTAGAGAAAGTCGTGTGAATGGAACACATCAGTTATTTTTTGTTGTAATTTATTTTATACAAAACACCCGATGTTGCTCGTGGTTTGGCCAATTATCCATAACAATAATTAGTCTTAGGTTGCGCTTGCTCAATAACCTTGCATTTCGCATATAAAAGTATGTTACTGCTCCACAAACGTCTCACTTGCAAATCTATTACTGTATTATTTCTAAAATGGTGCGACAAAGCTTTAGAAATTGTTCAGGTATATTTTTGGCTGTTTAGGATCAATAAAACACGCTTTGGTAGCTTAGACGTGCAATGTGAAACACACTGCAGGGCTACCAACATACAATTACACCAAAGCCGGTCGCATGCGATATATTAGGTCTAGGCTAGAGTGGTGGTGGTGGTGGTGGTGGTGTGTGTGTGTGTGTGTGTGTTGATTTTTGTGTAATCCACATGCTAATTAAGCAAGTTTAACTCACTATTACGTTCACAATTGGGCACGAGCGTAAAAATGGCGTGCTTTTTTTCCTCACAACGCACATTTTTGTTATTTTTGGTACATAAGCAAGTATCTTAACAGGCCAATGTGTCGTATTGTTTCAGGTAATGAGGATAACATCATAGCCACTAGACGCTTTATAGTGGGTAATGTTTATTTCAGTTTTAAATGTCTTATTTACTCCTGGGACAGTCGTGGCGTGCTACCAAAATCATTACACAAAAGCCAGGTAAAACAGCATCTTATTAAAACTCACAGGATACTACAAAGAGGCTATTGCATGGACGCTGCTAGTAATACTTACATGAAATAATCGAAGATGGAAAAATTACAGGCCTAATTGTAAGTTAAGTGCACCTTCCCAACGTTAGCCAGCTATGAAGTTTGGGGAAAATCTAAAGAAGCGTCAGCAAAGGGGACGGTTGTGGCGGGACTTGACCGCAGGCCTGCCTTAACGGCCTTGGCTAATGCAGATCACTGAGCCTATTAAAGACAAAAAGATTTGTATACGTTGAAACAGCATATAGCATATGTATAAACTATTTTAAATTCCATGGCGCTACAGTCCACTTAGTCTTGGGCCTGCCAAACCGACTGCCGGCGTCACCCAGATATATGCGGGGAGGTGGTGTGGCCAGCATAATTTTTCCCAGCCGTACAGTTGGCTTTCTTAGCACCCTTCACTTTCGTCACGATGCTGAGAGGGCATTAAAATAACCCCTACGGGAGGGATCAAACCCAGACGCATTCTATGGCCGAGAACAAGAGCACGTTCTAGCTCACTGCACAATGACGCATACTCAAAGCTTTTTTAGTTCTGCATTATCTTTTATGATGTTATATATCAAATATTTTAAAGAAAACTCCTCCTCCCAGAAAGTATCCTTTATATGGAAAGGTTTTAGTTGTTTTAGCTTCTAAAACTGGTTCAAATTATTTTGATTGAGACACCACAAGCGTGAATTTGTATAGTTTTAAATACAATTCACATTAAACAATAATGTTCATAAAATGCAGGATTTATGTAAATTCGTATTTCTATAGCTTTTGCTAATTATGTCATGCGACATCTATAATAGTGATTTATGCAAAAAGTGGATAATCTTGATGATTATAGGACGAGTCATGTTGTATCACGAATGTCATATTAAGATTTTAAGCATCGCAGCATTATAAATTTCAGGAAATAACTGAAGTAATTCGGCATTCATTGTTGACATAAGTGTGAGTGTCGTCATGCATTAGCTTCTCTCCCTGCATTTCATTTGTTAGCGTGTTGAGCCGATAAACAAGACTGCAGCTTGCATTCATTCCTTTCTTGGTAGAGAGGTGAGCAGGTGTTACGGGCTGTAATATAGCCTATCATCAACACGTTAGGTAATTATAAATTCAATTTAATTATTCTGTAATTGCATCTTCGTTCCTCAGAGAAAAGTCGGCCTCGGTGGCTCAGTTGGTTAGGCGTTAGCCTTCTGATCCCAAAGTCGCGGGTTAAAAACCCAGCCCAAATCGATGGTTTTAAGTATGCTTAAAAGCCACTGCCCCATATCAGTAGATTTTCGGGCATGTAAAACAGAACTTCTGCGAGACAAAATTCCGGCACACCGGCGGCGTTAATAAATACTTAAAATTTGCTCAGAGGAAATATCACAAAATGGTTTTCATCATCTCTCTATAAGCCACAACAACTTAGAATATCGGTACTATGCCATTGCTTAAACGAAGAACGTCATAGTTATTGACACCCATATCGTGATACACCACTATGCATGATATTAAATACGGTAAACTGCTTACAAAGACAGCATAAACCACGTTGGAGTTAATTAATTTGGAAGTATTGTTTACTGAAGTAGCCCATAAAAGGGAAATACGTTCAAAGGAATAATTTACTGTGGAAGTAATGTTGGACAGCTCATCTACAATTTACTCTTTTAGTTACCACTAAGAAAGTAAATAAATATCACAATGCTTGCGGAGAATTGGTTTGATGCCACGATTTACTTGAAGTGATTGTGAATAAGGAGTGCTCTAGGAAAAGTGGGATAAATTCAGCAAAAGGGACAAATGTTTATTAGTAGAGACAATAAAAACTATTTACCAATACGAAGGTGATTTGACAAGTCTGTTAAAAAAAAGGAAGAAAAAATATTTATTTTTTAAAAAACTCAACTTACTTCTCGACACCTCTCTTGAGAGATATACACTTGGTTCAGCGATTCTCCAGTTTTTTCGTCCCATTGGAAAATAAATTCTGGCAAATTCTGAGAAATGTTCGTTAACTACTACAACCACTTCCTCGTTTGATGAACATTTCTTCCCAGAAAGCCAAATTTTCAAATTAGGGAACAGGAAGATTATTTATTTAAGCCTAAGTCTGTGAAACGTATGGATGAGGAGTCAATTCAAATCCCAATTCATGCACTTTCGTTTCGTTATCCCTGATGTGTGGGGCGGTGTATTATCCTAGTGAAAGTGCACTTTTTCGCACTAACCTTGGTCTTTTTCGCCAAAACAAATTTCAAACAATCCAACAATGAAGCATAATAGAGTCCAATTATGCTTCTGCCTTTTCCTAAGTAATCTATAAAGATTAAATATATGCGTAAGCTTTCACGGACGGTGTCCATGGTTTTAAAATTTAAAATTTTCGGGCTGTTTTGCCGTGGTCTGTAGGTTAAAATATGTTTAGTTAAAATATTTCTACCTAAAGTTTCGTCCCTGTCTGTGGGGGACATCTTCAGAGGCACTGCACTGCACTCACGTCGCTAACTCGGAAAGAATTTTAAAATCTATAAAGATTATTTCTACGGAATCACAAAGAAACAGTAGCTACAAGATGGTGCTTGCCTTCTTCGATGCTTTTCGCTGATTTCACCAGCTCTTGCCCATCGTTTTGGACCGCCGTTTTGACTCTGGTTTGTAATGACGGATCCATAATTACGAACATTTCATCAAGTCACAAGTCTTGCGGATTGACATTAAATATCACCAGACAATGAGTTGAAATATTCTTCCGGATGTATGATCGGCTGTGAGCAATCATGTGTATGAATTGTATGCTATACATTGTGGACATTTTATATGATCTTTTGAATAATCGGGCTTACTAACCATGAAACCGCAACAAAATGTTCCATTCTTTCATGAAAATTTACTAACTTAACAAACAATCTCGTTTAGAGAAATGCCTGAAAAATCACGACGAACGATTAATGCTTCGTGTGAGGGGAAAAACTAAGATCAGTTTAAAATTCTTTGGAAACAGTATTCCTAACTTCCATATTTGCGTCGCAGACCACTTGTTTGAAAGAGGAGTTCTATTTCTGATATAGGAAAACTTCACAGTTTTCATCTTTTACTTTTTTCCTGAACATTCATATAATTTGTGAGCGTTTCATGTACCTTGACATTTGTCCCAAAAGAACTATTAGCATTGCGATAAAAGACATGACTATCATGAAATTTTTAATTAATAATAATATAGCACTTAAATGGTTCGAGATTGTTCTTCTCTAAATTTTAAGCGCATTTGTTGATATAGCGATCGCACAATATGGGACATTTTAAAATCGCATGCAACTATATGATATGTTCCGATACGAAACACTCACAGGGTGTATAAAACTACGGTTTGGACGATATAGCTAAATTCCTATCCGAGTTTCATTGTAAACATTCTCCAAGGGGTTCAAAAGGAATGCTATGTTCTAATAATGAAACATTCCTTGACCTCTGTAGGGTCAGGATGGGGCAAACGGATACCCTTAGAAAATATTTGTAATTTACTCAATTTACCAAATGAAAAAGAGTATTTTTGTAAACACCGTAGATTTATTATTTGTTTGTGATAATCTTACAGTTTTAGTGACACAAATGTTTATATAAATAAATCTTTAAGCTGAAGCGACAATGTCCGTCTGTCCTATCTGAAAAGGGCAAATGGATACTTAATATGGATCAAAAGACACTGATCACTTTCGTCGTCCAAACTGTTAATGCATACAAAATAATGATCACTTCCGTTTCCAGTACAATGAAAATGAAACTATTTTTGCAATTAAGACACTGCCCAGTTTTCACTGTACCCGATATCACAAATTCACAGCTTGCATGTCTGTATACTGGTCTTGTATGCACCTTCATCATGAGTTAGCTGCCCTTTTCTATAGGAGTCTTTTTTCTCTAAGTTTATTAACGAGCCTTGGAGTAGTCAAAATATGAGATTCGCCCATTCCTCGCCTTCGTCTGTAAAATGCTGGCATCTTCATAATTTCTTTTGGGTGTAAATGCTTCTTCTTGCCCTCCTCGTCATACATTTTCGGTGGTGTATGCCTATTGACAACTTTTGTGTAATGGCCTGGAGTGTCATTCTGATCATGAAATGTACCAGGAGAACGCTTGATTAAACAGTTTTAATGAATTAATTGCGGGACCAAAAATACGCTCTGCTGTTATCCTTCCCGTGTCCATTTGTTAAGCTGAGCGATCTCACAGAAAATAACTTAAAAGAAATGCATTTATTATAGTAAGCTTAGTCACCGATATATGAATCCAAGATGAATTCTTTACAAATGTAAACCGTAATAGATAGATAAAATCCTACTGTACAAAAACAGTACGTTATGTGAATGTACATAATAGATTTTTTCCATTCTGACCATACAAGAAGAACGGAATTTCAAAGCCATCACATAACAACCAGATATTAAGAGATTTGATTAGGTTCCTTTATTCCAGTTTTGGCTACAAGGAAATATCCAATAAAATAATTTCTGCTACTGTTTATTTTAATTAGCTTGAAGTACATAGAATAATAAGCTAGATTCTTTTGTAAGAATAGATTGTTGCAGTAATATAAATGTAGCAGATCAGCTTTATAAGTATGAAGCATTAATATTCTTATTAACCTTTTTTGTAATTAGCTGCCTTAAAGATATTCACAAAAATTTCGGCAATTTATTCAAATTTAAGGAGTGAAAAAGGAAGATAAAATTGAAATATGCTACAAATAAATGAATGAAGAATACACTTTACACAAGCACTTTAGCCGTCAATACGACGATGGTATTGTCTCTGACATTTCCGAAACTCTTCGTCGAAATGTGATTACCGTACACAATGCAATACATACGTTAATAATTTATAAGCTAATATAATTTATACTGTGATGCTAATTTAGCTTATGATTAAATACAAACAATATTTTTTTGTAATTTGCTTATATGGATCTAAAATACCATTAAATATTAAATCAGGAAATGTGACTTAAGAGGTCGCTATTAATGCCTGGGGAATCGACACACAAGGATGTCGCCCTCCGTGGTGTAATGGTTATCATGTTAACTTCATATACCCAAGGTAAAAATCCTTAGCATAGCTTCCTTCGGAAGGGAAGTAAAGCCGTGGGTCCCGTGTCGTAGACTTAGGATTCTATACGCCCAGTATAGAATGGGACGCTGAGAACCTCAGTAGTTAAAGAACGTCCATAAATAAAACGTTATTTCATTTCAGACACACAAGGACCGACACACAATTGTTTCTTCATAATAGTGTCACGTTTGCCTAAGCAATAGGAACAACATACCTTGCCCAACCCTTGCATAATCTCTATATGCTTACCCTGTGCATCTACAAGTGAACAACCATTTCATCAATACATAAAAAATGAAAAAAATCCAAGACCGATAAATATTTAGTGAGGTAGTGGAAAAGCAATCTTGTATCTTCTATATAACGACAAAAGGTTTGTAAAGAAGAAAAAATACATAGAAATGACAAACTAAGAGGAACGAGAAAGCATTGTATGAGCGAGAACAGGAATATGGGGACTAAAAGATCAAAAGAAAGGTCCTATTACACAAAGTGCTCCATATATGATGGAAATGAAGATGTGGAACATATATTTAAATTTAAAGGAATTGAAATTTGGTGAAAAGAATAGGTACATCAATAAGAAATGGTTTAGGATAGGCAGAAATATGCCTACGATTGAAATGTTCCAAACAGATAGTTCTTAAATGAACTGAAACATATATTGATAAGAACGGTAAATAGGGTCAAAGAAACAATACAAATAATTCAACAAATTAGAATTAAGAAAGTCAGTCATGCACAAAAAAAAATATATATATATATTGTAAACTGGGTATTCCAACCTTACGTTGTGCATACATAACTATCCATTTTAAAATGTTATGTCAATAACCGGCATAGCATTATAACAAACAAGGACGCTCTTCATTTTAACACTAGACAAAAGGAAGATATTCATCGTCCAAATGCAAAACTCTCTTGCTTCCAGAAAGGTGTATACTATAAAGCAATTAAGATATTAATACTCTCCCCAGTAATCTCAAGGAAAAAGTTACAACTAAATATTTAAAGGCTCTCTTAAACAGTATCTTTGTGATAAGCCACTTTATTATATAGAAGAATATTTAAATCAACAATCAGGCTGATTCTTTTCTTGTAATGTAAGCCTTAAATGAAGCGACACAAGCTATATTCGCCAAATGCAATGATTCTTTGCTAAATTTACTGCGTTTCGAGTGAACTAGAAATATAATAAAAATACACATATCCTAGCAGTGCAACTCACATTAGATATTGTAAATTCGTGTATGTACTTTAACATGAAGTAGATAGCAATGTAGAAATGTCATTAATATGTTTAATGTACATACTTAATATTTTTAGACTGTGTATCTTAATATCAAATTTTGACACTCTTTAGTTCATGTAAGCATGAAACATTAATACACTTAATATGTAAATGTACCCACATTTTAATCTGATATAATATATTTTAATGCTAAATTTTGACATTCATTACATATGTGCAAGAATATAAACACTAAGTGATATAACTCGTACTAAAAGTCAACTGAGGCTTTTTATGGTTAATAAGTATTGTGACATTAAATGGACTAAAAGATTAATATTTATTGCATGTATTTTAGCACTGTAATTTGAAACGTACACACTGTACATTACTTTTGAAAGTAATAATTAAGTTAGAAATAACATTGCCGAATTTTATGTACATTTAATATTTAGAAAATATGGAGCTTAGTATTAAATTTGGACACCTTTGTATATTCGTATAAGGGTGTAAGCATTGTGTAATCAAATAGGCTGTCTATAGCACATATGTACATACAGTAGAGAAGGTATTGTATTCCACCTAAAAATTCGATATCGAGATTTCACCGAATATATGTTTAGAGGTCCCCTGAGTCCGAAAAAAAACATTTTTAGAAAAAGGCCTGTGAATCTGAACAGCATAGCTCAACAACGAAAAGCCCGTTTCTATTTATGTTTAGTATCTTCCAAGGATGCGACACGAAGATTTAAAAAAAAAAAAAAAAAAAAAAAAAAAAAAGATCCCCCACCACAAACTAACAGCTACAAGTAACTTTTTTTTAAAATTTTGTTTTTCTCAAAAATGGCGGTTCTGATTAAAATAGCATATATTAAAGATATGTACATCATAAATAAAATATATATTTTGAATTTTTTTGGCAATAGCCTCTGAAAATCTTTTTATTGCGGTTTTGCAGAATTTTGCATAATGGTTAAACCGTAAGAGATTGACAAAACCTCAATACGCAAAAAATTTAGATCTGGCAAAAGCACATATTTTTTATAGATATTCCTTGAGATATGGTTTCAGTTTTAAAGTAGTTCTTTCTCAAACGGCACTATGCAAAGTGAACCGAACATCAATTATTGTAATATAGTGAGCAGTTTTTAAAATATTTGACTTCTACTTTAGAATAATATATTCCTTATTTCCCTCCTACTTACAATGAAGCAAGTAAAATGACTAAGGTTAATGTCAATGAGCATGATGTAAATAAAAGAAAAGTTTTTATTTGGGACAGGTGATGAAGTTATATGAATGTAATACATCAGATTTTTAATCTTTAATACGTGGTCCCCCCAGAACCTCTAGAGGCTGAGTGCACTCCGGACCAGGTCTTCCAGCGTGGGGAAATTCCCCATGCTGATACTGGACTTGAACCCTGGTCTCCCGCTTGGTACGCAGCAGCGCTACCACCGCGCTAAAGAGACGCCTGCAAGGAGGAAATGTTAGCTGTTTTTCTTTTTTGATTAAAACTCGTGTAGGTACGAGGTAATTGCCATAATAGCTAAAGCTACCAGACAGAAACTGAGGGATCCGTGGTTCAAATCCAGCTTAGGCATTGCATTTTTCACTCTGATTCTACCTTTACAAACCTGTCCTACACACGTTGTCATTGATTGACCCAAGAGTTAGTTAAATATAAAGTCAAGTATTTAAAAGTATGGAATAACTGTTTTTTTTTAATTTTTTTTTACACATAGCCGTGTAAAGGACAGGAGTTGGATAGGTAGAGCCAGACTGTAAAATTCAATTCCATAGCCGGAATTTGAACCACGGATCTCCCGATCTCTAGCCGGTTGCTCTGCCACTGAGCTGCCATGGCAACATGCCGGTATAGCATTGAATTTCTCAACTGCCTGGCATGTTTCCCGGTAAACCACAAGGTGATCTCAAATTATTTTGAGATGACAATCCCAATGGCGACTTATAATGCTGCAAGTACTTTTGATCTAGGATTCATAGTATGGCCAACTATTATGGCCAATTTGTATGGAATAACCGGTTCTATTTTTTGTTTTACACATAGCCGCGTGAAGGACAGGAGTTGGATACAAATTGACAATATTGGCCATACCACGAATCCTGGGTCAAAAGTACTTACAGCATTGTAAGTCGCCATTGGGGTTGTCATCTCAAAATAATTTGAGTTCACCTTGTGGTTTACCGGGAAACATGCGAGTTAGTTGAGAAATTCAATGCTATGCCGGCATGTTGCCATGGTTGCTCAGTGGCTGAGCAACCGGCTAGAGATCGGGAGATCCGTGGTTCAAATCCCGGGTATGGCATTGAATTGTTCAGTCTGACTCTACCTATCCAACTATTTAAAAGTACTTACCAAAATGTAAGTCGCCAGTGGAGTATGTTCATTTCAAAATATTAATCGACATCAATGGTTTTTCGGAAATAATGCGATTCAGTTGACGAATTTATGTCGTTCCGGCATGTTACCATGATGGTTCAGGTGGTTAGAGCAATCGGAAGGAAACCGGAAGTTCCATGGTTCAAATCCCCCTACCTTTCCAACCCTATTACCATTGTTTGAAGCGTTTTACCTCTGCTTCACTAAGAAAGGAGATAAATGGCTGCTACTAAAAGAGTGAAAGATTTAGCTATTCATTTATTTTTGGTTTAGAATTCCATTTGCACTGAAACTGATGCGATCCTGCATCACAGAAATGTTTGCATGTTTGGCAGCAGTTGTTGAAATGTGGCAAAATTAAGAAAACTTTGACTTAGGCACGGATCCTCTCGAATAGATGTATAGGTATTACAATTTGACCAGCATTCTGAAAATATGCAACAGTTCTTATCTGGCAAACCATAGCCCTCTATGTCTCAAAGGAATTACTCCAGAAATTATGCTCAAAGTTATTTCATTGCTAATACTTCTATTGTGTTTGAATCAATTTACAGCTGTATGGACCAACTATTCCCTTTAGAGTTTAATAACAACTTTTTCAATGTTGTACGGTGGAATTTAAATTCTCGGGTGCTTTGGGTAAATTCAGCTCTTTTCGTTTTATAAAACAGTTTGGGACAAAAGCTGTTTATCAGAAGAATGCAGGTCTAAACAGTAGTAATTCCCCATTTATAACAGATCATAATATATCCATTGGCTCCTTATATTCGACTACAAAAATCGTGAAGGTGATGCTCCAGACTGCAATAAATTTGGAGACATGATTTCTAAAAGAAATATTAAGAAGTACTGTGCAAAGACGATTCCGCCAAGAACACGATTAGCAGCAATAATTCTTTTATTATTATACCCCTAATAGTAAGAGGGAGTAGATGATTTAAGGCTCCCTGTGGTTGACTGTCTTCTGCAGCAATGCGACCATTAAGGAACTTTTAGAGATCTCAGGAAATGACATTACGACCTACTGCGTGTTGCCACACATTACATACACGTCCTCGATAAATTTTGGTGAAATATTTGCACTTTTGTGCAATATTTGTTTATATCTACAAGTGTTTAACTTAGAGTCCTGTGCATATAATCGAGTGATTTATCAACATAAGGAAATTCTAAATTGCCACTATTATTGCCACATCCAGCCCCGTCCAAAATCTGGGCTCTAGCACTCCACTAAATGTTTGTCTTATTGGTTCCATTTATTTTACTCCAGATCCTGAAACCCTGGACAGTCGTGGTGAAGCATGTCTTCCAGCCAGACAGGTGAATGTTTTTGTACTCATCCCCTTTCACCGCTCACCTACGTGTGGTTTTGTTCATAGGCTACAGGCTGTATGTCGATTTGAGCTGAAACCAATGAAAGATTGGCTAGCGTGGAACACGGATGCTAAAGAATTTCTGCTCACATTAAATAAAAAAAAAGCACAATAGGAATTCAGAAGCATTGTGGTGTCTCCGTCCGTTGAGGTGGTATTTCATTTATCTGACGGTTGCGGCGTAACTCCCAACATCACGGAACTGATCACATATTTGATCTAAGAAACTAACCAGATTGATTCTCGTAATGCATTTAAATCGATTGTCGACTAGGAAAATTTTAAGTAATTAGGCTAATCCAGAATAGACTTGTTCAGAATCACACCTCGTACCTCTGTACATACAAACAATACGACTTACTGGAGAAGCAAACGAGTTATGGGATCGCCGTTGTAGGCTACGAAAGCTAATGACATGGAACTGTATGATGAAAAATAGCATTTCAATTTCCTGTTTATCTGATTTTCCCCCTGCTGTATGGGCATTCTAGTGGTGGCATGACCACGTAAAGCGCTAGGATATTGCACGAGGATGCGGTTAGATCGACTTCATTCAGTGCTTGTTGGTTATTTGTTCCGTAGCACAGCCTGTACCCGAGTATTAACTCGCAATTTCCGGCTCCCGTATTGAGTTTCTCTTTTGTAAACTGTGGAGAACGTTGATTGGTCGATTGTACCACAAATTAATTCACTAATCCTGTGCTGTGATGACTAATTAGCATAGACAAAGTGGAAGGGGTGTGGGGGAATCTAGCTCAAACACGGGGGTTCCCCTACTCCACCAACTATCATCAGGAAATTGTTGGACAGCCGCGGGCAAAAGAAAGTAGTGCACGCTACCATGTGGTGGGTTGCCGAACGAATAATTACAGGCTCTCTGAGGGGACGTACGTGCATGCATTCCCCATTTTCGTTTGACCTTAAGCAACAAACAAGCAATCATGATGCTTTTGCCTGCACTGGGGTTTCCGCTGCACCATTGATAACCTTTTCTTTTCTGTTACAATACTGCCGCGTTTGCAGAAACATCAATACGTACTCTCAGTGATGATGGATTGATGAGAACCTCAATGTTTGTATTAATAAATATGATTTTGCTATAAATTTTAATATATTCATAATAGCACTATGAGAAGTATTAGCAAGCTTATAACGTAAAGCACAATAAATTCAAAACTTCTTGATGCGAATATGCATTTCAGACTTAGTCTGCAGAGAGTTTTTGTAATATTAAGTAAAACTAAGGAACTTAATTAAACTGATGGGAAACCTCAAACTTATAAGAAAATAGCTGTGTTTCTTTTTTTTTTTTTTTTTTAAGTCTAACAAAAAATATAGCAAAGGAAGAATAAACGAAGAAATGTGACGTTCCAGTCACATGATTTTCTCCCGCTGGTCCACAACAAGCTTTTCATACCTAAGATTATTCTTTTATCTACATCATACCAATCAAGATAAACATTGCCAGAAGTGGTTTTTGTACGTGGAGGGAAAATAAGGTAATGCCAAAGTGAGATTCTAATTCTTTAAGAACCGGTCGCTATGTGAAGCAAATGAAATTCGGTTCTCTTTGCTTTCTAAGTGTGAATAAAAGAGACGAAAAGAGAGATGTCCTCCCGTCAGAGAAAAGTTTAAGTACTTAAAACTGAAACCAATAACTCCGAATATCTCGAAAAATTTAATACTACTAAACATGTATAGAATATAACATGTGTTTCAACGAGATCTATATTTTTTGTGTAGTAAATTTTTGTCTTTCTCTTACGTTTACCAGTTATACAAACGTTTTGCAAAAGTAATCCAGAATGAAGTCTTCAGAGGCTATTCTCAGAAAATTCAAAATATACGTTTCGTTTTCGTGAACATATTTTAAACATATGGTATTTTAATCAAAATCGTTAGTCGTTATTAGAAAAATAAACATTTCTAAAAATGTTTCATGTGTGATGGAGGGATTTTATTGAAAATCGCCATGTTGCATCTTCGGAAGATACTTAGCTTAAATTAAAAGCTTTGTATTTAACAGACTTTTCCTTTTTGAGCTATGCTGCCCATAAGCACATACTGGTATCCAATTTTTGGTTGGAATATAGTACCTTCTCTATCTACTATGTACATTATACATACATGCTAGAGAAAGCAAGATGGGAAAATAAAATAAAACCGAATAGGAAGAAAATAAAGTATTACTGGTTATACACTGCTAAAATACTTATTTTCCTGCATACTTAGGAGCATGAAGTGTTGCTAACATACTTCTGGCATGTATACAAGAATTCACAAACGGATCTACGTAGTGACTTGAAAAACGAAGCAAAAATTTCGATACTACTGATATTTCCATCTCTACATGAAACATTTTCAAATATAACCACATGCATGCTCTAAATTTTTAGGAGCATTAGAAACTGAAACATATACACTTCTTACCCTATGTACCCTCCCCTTAAGAAGGACATAACCCCCCCCCACCTCCCCCGTGGACTTACAAGTCAGCGCCTGAGTGTGGTGCCTTTAGGGGAGCAGACGAGTGTTAGTAAATGGATGAAAGGAAAGGTGAAAATGGAGCAGGAAATGAAATAAATTACGAAAGAAACAGGAGGTTCTACAGAAAACCCGCCCAGATTCGGGTTGCCAGATCTCCGGGAGTGCCCCGGTTTGGAATGAATTCTCCGGGTATACGGTTAAGTGACTTTAATCTACGGGCTTGAATTTCATCATACTCATAAATAACTTGGTTCGATTTAATTTCTAATTGTTTCTATTCTTATCCTGGCAACTTTTCATAGTTGCGTCTGTAGCATTTGGCTCACATTATTAAAGAAAGTGGCGGCTTATTCATTGTCACTTGTCAGCAGTTTACCGGCGATTATTGGAGTGCTCGGATCATGAGTGGGTCGACTACCACTACCTTTCATAATTCAGACTCGTTATAGTTCGTTGTTCTGTGATGGTGAGTAATAACGGTGAAATGAAGAGGCGATATCTAAGTTCGTTCCGTGAAGAATGGCTGCAGGACGCAGAGTGGTTACCGAAAGTGTATGTATAGGTGCAGAATCTCATTTACTGTTAAATATGACAGCGTGAATAAACACTTACAATCAGAAAGACACAAAACAAATATTGTCACACAAAAGCAAAATCAACCTCTTCTTACATTCTTACCAAAACAATTTTCTGCAGAATGTGACAAAATCACTGCAATGGAATAAACTTTTACTTATTATGGTGTGAAACAGTACCATTCTTACATTCTCAAGATTGTGGCAATAAATTATATCACTATGTTTTCAGAGACTCTTCCGTAGCAACGAAAGTAAGATGCGGTCGAGCTAAGGTCTTAGTAAAAATGTTCTTCTGCCTTATGCTAAAGAGAAGCTACTAAGCGAATTAAAGTTCCGTTTTCATTAGCTTTAGATGCTTCAAATAAGGGCAATAAAACAATATCTGATAGTTGTAATATATTTTTCCAAAGATAAAGGAAAATATAACAAACTTCTTGATTTCTATGAAGGTGTAAACGAATCTGCAGAAGCCATTTCAAATAAACTAATATCTATATTATTGGAAATGGTCTAACACTAAGCAATGTAGTTTCTTATTCAGAAGACAATGCTTCTTATAGTTTCGGCAAACATCATTCTGTCCTTACTAGATTAAAAGAAGAAAACGCATTCATGAAAGCCAATTGTTGACATACATTACATAATTGTGCTAAATTTGGTTCCAAGCTTCTAAAATGTTATGTAGAAAGTCTATTTGTCAAAATTTATTCAGACTTTTCTTCATTATTGAAAAATTCCGAGGAACTAAAAACATTTTACGAGTTTGCTCAGCACGACTATAGTGAAATATTGCGACACATTATGGTTGTCTTTGCAGTCAGCTGTGGAGCTCAGTGTAAGACGTGGCGAGTTTTAAAGATCCAGTGTGTAGCACAGAGCAAAGAAAAAAACGCATCCCCTAATTTGGAAATTTATTAGTTCACAGCAGGATGTAATAAACGAGTATTCACTAACTCCACCAGAGCGTTTTCTGTATTTCTTAAATGCAACTCTACCCGTATTTGCTAAAGCAATTAAGACTTTTGGAAAAAAATATGACATACTTTCCACAGATGTTCACGAGGCTATGTTGGAAGTGAAGAAATAAATTGTCGTAAGGAGGCTAAGTTATATGGATTTGAAGTCAACATGTCTCTAGAACATCTTTCAGAAGATGAAAAGAATATTCTATTAAAAAAGTGCACACTTGTTTACGACAGGTTATTGAGCTATCTTAATAAATTGTACAACTGTACTGGGGATAACAATGTATATAAAATTGTGTCCATGCTAAATGTATGTCAATCAAAGCTATTTTCATTTAATAACTTGGCCAAAGTGGGAAGTAGGTTGAAAATTAGTTCGATGGAAACAAGCTGTATCATGAGCTTTTTGTTTTCAAACTGGTAGTATCAACTCTTGATAGGAAGGATAGTAATTGTTGTAAAATGTGGAGTGAGTTTTTCTGAAAAGTAGATGCACCAAATCTGTTCAAAATAATGCAGTATGTCCTAACAGTTCCTGTCAGTAAAGAGCGTTTAGTTTAATGAGTGCATTATGGTTGGATGCCTGAAACAGAATGTCAACGGAACTTGTGAGAGCAGAGATTCTTGTTCAGATGAATTTGAAAATAACAAGTGAAGATTTTTTACAACGAGGTTCTTAAAAACAATACTCTTCTGAGTGCAGCGAGATCCTAAAAGAAAAAAAAAATAACAATAAGGTATGCGTTTATAACAATGCTTGTTTACTGTTATTCTTATTTAGTTTCTATAGGTTTGATTGCTACTGCCGCGGCGGCGGCAGCAAGTTAATTTTATTTTGTTAGTAAAAATTGTGACCGTAATAAAACAAAAGGTATGTTTAATAATTTCTGTCTCTATTTATATGTTGCCTGTTTGTTGGTCTCCGGTCCTGCCTCGAGTATATTCTGGCAACCAGCTGCGCTTTGCCCATTACAAGTTCCAATATGGTCTCCTGGGGTTGTACTCGGGCCTCCTTGATGAGAAGCGAACTAACTACTCGACCACAGAACCGACTCGAAAACATATGTACAACATGTAATAATTCAGTTATCGCCGCTAATTTTATGTAGCACAATGATATACAAAATGTTTTTGCCGATGCCTAAAATAAACAAATAGCTGTTTCTTCGTAAAATTACTGCACTTAACTGACTCATTTGACACTATCGACTATAATGATTGTTTATGAGATTAAGCGGTGATAAATCTCGGAACAGTGAAAATTAATGAGAAAATTTTTATGTAGATACAAGTAAATCTACTGCGATTGAGTCCAACTATAGTGAAACTGAGCTATACCAATTTGAGGGATCAATGGACTTTTGATATTTATTATATTGAGCTTAAGAATTATGAAGAGTTCCTCCTCAGAACAAGGGGATAAAGATTATCCAGGTAACCCATTCGAAAGAGAAGTCAAACAAGTAGGCATGGAGTTTTTTCCTCCATTTTTATATCCCCTTCAACATCTATGGTCATAACGGGGACTTTTGATTTAAGAAAGAATCCGTTGATTGTAGATTCTTGAACGCTGGGTTTTAAACATTTTATTTTCTTCAAACACAGGTATATGCACTCTCGCATACATACTTCGGATTTTGTGGGTCTGGAAGTATATATGTATGCGAGAGTGGGATAGGGAATGATTCCGATTAAAGAAAAGCTCACCGTCCCAGTCAGGAATCGAACCCGGGACCTCTGAGTGAGACATCTCGCTGACCACACGACCACGGAGGTAATCAAAAGGCAGGCACAGAGTTGTTGCTTATACTTTTAGCTTCGATAGTTCGTAAGTTAGGGTGGGGGAGAAGATAACACAGGAGGAGGCAAGAGCTGTTTGAAATTACATTACACATCGATATTGTGAGCTTTACTCGCTGGGGTATTTTCACAAATAAATAAATAAATAATAGTTTTTCCTTATTTCATTTATTTTATACTTGTATTTGAATAGAATAATGTGGGTATGTAGAAGAAAAAGTAAACCAAAGGGAATTTATTAAACAATACTATTGTTGACATAAATATAGTTGCAGATTATCAATTGTTATTGGCAGAGAATGAGGAAAATTGCACAAATAAATGTTTAACTTGAGTGCGGTAATAAAGGTATATACCATGGTAATTTCAAGATAGGTAATTGGAGAACAAAATAATTGAGCGGATGTGTATATTTAAATATTTGCGATCAAAATATCAGTGACTAACAGAAAAGCAGAACTGAGCGAAAATATGAAAGCATAAAACAAAATAAATTAGTTTATTAAAAGACATTTCAGAGAAACATGAGAAAAAATGTTAAACTAAAACTATATTATAGTAACTAAGCCCAAATTAAAATATGCATGTATAATAACAGAAAAGGAAAACTCCTAGAATTGAGGAATCTCAAATGATATTTTAAAGGTTCCTATTGGTTTGACTAGGAAAAAATATGATGTGTTCTATTCACGTGACTTTCTCTACCTCTCTGTAACAAATTATTGTTAATAAGCTTATTCTTCTATCTATTTAATGCTAAAACATTAGCAGTAACGGTCTTATTACTTAGATCCTTATAAGTAAAAGGGAAATAAGGGAATACACTAGGCTAAACCGAGTCAAATGTTTTAAAATGTGGTTGCTATGGGATTGAAATCCGTTTCTTTGCGTGGCCAGGAGCTGACAAGTTACCGTATGAGAAAAGTAAGTATTTTAAAACTGAAATCAATAACAAGAAATATCTCGAAAGGGCCAACTCCACGAATAAAACTGTATATGATATAAATTGTGTGTTTTATGTGATCTATATTCTTCTACAGTTTATCAGTTATGCAAAATTCAATAAAAATCATCCAGAATAAACAGGCGCTATTTTATTTGGTAAAAACGTATCTTAGATATAAGAGATTTTAATCTAAATCGTGTTTGCCATTTTTGAGAAAATAACGTTTTTCGTAGTTTTTTCCACATAAAAGGTAGTTTGGGGTGGGAGGATTTTCTTGAAAATCTTCAGGTCGCATCATTTGAAGATACCAAAGTTAAATACCAAGCTTGGTATTTAATGGTTTTTTCGTTTTTGAGCTAAGCTGTCCACAGATACAGACACACAACTTTTTTGGATTCAGGGGGACCCAAAACATTTCTGGTGAAATCTCGGTATGCAATTTTTGGGTGCATTACTATACCTTCTCTATACACTATGTATATAGAATATGTAGAGAAAGTAAAAAAAAAAAAAGACTCAGGAAGATATAAGAGCAGAATTGGAGAGGAAGAAGACATTGCGGGGAGTTAATAAAATGTATCAGAGCAAACGGAAATATAACATTCAAAGAATGGAACTTTCGAGATTACCATGGCAAACACTGTTTTACAAACTTTTTGGACGAAAAAATATTTGACGACCCCGTTAGGAGGTGGAGAGAACAGTTTGATTAACCTAGGAGGTTAAGGAAGAAGAAGAAGAAATTAAACGGTTCTCGAATCTATGTAATAAATGTTTTTGCTAATAAATGTATTTCTTGAAAATGTAACATCTTGTATTCTGTGGCGAGTCGGTTAGATGGGAAGAGCTGATTCCTTTCTTGTACCCTCATTATGGTGCTCTGTATCTCAGGTCTGGCATGGACAATTCCAGTTAACTAATTTTATTCACTGTCTATTTAAATTACTACATACATACTTAATTTGATGTAGCTTAGTACCCAGTGTTTGCTCAACATTCTCGTCCCTCTCCCCGCTTCTCGATTTCACAATAGGTAATTATGTTTTTGACTCACGCGATGCATGTCAGGTATACATTAAGCAGCGTGAAGTAAATTTTGGAGTGTCTTTTCTTACTAGCTGGTCTGTGCATCAGAAAAGTTGGTAGGGTAAAAACATGTACATATAGAGGGAGAGACATATACATAAATAACCAGGGTGTTAACTGTATATGGTACTAAATTCAGTAACTCCAGAAAAGTAACTATATCTGAATGGTGTTTGTAACTTGAAAATATGAAATTATCTATTTATCTTATACTAATCTAATCTTATCTTACCTATCATATCCATATATTTACTAAGCGATCTGTGCGTTCGCTTATTTACATCTTACTCCTATTATAACAAACGAGGTGGCGCCATGGTAACATGGTAATTTCCGAAGCAAGTCGCATTTTCAGGAGGTCTCGGGTTCGATCCTTGCTGATACGCTACTGTAACATGTAGATTTCGCGTTTTCTTGGGTCATTAGGCGAATGCTGTATCTCATCTACCACAATTTTTGCAATAATTTCCCTTTTATTCCGTTTCCCTCTTATCTTTCAGGTTGATTCAGGTTTCTGGTGTGAGTTAGTGCGGGAAAATAACGTAGATACGCCCTCTCACTGAAAAGATTTCACCATATGGACATTAAATGGCTACCAGATCAAGGGGCCGTTTGCACGCCGCTCTGGCTGTCATTTTAAATGGAATCTGCTTAATGTGAAATTATACTAGAAGTACTGTTAACCAAACTAATATTTTAAAATATTTTCAAGATCGAATTCTGGGCAAATTTGATTATTTTGGGGAGGTAGGCCTTTGTAATTTTACTTAACATACCTCTGACATTCTGATGGGAGAGCTCATCGGGCTTAGAAACGTTCGGGACCTCCGTGCGTCATTGTTGGTCTGTCTACCTGTGACCTCCTATGATTCCTTCACCTCAGCTCATCAGAAAACATTTATTTTTCCACAGGAATGCCTCAAAATCCTTAGCTTCTTTAAAAAATAATCACAGATGTGCTCTTGGGATGAAGAGACTCAAAGCATCTGTCATAGATCTTTCCAGTACATCCTCTCATATATTTTACTTACAACTGACACTTAAATATTACTTGCAGTTAGCCTCTGACTGTACTTTACAATCATATCCAATGTTTGCATTGACTTCGTGTACTATTGGTGCTGGTATGATTGAGTAATTATTTATTCCTATTATGAAATTATTGATGCTTGATATAATTATTGCGCGATGTATAGTTGCATTGCCATTTAACATTAGTGATCGTTTGAGGAAAGAAGAAAAGAAAATCTAGTGTGGTACATTACGAGCGCAATGCCTCTACAGTAGCGTGTAAAGTTTCTATTCGAAAAGTCCCGGGTTCAATTACAGTCGATCAGCCACTTTGATTTTAGGATTTTCGTGTTTTCCCTAGTCGGTAAGCAAATGATGAGCTGATTACTCATTCACCAAAATTTCCTTTCCACATTTCCCATTCATCCTGTTTCCTTCCCATCTTTCAATAGTGCTTGTATATTTCGTGGTAAATGACGGTGGTGAAAAAATGGCGAGGATGATTGCGCGAAGAAATGAGCGCTTCCGTGGACTTTTCGTTTTTCATCGGGATGGCAGCTCTTAACAATTTCCGTGCGTCTCTGTGCCTCTCTGATTGCAGTGTAGCCTGCTGTGGTTCCTTATTTCTTCCTGGATGGCGGTAGCCACAATAGGTAGGAGATATAGTGTGAGGTAACCTACATCTATTGGTACCTTATGTATTATATCATTAATTAAAATCTTGACACGGAATAAATGTTCGCTTACAAATTATTCAAATCGAAGTATTGTACTTACTTACAAATAACACGCTGCAACAGTGTTCAAACATTTACCACAAGCATGAAGTAATACATTCAGAAATTGCAGCCATTTGCGTTTGTACATAATGGAATAGTTGTACATCATGGAATACTTTGAAAATAGCTCACGTTATGGAAAGGATTGACAAAAATGGTGTTTCTAAATGAGCTCCATAGTATCCTATAAGTTTACGCTATCTCTTATGGTTTCACAGTTGGTTTCCAATTGTATAAAATATGTACCTACAATAAAACTTGAAGGCTTTCTTCATAAAATCTAATACAGGTATACGTTTAATTCCTCAACATAAATATATACCAAAAATTTAGAGCATTTTGAAAAAACTAGAATAACAAAAATTTTTCCAAGTAGAGGGTAGCTTAAATTGGGTAAAATCTTCCTTTGAATATACTGGATTTAATTGGCATGTTTGGTATCCTGTATTTGTTTTCAGTTATGCTACTCTCCACCTCTCTGATTCTCTTCCTCACTCTATACCATCTTTATCCATCCTCTGTCTCTTTCATACGCACATAAGCAATTCTTTTCTTATTGCATTTCTTCATCTGCTTACCCTCCTCATATGGAGGATATTCGTCACAGCCAAATCTTTCTCTTCTTTTTTTTTTCTGGGGTTGCGTATATCTAAATTCTGAAGTCTCAACATTCAATTTTTCTGCGTAATACAATATTTTTCTACTAACATAGTTATATGATAGAAAAGAATACAAGTTAAATTGGCCAGGAGCAAACATTATCGCACATGTATGCATAATCATAATGATTCTTACAACGTAGAATTCATGGCGCATTAGCCTATCGAAGTTGCTCTGAACTAGTTATAAACAACATTATCTAAATATTACCACATTATGGGCTGTTAGATTGACTATTTCATTCATGACCGTAATTATTAGAAAATGCACAATTGGTTGAAGGAATATTGTTTTTCAACCAATCTCTGTTCCGATATATTAATATTTTTACGTCGTCGTTTTAATTTCTACTAATCCTTTACCACCGCAAATGTAGATCTAGAAGCATGTTGGACGATACTGGCAGGCAGGGAAGACCGGACGGGCTAGGTAAATTTTTACTCAATGCAAGATAACTGAGATCTGAGAGGGCTGACAACAGAGTAGAGCGGGGGGGGGGCGATAAGAAGAGCTAAACAAAAGTGATTATAATGTTATATACATATATTTTATGTTATCATTTTCTGTCATTATTGTGTTTGCTGTATACATTTCTTTTAAGTGTATTTGTCTACTATAATAGTGTACATTAATGCAAATGAATAAGGTGTACTCTGTGTTGTAAATTTAAATGGCTCTATTTGAATATCTTTGTACTTTTATTTTGGTGTTTACTCTTTCATTTCTTTGTGTGTTTTTTTTTTTTTTTTTTTTAAATATTGCTTACTATTTTGTGTTTTGCAAAAGGACGTATGGTCTGTGGACCCGTGAAATTGATGAAGCTCAAAGTATGATATCGTTATTTCAATAAATACACTTAATCTTTCAGTCATACTTTCTCTACAAGTACTATGTATATATTGTATATATTCCACACAAAATTCTATACCGAGATTTTATCGAAATACATATTTTGAGCACCCACGAATCCAAGAAAATCATTTTAGCAAAAAATCTATGTGTGAAATGTGTACGGTCAGCATAAGTTAAAAACAAAAACCCATTAAATACCACATTTGGTATTTAAGTTTAGTACCTCTCAAGGATGCGATATTAAGATTTTGAAGAGACTCCTCCCACCAGAAATCTACCCTTTATGTGGATATTTTTTTGATAATTTTGTTTTCCTCAAAAATGGCTCTAACGATTTTTTATTAAAATACACATATTAAATATACATATCACATATTAAATGACAAACTGTATATATTGATTATTCTGGGAATAGCCTCTGAAGACCTCTTCATTCTGAATGCATTTGCTTAACTGGTAAACCGCAAAAGATAGACAAGAACTTACTACACAAAAATGTAGATCTCATTAAAACACACAATTTATGTCACATACTTTTCTGTAGAGTAAATTGTTTCCGAGTTATTCATTATTATTGGTTTCCATTTTAAATTATTTAACATTTTTCAAACGGGATGTCATCTTTCGTTACATTCTTCTCTTGTTTTTCTATTGGCCGTGAAATGCGAAAAGGAATTTAAACGTCTCACATAGGGACCGATTTTTTTTCAGATTTTACTTCGTTGTAGTTTAGTGTATTACCTCATCTCCCTTCTGCTTAGAAGAAATTAATATAACCATATCTGATAATTTTTACCTCGGATAGGTAGAGTCAGAATGAAAAATGCAATGCCATAGCCGAGATATGAACCATGGATTTCTCAGTCCTTAGCCGGTTGCTCTACCATTGAGCTACCATGGCAACATGCCGGCATAGCATTGAATTTCTCCACTGACTCGCATGTTTCCCGGTAACCACAAGGTGATCTTAAATTATTCTGTGACGATAGCCCCTAATGGCGACCTACAATTTTGCAAATACTATGAATTCTGAATTGTCTCGAAATAGCCTGATGCTATTTTCATTCTGGAAACTTTACATAACCGGGAACCATAAGGGATAGATAAAATCTTACAACACAAAAAGATGTAAATGTGATTAAAACAATAGAAATTATGTCAGGTATATATTTTTGTTGGAGTTACCATTTCCTAGATATTCCTCGTTATTGGTTCAGTTTCAAATTATGTTTAGTTTTGTCAAAGGGAAAGTCGCCATTCCTTTTTATTTTGTATTACTCCTGTCCTTGCAAAGAGAATCTTTTTCTATCATCGCATGATGACCTTTTTCTAACAGATTAACTATAACTCCTTATTCTTTTGTTTTACTTCTGTTCATGCAAAGAGAACGATTTTCCATGCAAATGGCATGGTGGCCGCTTTAGACTAATGTAATCCTGTATCTTCCTTCTACTTAAAAGACACTAAGTAATAAGACAATTTCTGTTAAGGTTTATCTCGATTAGCATGAGCTAGACATTTGTTTGCAGAATAGGTAGAAAAAGTCATGTGAATGGAACATCAGATCTTCATCTAATATTATATTGACACCCATGATCCATTTTGGCCGTATAAGTTTTACGATCCTCCATTTTTAAAATACCAGCGAAATGTTTTAGTTACCCAAGCACTACCTTTTAACCGTATATCTCCACTTAGTTTTGATGTGATTGATATGAAAAATTGCATACATATACAGGACATAGAAAAACCTTTGATATTTGGTTTAAATTCAATTAAGCATATTAATTTGAATTGAAGAGAATATTTGGTACACGAAATTTATACATATTTTTTTAATAAAGTTAAGAGGAATTGCTTTCCAAAGATTTAAGGATGAATTTTAGGATTGTTTATTCTTTGGTTTAAAAAGAGTAATTTATACCTACTGAAAAATAATTTGCGAGTCATATATTGTTGCAAGTCAATTGAAAATTCTAATTCCAGACGTGATGTGATCCTGTAGCCCCTGTAAAATAGGCTCTAATTCTATACCTACTGTGTGTGTGTGTGAGTGTGTGTGTGTGTGTGCGCGTGTGTGCGTGTGCACACACACATGGGTGAAGAGCCCATAATACAACATTTAAAAACCTGATGTTCATAAAACTAAAACTTGATTCCTATAGAGCCAATAGCATCAACTTAAATCAAGTCCTTACATTTACTTTCACTGCACTTATAGTATAAAAGTGCCATTATCTTAATTCTCTGAAAAATTCCATTGCGCAAGGCATTTTTAAACTTTTGTATTTTGTTTCGTCTTTTTATTTTCCGAGAAACAATTGCTCTGTGCTTTTAAACAATAATTTCTTTTTTACTTTCTCTAGCGCATATGTACAACGTCAAGTAGATAAAGATGATATTGTATTCCACCCAAAAATTTGATACCGAAATTTTACGGCAAATGTATGTTTTGGGACCCCTGAATCGAAAACAACGTTTTTAGAACAAAGTCAGCGTATGTGTACCTTTGGACAGCATAACTTAAAAATCTGATGTGTACCATTCACATGACTTTCTCCATATCCCTGCAACAAATAATTCTTTTAAAACTTATACTTCTATTTACTTTATGCTAATCAGAAAAAAATAGCAGAAATAGTCTAATTACTCGCTTCCTTGTAAGTAGAAGCGAAATAAAGTACAACCGTAGGTTAAAGTGATAGTCAAAATCTGGTTGCTATGTCAATGACGTTCCTTTGTTTATATGGATAAGAGTTGACAAGTTCCTGTATGAGAAAAGTATGTTTTTCATAGCAGAAACCAAAAATAAGGAATGTCTAAAAAACGACGAACTTCACGAAAAAATGTATATAACATAAATTGTGTGTTTTAATGTGCTCTACATTTTTTGTGTAGTAAGTTTTTGTCCATCTCTTACGGTTTAGCAGTTATTCAAAATTTAGTAAAATTCATCCAGAATAAACTACTCTTCAGAGGCTATTCGCAGAAAACTCAAGATATACATTTTATTTGTCAGGTAAATATGTTTAATATACGAAATTTTAATCAAAATCGTTAGAGCCATTTTTGAGAAAATCAAAATTTTCGAAAAAAGGTCCATGTAAAGGGTAGTTGGAGGTGAGGGAATTTTTCTCAAAATCTTCGTGTCGCATCCCTGGAAGATACTAAACTTAAGTACCAAGTTTGGTATTTTACCGACTTTTCGTTTTTGAGTTATCGTGTTCACACACACGGACCTTTTTGTGAAAATGCTTTTTTTGGATATTGGGAACCCTAAAATATATATTTCCGGTGAAATCTCGGTATCGAATTTTTGGGTGGAGTGCAATACTTTCTCTATACACTATGTACATAGTGCGTATGGAGAAAGTAAAAATTAAAAATGTCTTTAAATACCAAACTTGGTATTTAAGTTTAATATCTATCAAGGATGGGACACCAAGTCTTTGAAGTAAACCCAACAACACCAAAGTACCTTTTACATGGAAAAAGTTTGAGAAACTCAAAAATGATTCAACAATTTTGACAAAAATTCTGTACATTAAAGCTATTTATATGACAAATAAAATGTTTATCTCCAATTTCCTGTTCATTCTAAACGACTTTTGCATAACTGCTAACCCGTAAGAGATATTCAGAAACTTAATACACAAAAAATGTAGATCTCGTCAAAACACACAATTTATGTCCCTTATATTTTTCTTGTGGAGGAAACCGTTTCTGATATAATTCTTTATTAGTTTCAATTTTAAAATACTGACTTCTCAAACAGGAAGTGCTTATTTTGTTTTATTTATGCACTAAAGAATCGAATTTCAATGGCAAACGCAAAGTGAAAGCTTTTAAAACATTTGACTACTACTTAAGCATAGTACATTTCTTTAGTTTCCTTGTTATAAGGATCTAAGTAATGAACACATTCTGCTAAGGCTTATCTTGATTAGCATGGTGTAGAGTGAAGAATAATTCTTTGTAAGAAATTTGTTTTTAGAACACCTAGAGAAAGTCATGTAACAGTGAGATATTTTTTCTGTTGTTAAGTGTTTCAATTGACAAATAAAAAACTTTAAACTGTTTAAAAAACATTAGGAAATTCACTCTAAGAGACCATTAAATAATGTTTGTTACACTTGAAATTTATGAACTATAATATTAGTTATTAACTATTTATTCCTTGTAAAACGTTTAGTTCAAATATTACTAAATGGTCAATTGCATTGCTCAAACAAACGGAAGACCGATCACTTTTCTTACAAAGCTGTGTAAGTAAATATAAATATTTTGTGGCTGTATTTTAATAACTATGATTGGAAATAGTTTATTCGTGAAATAGTTCTAAATCACGTCACTTGGGGACTCTCAAATTTATGGACGATTTGTAAATCACTCGTGGCATTTCCTATGATAAATATTTATTGTTGAAGGCATACTGTAATATATAGGTGTTGTTAAAGAGTACGGTAAGTATTTATCTTTGAATTCTTGCAATTGAAAAAAACTGCTGTGTTACATTCACATAGGTTCTCTGTCCAATCTTCAACATAGTATTGTAGGAATCCAGTGTGGGGTCGGTTCACTCCTACACTGCGTATACTAGGGAGGGCTAACAAGGTGTTCGCGCTTGTGAGAGGTAAGAGTGTGCAGGGTATAGGAGGGTGTACTTTTGGTTAGAACGATCAAGAGCCATAAATAAGTATAAAAGGTGCGAGGAGACACAGGGCTTTTACTGTTAAAAGGACAGTGCATGGTTAGGGGATGAATAAACCCAAGGGTTACCCAAACTCCATTCAATTCACCTGGTACATTATGAATCCTGTAGTTTTGCTGTAAAACAAAACTATGCCGTCAGTCACTACGTCGGACGTCAGCCGCCAGATAAAAGGGACTGAACAAAACTGGATAAAGGTTCTTCTGACCTATTTACTGAAGTTTTTATAATAAAAACCATGCTTTGCCAGCATTGCGTTAGGAGGGCATTTCGAAATGCTGCCAGTAATATCGATAGCTGAAGCTGGTGCTACATTACCTTCTTACTAAATGGAATCCAATTTACTCAATACGTATCAGGTACACTACAATATTCTCACCAAAATGTATTCGTCTACCTACTCCATGCCTGCCGCGTTGTTGCGTTATGCGAGAGAGAGAGCGCGCTGGCGTGTTGTTGTAGCGATAGTGGATGGGTAGAACACTGCTTTTGTTGTACGTAGTGGTGTTCTCTTCAATAAAATATATATTAATAACTTCTTTATTCTATCACAGATTTGTTTGAAACTATAAAAGGAAATTTTTAGGTACAATAATGTCGTCCAAAGGTACAATTATACTATTTTGTACTAATACTTTTGGCATGTTTTGATGCAACCAACTGTAGTATGTTTGGGGTGAGAGTGTATGATAAAAAGCGATATGTTGGTGTTCCACAGACTGGTCAGATGGGAGAGTTGTGGCGCCATAAACATTGGACCCGTCTGATATAGTTAATGTTTACCTAGATCAACATATGAATTTACCTAGATCATCATTATATTTGTTCTTGGACATTCAATAGCAAGGGGGTTATAGTACGTTTAAACAATAGTTAACTACAGTGCTTTATTTTTGACTCGTGGCCGGGCGGCGGGAGGTAGGTGTGTGCGCACAGTCCTGGCTCCCGCTTTTCTCCGTGTGCTTACAGAGGAAAAACTCGACGAGATAGGACAAAAGTTAAGAACATAGCTCAAGAAAATCTCTGAAAGGTTATCACAGGAAACGGGTGTTTCACTATTCTCGGCTTGGAAAGCCAAACTTTTGAAATTAAAACCTTATAAGATAACCGTAGTTCAGGAACTGCAATCACGTGATACTGTGTGTAGAGTAAATTTCTGCAATTGCGTGTCGGGTAAAGTTAATGATGGTTCAAAGTTAATTTTTTCACAGACGAAGCACGGTTTTAATTAAATGGGCATGTATTGACGAAAAACAAGGATGTTGAAATGCAGAAAAAGCCGATATTGTACACGAAATACCATTGTATGACCAGAAAATTGGTGTTCGGTGTACTGTGAATACGTACGGAATTATAGGGCCTATATTCTTTGAGGACACTATCAATGGGCAGTGGTACAGGGATACAACAATCAAACCATTCCTGAAATATTTGTGCAAGAGTCAATCTCTCTTTTCTAATGCCCAATAATTCAACAAAATTCCTCTTTTTAAGAACCTTAATTAATAACTCCATGGCACGACAGCTCACGGGGAGCCTTGGCCTACCGCCCGGCCGCTGCGAGAACCTTAATTAGAGGTGTATTAATTTCACTGGATAGCACACAGGCATATTTTCAACAAGACAATACTACAGCAAATACAGCTGACCTCTCGTTTAATATAATTAAGAAACTACTTGGAAGACACTGCGGCAGCTACCTCCCACCAGCCGACCACGAATCAAAAATAAGACACTGTATTTTAAGAACTGGTAGTGAGTGACCTCTGTATGTTTGGAGAGAGATAAGAAGCAGATAGGAAAATAATGACCTCCATTTGAGAAACCTAGGTATAAGTATTGTACAATTCAAGCTAATAGAGGATGTTCAAACATTGTATTTGACAAGTTGTGAGATTTAATGAGATCTGCAAAATGTTGTGTAGTAATATGTTTTTATCTCTTATATACAAGTCTTCTAGAGTGAAGAGAATTTCAGAGGCTATACGCAGAAAATTTAAGATATTAGAAAAAGAAAAATTTAAATATAAAAATTTTGGGTTTTGTTGTGTTCACACACCTTTTTCTAAAAATGCTTTTTTGGGGATTAAGGGTCCCAAAAACATATTTCCAATCACATTTTGACATCAAACACTTGGGTGGAAAACATTAGAGAAAACAATACGAATGTATACGAATTAAATCAATGATAAGCTTCCCGTTTATTTCACATTTAAACACTATTTTATATTGCAAGCATGCGCAATTCAACAATTTCAATTACTGCTGAAACAGGGGTGAGAGAATGTATATATGCAAGCGAACTAATAATAAACCATTGTTTGGTTTAGTTCATAATAAGAAAAATAATTTGACAGCAATTACTTCAGTTTAGTTAACACTATTTGTTTCTTTAAGGGTTTAATTAAATTTATCGCACAGAATACTATCAATCAGTTAATTGAAAACAAAATTAAAGGGAATTAACAGAGGAACGATCAATGTAATAAAGAATTTCAATGGAGGGTAGAATTTAGGTACGTGCGTAACAGATTTGTAAGGTAAGCTATTACACGTAATGTATCTAATATATTTAATATATGAATACGGCTGACATTTATGAACTCTATACTATCTTGGAGCTACAGCTTCTTTGAACCACTCTGTCACTAAGCTTCATTTAGCGAATTTAGATCTTATTTTAAAACAAGGAAATGTTTAATTTAACATTATAACCAGGGAAGATACTTTGTTCAAGTTCCCGCGAAGTTTTAGACCGTTAATTAGCCCCGTAGTAATAATAACTATCAGTCTATTAATTATCTATATATATTTATATGTAACGAGAGTTAATATTTAATAAGTTGTATGCATAGGGACCAAGAAGCAAGTTGTTTACTAGAAATTTACTCAGAATCATGACGCCAGACTGGATAGAGGGGAGAGAAGTTGCTTCTTTTGTGAAAGTCACGTACAAGTTTAGTATACGGGGAAACCACAGTTCAAAGCACACAGGGGACTTCTTCTTTATACTCGTGGCATCACGTGATTATTATGACGCATTCTGGGAGATTTGCAATGATTTTTGGGTAATAATGGTGTCATTTTGGCGGACCTTCTAACCAATCAGAAAGAAGCCACCATGACACCGTTTTTTGTATATAAGAAGTAAGGTTTGGCCCATAACCCCAAAACACACCCGCCATCCTACAAAACCCACAATCCCGTCAGAACGTGGTTAAGTTCTCTCCGAGAACAGGGTCACGTCTAACACACCTCGGGCTGCCCTCAGCCTGCCAATTACACTGGACATCGAGGTCGTTGCTAAGAAATCACCCGTGGGAGACGCCACGTCGGTCGTTGCTAAGAAATCACCCGTGGGAGACGCCACGTCGGTCGTTGCTAAGAAATCACCCGTGGGAGACACCACGTCAGTCGTTGCTAAGAAATCACCCTGGGAGATGCCACGTCGTCGTCGTCAAGAATTACGCGTGAGAGAGACCACGTTGAACGTTTGTTAAGGATTCGCCTGAGAGAGGCCACGTCGGACTGTTTGCTAATAATTCGCCTGTGAAGTAAAGTAATGTCGCTCGTGATTACGTGAAAGTGAATTGTGCCATGTCCTCAACGAAAACAGTGTAATTAAGAGTACTTGTGAGTCAGTGTTAGGGAGCATCAATCAGCTGTGTAAAAGTGTATAACCCGGTGCTTGTCTCAAATCTCCTTCATAATAAATAACAGTAAAGGGTTTGCAAGTGTTTTTCTTAATATCTACAAAAACACTCCTACAACTCTACTCACTAACTAAATCCACGCCTGGGAGAGTCAAGATTCATGCAAGACTGTGCAACGCCGTGGTAACCCATCCCGGAGGAACTTCAGTACCAGGTACGTGAGAGTAGAGGAGTTGTTTGGAAGCGACAGTTAGTTACGCTGCACCTAAGCACACAACGTGAGGCAATAGCTACAAAATTTAAACCCACGCTTCATATGACTTCATATGACTGGGGAGTAAAAGCAGTAACGCAACAACACCCACATCAAAAGTACCCCTGCCTATTACTGACCAGAGTGGGGCAACAAATAACCCAGCCTGCTACAACGAAAATACCCCAGCAAGTTCATTGGTGTCTAGAATACATAGTAATTGTGTTTCCTAATAGATAAAAGCAGTCCATCTGCAAGTCGCTCCCCGACGCAACATAAATAGGTTGTTTGTTCCTTTCACAGTGCAGTATGAAACCATGGTGTCCGTGACATTTATATAACGAGTATACACCAACTAATATATGTCCTTTTCATGACCATATGTCACTCTTGTTTATAACTGATATGTTGAAAGGAACAATAGAAAATCAAAGTCTGATGTTTTACATCAGCGTCCCAACTGGTTTTCCTTCGAGTAAAGCAGAAAGGGAGGGAGGGAGAGAGAGAAAGCAATCTTGCTCATTGCTCGACTAAATCACCTGCTGTGCGTTACGTGACCTTCAACTGTGCGGAAATTCGCTCAATGCAGTGGCAGTTTGCAACATTTTGCTTTTGAAATACGAAATTCACCGTTCATGAGCTGATATAGCTATTCATTATATTGATATTTTTATTTGGAATATACACCTTTACATTCGTTAAGAGTCATAATAGAAACGATCGCAAAAAATGATAAGTATAATAATGTTAACATAGTAAAATGAGTTCATGAACTTGGTCAAAACCATTGTAAAGGCATTATGATGCCAAGAGTATGGAAATTAATTTGTAACGAAAACCTTTCGCATTTATAGCAATGAATATCAGAATATTAATTGGGGTGCAACACAATTCGAAAAAAAATTGCATTTAAAGCATTTAATATAAACTAGCATTTTAGTAATTGGTATATAATACAATTTAAAACAATCACACGCTTAAAGCTACAAATATGAACAGACCTCTTTATAATTAATTAGTATCACACTATCCGAAACAAATGTACCTGTTTATAACATGTATATAAACTAGTATCTGATAAGTAAATTGTATCAATTGAAACGTTGAAATAGTTGAAATACAATGAATATATGCCAGTTTGTATAAACAGAAATACTCCTTCTAGGCAGGGAGGAGTCGATGGACTGCGTATTGGATTGCTTTTTGTTCCGATACTATAAATTGATACCGTATCACTGTGCAAGCAACAGGATACACCACTGCCATGAGAGCCTGTTTTTAACTCATATCACATATTTATCCATTATAGTGAATGGAGCAGGCGTATTTCCTTTAGCACAAATCAAGCTATTTGGTGACGTCTGTTTTACTTCATATCATATCCTCTACTCTTTGATGATAATGATGATGATAATAATATATTAAAATACATAATTTATCTCAAATATATTTTTGTAGAGGTAACACCATTTGCGAGATATTCTTTGTTATTGGTTTCAGTTTTTAAGTACTTAAACCTTTGTCAGAAAGTCAACTTCTTTTCATGTATCTTTTGTTTTACTCCAGGGCATACACAAGAAAACGAAATTTCAATTCTATAACATAGAGACGAGCTTTTAAAAGATTTGACTATCGCCTTAACAAGTAAATAAACAATTTCTGCTAATGTTTACCTTGATTAGCAGGATATGGCTAATATTTTGTAAGAATAGTATGAAGAGACACCTCAGATTTTGTTCAATGGCACCTTGAATTCTGATAGGTATATCAGATATATTCTTGCACTTTTTTTGTCCAAATGTCGGATGAGAGGGAATATGGATATTTACAAGATTCTGCAACATGTAGTTCAGATAAAAACAAGATGTCAAAGTTATGTGAAAAAAATTAATTTAAAAAACAAAAATGCTTTAGGAAAGGTAGAATCAGACTGAAAAATGCAATGTCACAAGTGTGATTTGACACGGATCTGCTGGTCTTCGTCCAGTTGCTCCAATCACTGAGCTACCATGGAAACATTCCGACACGTCACTAACTTCCTCAAATGACTAGCACATTTGACGATAGTGCTTTCTTATAGCAAAGCCTCACAGTTTTACAAAACATTGTTCATAAAAAACCTTTTATATTTCGCTTAGGGTTGCTTTAACCGCAAGGTCATAAAATATCATGACATTTTAACTTTAAACAACACAGGACTACTACTACTTCTTCTTCTTCCTCTTCCATCTTACATTAATCATTTCTGTCTGTAGCAATATCTTGTCGTGCTACCTTTTATTTGCCCTTCCAAAAATTATTTTCACTGCTGGTTTATAGTTATTAAAATGGAATGGTAATCGCTTAGGTTACATTCTTTAAGTTTGTCATTTTGATAATATATATCCAACTCTTTTTTATATCTTGATTTAATTTATATCTGTTCTTTTATCCTACTACTAGTCTTAAATTTTTGATATGTTAACATTTATATTTTACTTTAAACCCAAAATGTAAATTTCCTTGAAAAACTCAAAGATCGTATTCGTTATGTAGTGGTTATTTAGTATGTTGTTCTTGGTATGCCATGATGCCAGTCTGAAATCTCCATTCTGTGCCTTTTACATTTTGCAGTTGTATATGTGGATATTAAGCGTTGTATATTTCACAAATTGATGGTGGATCTTAATTAAGGATGAATGAGGCTGTCGGTTTGTATTGACCAATTCTGAGGGGCTTAAGCACTATTGTTCTCGATGTCAGCGTTTGGAGAGTTTCAAATAAATTGGTGGATCCAACGTGGTCAACCAACATTTTTGCTTTAGACATTGGCCACATCTTTTTGCAGTTTTCTTTAAGTTGCTTGTTGTAGCTAATTGCTTTATGGTGTGTTGTAGTTATTCTATGGTCGAAGAATGGCTGTTGGAGCTTTAGCCACTTTTTGGTTCCCTTCAATTCCTTAATGTGTGTGGACCCAAGCGTTCATATACCCAATATCGCGGGTTCAAACCCGGTGGAGGACGATGGATTTTTTCGGGCGTAAAAATCATTAGCATGGCTTCCCTCGGAAGGGAAGTAAAGCCGTTGGTTCCGTGAGGTAGATTTACGGCACGTAAAAGAACCCCAAGAGGCCTCTTAGCAAAATTAAACGGTTTTTCACGCCCATTATTGAATGGGATGCTGACAACCACAGTAGTTAAAGAGCGTGCATAAATAAAACTTCATTTCATTTCCCAAGCGAGCTTTTTCTTTGTATTTCTTTTTCCAAAGTGCTGAATGTTAAAATATAATCAGTGTATAATAATTATAATTGCTTATGAATTATATTCCACGTACCAAGAATCTTCAAACCTAATCAGTTTAAATTACATATTTGTTCAAGTGGTATTTTGGATAAATCCTATTGTGCTCCCTTAAATGCAAAAGCTTCACAGAAGAGAATGGAAAAGTACTGCAGCAATGTGAAGAGGATGCTGCGAGCAGGACCTATCACTGTATAGACATGTTTTTCGGATGTGAAACTTTTCACAGCCCGTCTATAATGTCTCGGAGAACGTTGTGTATTTTGATTCTAGCTAAGATTTTGTGTTAAATTTAGTGATGGACGATTCCATTATTTCTCAATATTCGATACTGATAGGTACCGATTTTTGAGCGCTAATTGGATATTGGAAACTGACTTTATAAA
The DNA here is from genome assembly GCA_030762935.1 of Hymenopus coronatus. NCBI lineage: Eukaryota > Metazoa > Arthropoda > Insecta > Mantodea > Hymenopodidae > Hymenopus > Hymenopus coronatus. Next base: position 74,610,608 of record CM060888.1, on the reverse strand, counting down.
AAGCTGCAAAGGTGAAACTTGTTCACTTCTTGTTAGTAATTTTCTGTTTCTAAAGGCATGTAATCTCTCACCTGCACCACACCTTTGACGCCTGTAATTGGCAGAGATGAGGGTCGTAGACGTCGGGTGGTAAGCCTTGGCCCGACTTCGTAACTAATTTTGTATTTGTGCCAATTCTGAAATTGTTCCTATGTGACATTTTCCAATTGTCACACTATTTTTACTTTCTCTAGCACGCAAAAATATGAAGTTGGGATTTTACCGGAAATAATTGTTTTGATGTCCGCTGAGTGCGAAAAAGAATTTTAAGAAGTTAAGCGCGCGCGTGTGTGTGTGTGTGTGTGTGTGTGTGTGAGAGTGAGTGTCTGTGGACATCAGAGCTCAAAAACGAAGAGACCGTTAAATACCATACTTGGTATGTATGTGTAGTATCTTCCTAAGATGCAATACCACGATTTTCAAAAAAATCGTTCCACCACAAGCTACCTTTCACATGGAAAAAAAGTTTAAAATTTTGTTTTCTCAAAAATGGCTCGCTTTTAATTAAAATATTACACCATAAAATATATTTTTTCAATTTTCTGAGAATAGCCTTTATTCTGGATGAATATTTCAGAATTTGGCATAATGATTAAACCGTAAGAGATAGACAAAAACGTATTGCACAAAAAATGTAGATCACGTTAAAACACACAATTTATGTCATATACGATTTTTCGTGAATTAGCCATTTCTAATATATTCCTTGTTATTTGATTTAGATTCAAAATACTTGAGCTTTTCTCACATGGAAAATTGTAAAATTTCTTCCCTGCATGGAAACGGATTTCAGCCCCATGACAAGGATTTGACTATCGTTTTAGCCTAGTGTATTCCCTTATTTTCCTTCTACGTATGAGGAAGCAAGTATCAAGACAATTTATGCTAATGTTTATCTCGATTAGCATGAAGTAAATAGAAGAATAATTTTTAACTATAATTTGTTACAGCGATTTAAGTGATAGGGAATGAAACACATATTTTTTTAGGATAGTCCTGAGTTGTTACTTTTGATGACGAAGATGATGATACTGGTGTTTTAAAAGAATTTTCGAGTATACATCCATTAGCCGTGTAGTTCACATATTTGATAATTTATCAGGAAGTAAAATCTAAGCAGTAGTCGTCATTTATACATTAAGTCTCATATCCTTGACCTTACCTTTAATACACTTTCTTGACATGCGTTGGTAAAGTAGTATAAGTTTTATATGTACCCGCAAAGTAAAAGTTTATAAGGATATTATATTGTAATAGATTGTAAAATTCTACCATTAATAAAACTGCAGAAATTAACACAGTGAAGTTTTCTTTACGTTCTATTGAACTGAGCTTAATTAAACCTCTTGCGACTTCACTTACATACTAAAAACTTGAAGATCATGATTTACCATCAGCTTCTTTGCTCGACTGAATCATTTGAATTCCTTTGTACCACTGCGTTGTCCTTCGACGGTGGGATTGAACTTGAAAATCTACTGGTTCCTTAATTCTTGATAAAATCTGTATATAAAATGTTTCTGTTGCAATCGTAAGTCGGCGGAAGAAAATCAACGAAATTAACTCAAGAGAAAATGCCTTTATCAGCATGTGTAATGTAACCTAAAATCCTTTACTTGCGCTGTACTAAATATCTTCTATACAGCAGGAAAGAATATATTAAGGTATATCTGAATTTCGCTCCAAGTCACTTGTTACGTAACTAGATGCTTCTTAATTACCTCACTGGTGGGGCTAATATCTATTGACGTGTAAATCTACGTCGATAACCTCGCTAGTTACCACCTATGAATAGCATTATGGAAAGGGAAAGTTGATGAAAGTCGTGCCATTCCTAATCGGACAGCTGATATTCCCAACGTTAAGATAAGGAAGCCAAACTGACAGCACTCGAGAGGTGATTAATTATTGGAAGTACGTGCTAATTAGATTGACCTCGTGTTATCATGCGGGACTAGATGACAAGTGTTCCTTCCCTTCATTACCAGAGGGCAGGGGCTAAACTCTGAACGTGACGTCGCGAATCAGGATACAATTATTATTAAAGGGCGTTCGCAATAAAAAACACAAATGGGCTGTGACAGATCTTGTTAGCCTACATTCTCTAAGTCAGCAGACGGTAGATAGATCCATCCTAATTAATAATTGTTAATATAAGGAAATGATTACACGCAGAAAGTACATAGGCAGGCGGGTATTGGTGTTAAATTATTAACATTATTACACAATCAACTACTGCATGGGTCTTTGACCGGGCTTTCATATTTCAGATACAAGTTAAAAGTGACAAAAAAAATAAATAAATAAAGGGTAAAAAAAAAAAGAAGAAATTGATTCAAACTGAACAAAATTGTTCTGGCTTCGCTCTCTTTAGCCATGTTTTGCTAGTTCCACTAGTCAGACAGTAGATCTCAACATGCAAAGCTCCTTCTAATGTGACAAACATTTTTTCTCTCAGTTTAGTTGTTCGCTGGTTCTCCCACTGTGCACATTCTGCTATCAGATGCCAAATATGTACCCATTCTTCATCCAAACCACAGAATGTGAAGATTTTCCTATCAGAATTGTCGGTCACTTTCTGTGCCCTACAACCTTACAGACCAAATCTGATCTTTCCTTTCTTCCTAAGTGAAATACTAAGGTTGGCATTTAAAAATAATTTTTTTTGCTTTATTTCCCAACATAATCTCCAGAAAGGCTAATACATTTGTCACATCGGTGTTCTAATTTAATTAAACCATCTCTGTAGTGCGATTTATCAAGGTCCTCAAAATAGCTGTTTACCGCATCAATGACCTCGTTGCTGTGAAATCTTCGTCCTCCAAGGAATTTTTTGAGCTTTGGGAACAGGTGGTAGTCACTGGGTGCTAGATCTGACGAATAGGGTGGATGTTTATGCAATTCCACTTTAATTCGCACATTTTTCCCCCATTGCAAGGAATGAATGATGAAGCAAGATTCTTTTTTTTGTCAAATGAGGTCTTTTTTTTTCACCTCATTACTCAAACGTTATAGTAAGCTTGCGTAGTAGTCATCAGTGATACTTTTTCCCTCTGCCAAGTAATCAATTCAAATAATCCCTGTGCATCACAGAAAACACTCGCCATAACCTTGTTAGCTCACAAAATTGACTTTGCCTTTTTTGGAGTTAGTTCACCTGGCGCAATCCACTGTTTTGATTGTTATATACTTTCTGGAGTGTAGTGATGCATCCAAGTTTCATCCATGGTAATAAGCCGTTTCAAAAATTCACAGGAATTTTTAATTGAAACAGTTTTTCTTCACAACTTTTGATCAGGTGTAAACAAACGCGGCACCCATCTTGAACAGACTTTGTGAAAGCCCAAACCATTACTTAAAATATTATTACCAACACCTTTGTGATATTTAAGGGCCATTAATATGGTAACATTAATGCAAGGATATAAAATATAAAATGAACACATTTCGTCTCGATATCTGCAATACCTACAAAATATTATAATCAATACAATATGATTGTTGTGTGAAAATTGTTAAAACTAGTTAACGACAACGAAGAAACCATTTTACGTGCTATGAATTTTATTACCTAATTGGCTCTGATATTTTTTTAAATATTACATTATTCCATTCCTGAAACAATTTATAATATATAAAGTTCACACAATGTTTCACAACTTAGAAATAACAGTAATTAAAAATTGCAGTATATTCTTAATTGGTATTCAAATATTATATTTTAAAAATTATCTTTTTAAGATTTATGCTTGTTGGAATACAATTACCGATGATTTTCAAATAAAACAATTTACTTAACAACAAATGACTAAATGTTTCCTCCTTTATGTTTTTATTCTGTGAGATAGTGGTCTTTAGTTTCTTTGGCACTTGAATAAATAGGTAGAGGAATCTACCAACCCGAGTGTTCATTGGAAATACACGTTTTGGAGTCTCCTGAATTTAAAAGAAATACTTTTAAAGAAGGTACACTGTGTAGGTGTCACCGTGTTCGTATAATTGAACAGCTAGCTCAAAAAAAACTGATATTTATGTTCAACATCTTCCAGGAATACGACACAAAAGTTTTGATAAAATCACCCACCCCAAACTACCCTCTACACGGAACATCTTTAAAATTTTTAATTTTCTCAATAATACTGTAATGAATTTGATTAAGATACCATATGTTTAAGATATATGCATGAAAAATGACACACATCGTGAATTTTCTAAAAAAAAAAACTCTGAAATTCTATTCATTTTAGATGACTTTTGCATAACTGTTAAACCCCAAAGTTTACTCCACATAAAATGCACAATTCTACAAAACGCATACTTTATAAATCTACAGTTAAGCATTTCAGAGATATTTATTGTTATTGGTTTAAGTGTTAGAATACCTACACCTCTTTTCTAAAATGGAAAGTCTGGTTCATTTTTCCTTTGTTTTTAGTCCTGGTCATACAAAGAGAGCTGAATTTCAATGTCATTACATAGCGACTATATTTTCAAAGCTGTGACTGTTGCTTTGGTCTAGTGCATTCCCTTATTTCCGTTGTAGGCAGTCTGACTTAAAATGACATACGCTAAAAAAAATATGGTCCAAATCTTTGTACATTATTTTTAGTACGCGATTGAATGCTGTTTAGAAATTCTGAATTATTAGCAAGCATTTACTACAAAATAAATTTAAAATTTGCAATAATATTTCTTTAAAAAAATGATTATTAAACTGCTAGGAGTGTGTTATTTTAAACCTATACTCTGGGTAAAATGACATACTATCAGTATAACGAAAGAATGCGTGTCTATATCTAAACATAGCCATGGAACAGTAGCGACCTTGCCTGAAAACTGCACCCTTTCTTCAGGCACGTAATGCATTCATCATGGTCAGTATATATTAAAAACGATATTGACAATTATTGCAGAGCCCCTCATAATATAAAACTTATAAAACGACTAGGTATATAGTTAGATACATAAGAAAGTTGCTTTGATTTAAAATGTCTCCAATAATATCTACTTTTCATTTAAAAAATTATGAACCATTGAAAGACATCAAATTCAAAAGCTATTGGCCCACAGAAAATGTTAATAAAGGAAGTGTTAATTATAACATATTTTAGGAAATTATTAAAGCCATAGAATATAGTGATGCCCCAACGTCTGTCGTGTGATCTAATAACTTTATGGAAATGAAATCACGACTAATACTTGGCATTTCTGGCACTGTATTTGTGAAGCTAGTTACTACACACTTCATAAATAAAACGTTTGTTTATGTGGGGTACACAAAAACAGTCAAAGTGACACCACTTTTTAGCCAGTGTTCTCCAGGATGATCTGAGCGAGTAAACATCTCACTGCAGTAAAAGCATCGTCCTCACTGTCACTTTCACTAAGTCCTACACTTCGGTTTTTTCTTCTGCTACTGCATCTTTGATATTGATTTGACGCTTTGTAATAGCTCTCTGTGATTTTCTGAGCTCATTTTTCTTCTGCTACTGCATCTTTGATATTGATTTGACGCTTTGTAATAGCTCTCTGTGATTTTCTGAGCTCATTTTTCTTCTGCTACTGCATCTTTGATATTGATTTGACGCTTTGTAATAGCTCTCTGTGATTTTCTGAGCTCATTTTTCTTCTGCTACTGCATCTTTGATATTGATTTGACGCTTTGTAATAGCTCTCTGTGGTTTTCTGAGCTCATTTTTCTGCTTCTTTATATCTCAAACGTTTTATTTTGACGCACTTCCTTATTACGAAAATAAAAAAAATGGTGTTTTATTTAGGGACGCTCTTTAACTGCTTTAACTGCTGTTTTTCTCAGCGTACCATTCTATACCAGCGTGAAAGACCGCTTAATTTTGCTCAGAGGCTTTTCTATCAGGCTGGAGGTTCTTTTACGTGCCGTAAATCTACGACACGGGTCCAGCGGCTTTACTTCCCTTCCGAAGGAAGCCATGCTTAGGATTTTTACGCCCGAAAAAGATCCATCGTCCTTCGCCGGGTTTGAACCCGCGACCTTGGGTGAATAAAGTTAACATGTTAACCATTACACCACGGAGGGTGACCCTTATTACGAGGTATTACAAAGCTTGTACAATTTCTTCAGCACTGAGCAGGCCCACTTCTACGATTGCACTGTCGCATTATTTGTAGAATCCTCATCAGAACTTTAATTTTGCAATTCTACACATTCAGTCGTTTCAGTTGTTGAACTGGGCAAGTAGAAGTGATCGAGAAAGATGTCACAATTAAGTGGAATTATTATAAATTCTGGACTGCAGCAGACATCAAATAAGCGAGACAGAATACTTTGGAAATCTTGATTAAAGTAACTGCTCTCCTAGGATTATTCTTAAGCCAGTTGTTTACTTCTTTGTTGTAGTATGAATCTAGAGGGCCAAGAAAGAAACATCCACAGGTTAGAGTTTGGGTATGAAGTGTAGTGGTAGACATATCAGTTCAACTGCGTTTTCCTTGGCATACTTATTCAAGTGCATGTTAAGTTTTTTGTGACTTCCGTGTCTATCAAATAAGAGCAGAGCTTTTTAGTGTTAAGTAGGTTTGACATAAGACATAATGTGATCCAGATACTGGCGTTATCTGTTATATAGCTGAACCTATGAGGGAAACCCATTTTTTTTTCAATCATATCATACGTCAGATTAAGCTCATCACCGGCTGTGACACCAAACATTCTAAATGCAAAATGTGTCTTCAATTGCCTCTTCCATTTCTACTGAAAATTTACATTCGTATCTTTCTAACTGCATAACTGTATTTACAGCAATTTTATTTTTGCTGCGTAGCGACTCTCAACGTAGATTGAGGAACAAAGTTTTTTAACGCTTTGTCACCATTTATGGACCTGTTTCCTTGCGGCTATAATTGTCTGTTTGTTTTTCGGATATATTTAGGCACATTTCCTTAAATAAAACGCGATACTATGTCAGAATGAAGGCCCTCGGTTAAATGACACCACCAAGAATTCCATAAGGTGAAACCAAGTAAGTCATTTTACCCTAAGTTGGCTACTCTATTGTTGAAACAATAACCTTAGTAGTTATTATGTATTATCTAAATAAATTACATCAACTTGTTCCTTAACTAAACAACCTTAATTTATGGAGGCTTATGCGGACATAGCTTCACTCCATCTTTTAACTGAAGCACTAATATTTCCTGACAACAGGAAAACGCCGCTCTTTACAAGTCCGTCATTTTCCCTCAATATTAATACCAACATGATGGACGGTAGTTAGTTTAAAAGAATTAAATGCATAATTTTGTCTTTTATACTAGTAAATAAGACCATTTCTTATAATTTTTATCTCAATTAAAATGAAGCATATAGAAGAATAAGCTTTTTTAAGAATATATTGTTATAGAATAAGCAGAGAAAGTTTTAAGAATGAAATATCAATATTGGTTTCTTTTAAATCCCATTAACGCGGACATGAAATCTTAGAGATGCACTTTGGCATTTAGCAATGGTATCTGAATTGATGTTCATGAAAAAAATTGTGAACGCCGCATTTATTAATCTGGTAATAATCGTATGTGTTGTCCTCCGTGGTACCATGCCAGCCCTATTATACAAGGTTTCATGTTCAAACCCGGTGGAGAGTGATATTGGTATCGTGTAATATTCACTTGGACGTAAAATAACCCCCAATATTTGAAAGAAAAGGTTCCTGAACTGAATTCTGTCAGTTTCAATCTGCCAGCCGTGATTTGGTCCTATGGTGTCATCTATGGGTGATAAGTTGATCCTTGTATCACCACGGTTGTATAGTGGCGAACTCGGGACCTGGAAATTCACTTGGTTAAGAAACCATTTGCTGAGGCAAGGCTAAAAACTGAGCTGTAGCACCATAGTAGTTAGCCACGCTTTTCTGTTCGTATGCATTTGCGTCATTGTACTTATTCACTTAGTCTTTTGTAAATTTTCACTGGCGGTTGTATATTGGAGAGAAATATAACAATAAAAGTTTCCAAGTAAAGAAGAACAAAAAGTATAATTGAAATTTTACATTAACAAACAAAATGTAAGCGTGCGCTTTTGCATTGCCAGAATGATGTAAATTACTTTGGAAAGTTGAATACCATCGAAAGTTCATTAATGGAGTGTGAGCTTGATAAGTGATTCGAATCCTAATTTAGTCAATCAATCTTTTGCATTTGATACAACCTTTCACCCTGATTGTTTCATTGTTAAAGAACAATAGCATACTTACGTTGTTGATTTAGAATGCCGGCTATTAACATTAATTTGAATATCAGCTGAAAGGCGCATCACCTTAGAACCGGGATCAAATCGACAACACCTTGGATATACGTCGGCATGTATGAATTAGATAAAAACAGTTCTTTGTGCGTTTGGGGGCATCGATTATGGTAGCTTAGTGCTAAAGTGTTGGGATTTGTGGTCCCAAACATGACAATATATTTTGGAAAATATTTCTAAAAAGGCAATTGCATAGCGATATTATGAGCTTATCAAGTTTCGCTTAAGATTTGTAAAATAAGGTTGAAAAATCGGATTGCAAGAAAATATAATATGACGGTGAAATAACGTTTTATCCAAAAAATAAACAGATACCCACTCAAACTCCAACATGAAGATATCCGCGCCAGTACTCAGTCAACGAAAGAAACTTCCTTTGAGTCCCTCTCCCATTATACAGTAACTGGCTGATCGCAAACTAACTGAATTATATGAAGAAACTTTCTTTGAGGCCTCTCCCATTATAGGTTATCTAGTTGATCGCAAACTAACTGAATTACTATATGAAGAAACTTTCTTTGAGTCCCTCTCCCATTATACAGTAATTGGCTGATCGCAAACTAACTGAATTATATGAAGAAACTTTCTTTGAGGCCTCTCCCATTATAGGTTATCTAGTTGATCGCAAACTAACTGAATTATTATATGAAGAAACTTTCTTTGAGGCCCTCTCCCATTATAGGTTGTCAAGTTGATCGCAAACTAACTGAATTATTATATGAAGAAACTTCCTTTGAGGCTCTCTCCCATTATAGGTTGTCAAGTTGATCGCAAACTAACTGAATTATTATATGAAGAAACCGTTTTTGAGGACCTCTCCCATTATAGGTCTCTAGTTGATGGCACACTAACTGAATTATTATATGAAGAAACTTTTTTGAGGCCCTCTCCCATTCAAGGTTGTGTAGCTGATCGCAAACTAACTGAATTATTATGTGAAGAAACTTCCTTTGAAGCCCTCTCCCATTATAGGTTGTCTAGTTGATCGCAAACTATCTGAATTATTATATGAAGAAACTTTCTTTGCGGCCCTCTCCAATTATAGGTTACCTAGTTGATCGCAAACTAACTAAATTATTATATGTAGAAACTTTCTTTGAGGCCCTCTCCCATTATAGGTTGTCTAGTTGATCACGAACTAACTGAATTATTCTATGAAACACAGCGCATGTGTATGAGCGTGAACCTCAGATCTACAAGCAGAATGATACCCTAGCATTGTAGCCAATAGATATCAGGGTATATAAAGTACTTCATGTCTCAATGTTTTTGCTCTACTGTCCTTTCGAAATTGCGCGAAACCTACCAAATGAAGCCTGTCCCCATGGCCGCACTCGCTAAAGTGCCTCCCTTTGGTGCTTCGTGACGCAGGGGATCGTAGGTTCGAGTCCCGCGTTGGACATGTGTGTTTATATATTTGTAAAATGCGCATGTGTGTGTATCAGCAGAAGAAAGCAAACGGTAATCAAAGGGTAGCCAAGTAAATGTTAGAAAAATGAAAAAAAGGGAATACAGCGCCGGGGTTCCGACCAGGCTTCAAAACTGTATTAAAAAAAAACACACACTAAAGAACCGACGCCCAAGAAAAGATATACTCACAGCAGTAAGCTATGTTTGCCCAATACATAGTGGAGTCATGAAGAAAGCAAGTAGCTCTGTTATTGAAAGATTTATTTGTTGGGGTGAAAAAAAAGTCAATAATAATAATAATAATAATACAGGCTCCTTTGCCTGACACGGCCAGAATTGCAGTGTGTTTCGATATGAACTGTTGCTTTTTCGTGTACCGGTAGAAAAAGACGAGCAGAATGCGGTTTCGCCGTAGCGCCCTCTTGATGAGAGGTAGTTAGGTCCAGACAGATGATGTTATTAATTATATATCAGAACCATCCATCAGTCATTCCTCTAATTAACCGTCAGTAGTCTCTGGCTTTCCGCCCAACAAACACGATTAGAAAGGGCTCCGTAACCACAACAATAGGTTCCCCCTCTTCCCCACTGACAGAGGCTTTGACAGACTGCTGATACTCAAGTAATTTGGAGCTGCTTTGCAACCCAGCAACCAGTTATAATTCATTCGCGATCAAATAAAAAATAATGTAACAGTTCTGAGATTGCCACAAAGTTAAATCTATCCAATAAACGTTTTAATGTACAATGAGTTCTCCATTGGAGAAGATCTATAGGTAATGATTTATTTTCAAGTTTCTATTCTTCACTTTGAAGGAATTCCTACAGTGAGACTGCTGTCAGATTTGCTCTAATGAGCCGGCTCGATCGTGATATGATGTGCAGAGCGACTACAGCACAAAAGTAGTGCTTCCTTTCAAAAATGTAACACCCGAAGGAATGTAATATTATTAAAATTTATTAATTATTAACCACGATTAATGTCCGAGCACTATTACACTCAGTTTGGGTGCGGGACACATGCAATCGGTGACACTCACACTCAACTATTCTTATACTTGTACACATTATGTTAGTTTAGGTTAGTCCTAACTTAAGCAATAATGGTTTCCCAGAACTGAATCCCCGAATGCAAATATCACTAAACTGTGCCGGAGTGCAAGTGTCCGTTTTACCGATCTTTGTATTAACCCTTCATCAATTTTCATAATGGCTCGCCTATTCTGTTATTGCATTAGATTAAGCATGGTTAGGATAACGAGCGTAAAAAGCACATGGCTTCCTTGGGAAAGAGAGTAAAGCCGTTGGTCCGTCGGATATTCATAGCACCTAAATAATACCTTAAGCCTGATAAAGAGGCCTCTGAGCACAATTAAACTGTCTTTCACGCACATTACAGAATAGAACGCTGAGAGCCACAGTAGTTAAAAACCGTCCATAAAATGAATAGAAAGAAACGGGTAGTCATTACAAGCTAAGATGAGATTGGAATACCCCAATAGTTATTTTTGACGTTACAATCTTCGGATACTAATGTTAAAAACGTTTCAGGCAAACTTACATCTTTAAAACCAGAACTTATAAGATATCCGACCGGAGATGAAATTCAAATCGTCACTCAAAACTTCGTTATTATTCCACATTCTTGGATCAATCCTCGAGTTCTCGGATCAATCTGTAGAGTGCACTCATGTACCAGCTATATTCCGTGATGGTGGTACTTCGGCCAGGACAAAAAAAAAAAAAAAAAAAAGAATCACATGCCTAGTAAGTTTTTATTCATTTATTGTGTATTTCATGAACTATATCTTCCAATGGGTTTCAATGTTAAAAGTGATGTTGGTCTATGAATAAATATTTTTGAAATAGCTTATTATTATTAGAACACGTCTTTAGAGCTTTCGAATTATGCACCATGTGTCAAATTTCCCCCCTCTGTTGAACATTTATTTTTCGCTTTTTAGATTTACCGGTCCCATTGTCCTTAACTTTTTAAACAAATATCTAACAGCTTCTCGCTGGAATAACAGAAATGTCATGACATTATATTATTATTTGTGTGTCTATTATCATTTCGTTTTTTATATATGTATCACACATAAAAACTATTCAAACGTGAATTTCTCGAAACGTATTCCAACTCGAACTGGAGACAAGAACCGCCCGTCCCCATGGCCGCGCTTGCTAAAGCGTCTGGCTTTGGTGCCTCGGGGCGCAGGGGATCGTGGGTTCGAATACCGCTTTGGGCATGCGTGTTTGTGAATGTGCATGTGTATTTTGTCATAAAGCAGAAAACGGTAAATATAGGAAATTCAGGGAAAAGGGTGAAAAAAAGGGATAAGAAACAGGAATACAGCGCCGGAGTCCTGACCAGGCTCCGAAACTATATTTAAAAGAAAAAAAAATCTGACACAGTAGGTATAACAGCTGTTAAATACAACTTCGAGCGAGACGATCATCATTAGTGTGCTGCGAAAAATACCGAGGTCACAGTGGTAAAAGCAAATTACGGAAAAATGCGATCTATGGCCCCTCTAAATGGAACGCATGGTACCATATTCAGAAATATATAGGCAATTCATTAAAGAATAGAACATGTACACTATGATCTATTGTGTAATAAGCTAGATGTTTGAGAAGAGTGTTATTTAAACAAGTTATAGGAAGCGTTCGGAAAGACTTCTCTTATTTCAGAATATCCATACCTTCGTTTGTTATGCCATACCTAAATGTTGCATTTTCAGATAAGCAAATTAAGGATATTCTCAATTAAAATGTCAAATACTCACTAGACTATCTTTCTGAATTACTTTGCAGGCATCAGGGAACTGGCGAGGTATTTTTGCATCCTTTGTTCTATTCATTTTAAATGAGCTTTTTAGAATGAATACATTATTAAATTTAATTTTTAATAGTATTCAGATTTAGTTATATTTTGTATTGATTTTATCTTTTTGATGCTAAATTTCTTCTATCTAAAAATCCTGTTATTTTTACGCAAGTTCTTTTCCCACAATTTATTTTTATGTAGCTTCTACACTGTATATACTTTTATAGCTTTGAGAGAAAAAAATAGGGACACAATACCAATAATAATCAATAATAGTGGATACCTGGGGAATGGTCGATGCCACAATAAATTATTTGAAATACTTACTTTGTGTAGTACGTTATCTCTTAAAGTTTACTAATTACATAAAACTATACAAACAAAATAAAATCCCTCAAAATGAAGAGCACTTCAATGGCTAATCCAAATTTGAGATACTTGCACTAAATGTCTTAAATAAATGATATTTTAATTATAATTGATAGACATTTTTGAGAAATAAACAATTTCGAAGAAACGGTCAACTAAAGGATACTTTGGGATGAATGATTTTTTTTGAAAATCTTCGTTTCACCAAATTTGGTGTGTGAAAGGGGAATGTGGTAGTCTTAACGTCAGTCAAATCTATTAAGAAGGGGTCGTTTGTAATGGTTTTGAAATGTCGTTCTCTTTGTTTGTAAAGAAGAAGAAACTATCACTATTTACGAATTGAGAAAAACATGAAATTAAACCAATAACGAAGTTTCTCCATAAAAAGTATTTGAAATAAATTGTAACGAGATCTAAATATTTAGTATGATTATGTCTTTCTCTTATGGATCACAAATTGTTCAAAAGCCATTTAATATTAATAAAATTTCGGAGACTATTCGCGAAAATTTCAAAATATGCATTTAATTTTTCATGAGAAGGTTTTCAGCATATGGTATTTTAATCTAAATCGTTAGAGCCATTTTTGAGAAGACCATAAGTTTAGAAAAAACTTTGCATGGAGAAGGTAATTTTGGTTGGCGGATATTCTTTAAAATCTTCGTGTGGCATCCTTGGAGATGCTGAACCTAAATACCAAGTTTCGTTTAGTTATGCTGCTCCCCCCCCCCCCGCAGACCTATTTCTAAAGTATATTTTCAACGAAATCTTAGTATTAAATTTTAGAGCTGCAGTGCTTTAACACCTAACAAGTAAGTGCTAGGGGAAAAAAAAAAAGAATGTCGACTAATGTTAGAAAATCAAAACAATAATTATTCAGAAAGAAAACAAATGCTGTTGATAAAGTTTCATTAGGAAGTTCAGGTTTGAATCTCTTGAGCATCCAAAGTGAAACATTTTCTTGCCTGTGTATCAACAAAACAAAAGTAGTTTTACTGCAGTGATATTAATCTGTATGCTTGGTCCCTGATGTATAGGGATCATTTAAATCCGACCCTGGCATGCAGATTTCATATCAACAGTAATTCGTCCTTTCTAAAATTCGAGCCGAGCCAGCAATGAAGTCTATTACTATTAAAGCCATAAAGAGCTATTTAACAACTGTATGGCCCTCTGCAAAACGCTCATTAACGCTTTATTGGTGTGCGGTTTTGTAAATGCATTGCACGTGCAATTCGTTTCTCGGTTGTTATGAATGCAACGCAAAATGTGCGAAATTTGTGGCACAGGCAAAACCGACATTGAGGGCAAATAAAACAGCTAACCTCTCTCGCTCGCCCTTTTATGTTCACACCGCTCTTAGCACAGTTTTAAATAGCAGAGGGAGGATTTTCCCTTAGGAGGCGTAATCTTTAAGTTAGCGAAACACTCACATGGTTCTTTAACCGCTGAAGATACCCCTTAATATGCAAGAGAGCATGCCAAACCTTGGATAAAGATGTCCAAAAGGATACCCAATTACGGTTTAACTCTAATACTGCATATTATTATTCTAAAAGAAAAGACACAGAGCATTAAAGAAAACAGTACGAATACAGATTTTTATTTACGTATATCGGTTCAAGGTTTCGCAGGTCGTCATAAAACACTAATAACTTAGATAAAAATATTACTTACATGAAAATAAATGTAATAATTTATTAACAGCTGTTGCACATGGTGGTTCCTCTAGTAAGGTTATTAACATTAACCTTTGTCACAAAATGGTGATCAATATTCAAGCGGTTATTTGATTAAAAGGATCAGAACTTGCATGTCATAATTGCTGCATGAATTAAATATTAAGACAATTTTAATTAGTAAATGGAAGTCAAGATTCAGATAAGATATAACCAGTAAAAATTCAGCTAACAAATATGACCATATGCAATCTCAGCTATAGCAAATATATATTAAAAGTTAGCAATAAAATGGGCAAAACACATATAGATTCTGTTATCAGTACTGAATCCAGAAAATTCAAATTTTCGCATTACAGCATAAACAAATAGTACATAAGAAAACTATCGTTGAGATACATATCATGAACATTTTAATCTATAGGTAACTAACTATAAATCCTATGTGCGTGCGCGCGCGTTTCATATAGGTTCCTATATTTACCATTGCACAATTTCGTCCAAATTGGACATACTACATACAAGATTACTCAAATGTATTTGATGTATGCAGATACTGCATCTTGAAATCGTTTCAGAACTCAATGGAACTTTTTCAAATTAAAACCCGCCTGTGAAGAACTGACGAGAGCGGACCTCGCTTTATCTGTCTTGTTAATCAGCGGACACGTGAGCGGGTCACCTCATTGTAAGGGGGAAAACGAAGGTTGCATTTGCTAGTTGTGCACTATTAGGTTTAATTCGAAATAGTCCCATTAAGTTCTGCAACTCCTTTAATACAGGAATATCTGATACTATTTAGGACAAGAGTAAACATATCTGAGGTGACATGACAAAAGGCCACCCCAGTGAAAGAAGGATTGTAAAACCTTCTGCGGTAAGCAGTGTTAGGATTGCAACCGAATGCTAAATACGTAGATAATCATTCTTTTTCATTCTTTTAGGGGCGGTAATGCTAAAACATTCTAAAAGGTATGTAATGAAATTTGTTAAATGGGAGACATTTTGGAGGATTTTATACGAATGAGAAATTTAACATAAATAATCTTTTGAATAAAAGTAAAGATACTGTGGTGTTGTATAAAATAAAACCATCCCTAACAAGGAAGAGGGTGGAAGGTGTTCGGCGGAAACAATTTTAGGTTTTTATCAAACGAACCTGTTTTATCAATATTTTTATAAATACTTTAATTTTACAAGGTGGCCCAACAGAGCCGTATTTTACATGGGCAGATAACTTTCATGTATTTGAAAAGTTGCAGAGCTCGAAGGGGCAATTCTAAGTGAACAGCGGACAATGGCAATAGCACAGGCGATCTGAGCTGTACTTCCTTACATATAAGCGGAAACGGTAAGGGAATCTCGCTCAACCAGTTTTCAAGCTCATAAGAGTCTGTAAGATTAACATATCTTCCACTTCGTCAACAAGGCTTTCATTATGAGAGAATAACGTCACCTTTTAAACTGATAATTAAGAAATTAGTATTTCTGCTAATGCATTCATAAACGCGTATATTTATTAACGTTTTGTCAACATTTATAAATATACAACAAAGATAATTATAAAATTACTATCGAAATGTTAAGAACAAAGCTAACCAGAAAAGAATGTTATAAAATTACCAATGTTAGATTTTCTCAATTGTTAAGATATTTCACCTTTTTTAGCACTAATTCCGTTTAATAGACGTGATCGTTCGATTAAATATTTTATTGTCCAGCTTTACAACTAAAGCAATGAGATTGCTTATACATAAGGCGTTTAGAATGAAAGCAATGTTTTAAATCTTTACAAATTTAAGCAACTCGACTTACTGCACAGTATGTATATGCAACCTCTGTGCCATATATACATACATATATATACATACATTACATACACACAAACATACATACATTACATTACGTGCACACATACTTACATTAAATACGTTACACACATTACATACATACATAAATATATACATAATATAGTTCATAATCAGCATAGATTATAAAATTGTTCATTTGCTCAAACACATTATAACGTGTATATCGCATATAGGGATCTACAATAAGCTTATCATAATTTCCTGAGCCATTCAAATTGAGCTATTACTCCACTTAATGAGATCTCTCACATTATCATTTACTTGAAATGAGTACTGATGAACAGTTCTAGCTGTTTGTATGAAACCAATGTTATTCTGATGTATTTATATTTTTATTTATTAATGTCATCATAAAAATATAATACCCTTTACTCATTTTAATTTCTCCATCCAATTTCTATTGTTCATTTATATGGACACCTATATTATATTTGGTGTTTATATAGGATTTTGCTCAAACAAAGAAATTCGTTTATCTTATCTTGGGTTCACGAGAAATTTATAGCTACTACATAGCAGTAGCAATAATGAAAACAATTAGAATGATGAGTTCAAACCAACTAGTCATGATGGGAAGAGAAACGTAAGTTCACTTAGCTTCAATACACTGTGAGGATATGCAGTAATCCTTGACAGTTATTTTAAATCATAGACACAATTAGAGATGTATTGTTCAACCCAATATATTAATAAAGCAGTTAAGATTACATCATTACAGATATTACATTCTGACAATAAATAACTGAACAAAAAGAAACCAATAAAGTTCGCTTAGTTCTGATTTTTTATATAAATATATTCTAAATGGGCGTTTAGATTTACAAAAGTATTTTGAAGATGAACGCAAGAAAAAATGTTTAATAGTAAAACTAAATCTTCGCCAATTATTCTTATTCAAAACCATTATGACCTCCTAAATTTAACTATGCTGTAGTGCTACGTATTAATGTTCCCCGAGAACTTCATTTTTCACATTTTTGGGCGGTGTGGAGCTCAGGACTTATTTATGTTGCGTTGTGGGACAGCTTTGATCATTTAGGTCGAAACTAGAGTCGTGCGATGTTCGAACTTGAGACGAGATACAAAGAGCCTTGGTGCATATGCAACCAACAAAACGCTTGAGTGGAGTGCGCACATCTAGAATATCTGAGAGCTGTCAAATTTGTTCGAAGGAGCATTTCGAAGCGGTATTTGATGAATAGAACAGATGGTCTTGCTTGATTTATTGACGTTCCAAGCGATGCAGTTAATACTAAGTGCAGTAAACTTTTGTTTGTAAAATACAGCAACGGTCAGAAATGTATTAGTATATATGGATGATGATTTAACCCAGAACAAGTCAAGGTCTTTTATATTCATTTACAACAACGATAATCAGTAATTAGTTTGAAATTTGCATCATTTAGAGGTAGCATTATTTCCTTTGGATGTGAAACTGAGCAAGGAGAACGTTCTCTTTTCTTTTTTATTCATTTTAAGATGTTTACTTATGTTTATGGTTATACGACACTTTTTGCAGCGTAATTATTTCAAGGTTCATAATTACAGTTATTTTTCACATAAAAAGTTTCATTATTCTATGCATTTGTTAACATAAAATACCTAGAACATCATTGACATGATCAGTGTGAAAGGTAGAGTGTATAAATATAAGGGCAACCTAATATTTGGTAGTTGTTTTCCGTACATAGGATCATTACAAGTCCGTTAAGCACCAAAACACGTGCGGCAGCCCGTTATTTTGATAACCTATGTTTTCCAAAGCTGTACAGAGCTTCTAACTTGACTGAGTTATCGCGTAAAGGAGAGAAAGCCCGTCCATTAAACAGGGGCGAAGTCTAACAAACGTAGCTTGCCTCGCTTTAAAAAGCAAACCTCGGTATCGGCGACACTCGGCAAACATGAACCGAGCGCAGAGCATGTTTTGCATGACATTAGTCAGAATACAAAGGCGATTAAGTGAGACAGTAGCCAAGAATTAAAGAGGCTCAAGCAAGGGGTTCTTGATTTCATTCAGTTTTAAAATACCAATATATTTATTACATTTATATTCGATTTCACCGACTTCACACGAAGACAAGATACTATCTTCTCCTACCAGTCATCCCTCAAATCTAGAACACTAACGTGGAGCCATTAACATATTTTCTTCAAATATTTGGCTTACATGTTGGCCCCTTAAACCAGCATTTTACATCCGTGGTTTTTCGTCACGGAGATTTAGATTCTGAGCAATATAGACTTAAATAAAGCTCCCATTATTAGAGGAGGTATAGCATGATGGGCACCGATGAAAGAACCATAGCCTGCTAGAATATTTATGCAAGTACATGTTCTCTTGGGTGGTTTTCTCCGTAGTTCTCAACGGTAGGACATTAATGTGTCTAGTAAAAACATTACCCAATATATTGAGCACGTATATTACCACCCTTAGCTGCGATATTTATTGCATTTAACAGCAAACGGTCTTGCCGTGGCCGAGTGGTTAGACTTTTCGCCTCTCACCTAGACGGCCCGAGTTCGATCCCAAGCGACCTCATGTGAGTTATATGGTGGACAAAGCGGCGCAGGGGCAGGTTTTCTGCGGGTTCTCCGGTTTCCACCGGTGCTCCATCTTCATTTCATGTATTACAAGTGTCATCGCCTGCGGTTCCACAAGAAGTAAAGCGGGTGTTAAACACAAAAAAAAAAAAAAAATAACTGCAAAGATTCTTCTCTTATTCTTTCTCCTTTCACATCATTTCCTGCTCCCTCTCTCTCTCTGCGCCTGTCTTTCTCGTCCACCGTAGTCTAGGAATAACATGATAGCCTCTGATTCCCAAGACCGTGGTTGGGCAATGGCTTTTTCGGGCGTAAAAAGTCTTAGCATAGCTTCTTCCTTCGGAAGGCAAGTATCGCAAGTTTATGGCACGTAAAAAAACCTCAAGCCTAATAGTGTCCGGCCTCTGTGCAGAATTGTGCGATCTTTCACGCTCAATATAGAATGGAAGGGAATAACAGCAGCAGCTAAAAGAGTGTCCATAAATAAAACTAATTTAATTTAGCTCCCTCTCTTCTGCTATTCAACACCCTATGCCTTCGCTTCTGTTGACTTCATCCCCCCCCCCGCTCTTTCTTTCTCACACCAAAATGTATGTCCTGTGAAATTTGTAGGGCAGTATTAAAACTACTCTTTATTAAAAAATCAAGTTTAATATATTCAAACTAATGTCTCTTTACGCTTCCTTTACTTATACTTGCAAGTCTTTTGCTTAAAAAAATTCCGACTCAAATTTGAAGAGAGATGTAATCAGCAAGTGTCCAGATCTCATGTACCACTTATTGTTTTATTATGCTTCCCTTTCGATGTTCACTTTCTTAGTTTCAAAGAGTGGTAGTTTCTTAACTGAGACTTTATGCATGTGCAATAACACAAACAATTGGTTGAAGCGCTTAACCTTGAGGGCTTCAAATAATTCACAGTCACCTGGTTTCTTGTATCTCCAGCAAATGTAGACATGTCTTAAACAGCTTACCATTATGCTGGGTATTTCCTGTAACAGTCCAACTGAGTTTGTCCATAGAACCAGCTCTGTTATGATTAACTAAGGCTTTTCAGGGTTCATGGCTACCAATTGATTGTCAGTGCTCCTTATATCTCCTTGCAAGTATTTCTCTATTAACTATCGAACATAACTATGGAATAATATAAACTGGGGTTCATATTAGTAAACCTTTTTTTTTTTTTTTTTTTTTGTCAAATCATTTAACCTGTCATTACCCCCTGTCCTGGCACCTCCACAACACTGTTCCTTAATTTTATTCAGTCAATTTCGTAAGGAGCTCCTGGCATTCTCAGATGAGTTTAGATCTGCTTCACTTGTTTTAAGAGACCTTAGGGTGTTTGAAAGTATGGCAGATAATGTGCCTAATTTTATAGTATTTTTCTAGATTTTACCCATATGCTGTCTAATTTGGCAAATGTAAACATTAAAGATAAAATCATATTGGTCAAAACTAAAGAAAGTATAATTTCCCCCCACAGCAACAATGTCTGAAACAAATATGAAATGCAATTTTTCGGTTTTGAATTGTACTCTTCAGAAACAGCGGACATACGCTCGTGGATTTATACTTTCTCATCTTACATACTTGCAGTAATAGAGAAAGTAAATAATTTGAATGTTGAGATCTCCAGCAAATTCATACTTCCCTGAAAAAGGCTTGTAGGGATGTGCGAATGTATATGTATGTGTATGTATGTCTATAATATTTCCATATTAACTCAAATGCGAAAAGTCCTATAAATACTAAACTTGTAACTTAAATTCAACATTTTCTAATTATGCAGCGCGAAGATTTCCAATTAAATCCTCCTAAAAATACTCTTTACATAGATTTTAGACAGTCATATTCTGAAAATATCAAAACTAACAACTTGTATTAAAATATAATATTTTTAAAATATTATGATGAAAAATAAAGACCGCAGTTTATCATATTTATTTTATTTTATATGTATTTTTGGGACATTCCTCGTTATTGGCTTGAATTTTGAGATAATTATACTTGTCTCAAGCGGAAAATTACTATTCCAAATTTTTATAGTCGCCATACGAAGAGAACGGAATTCCCAAGCCATCACATGAGCCTACTGTATTACTCCAATCCTCTTTTATCTAAAAGAAAATATGTAATGTTAATGTTTATAATAAACAGGCAGATAGAACAATAACTTTTTGTAATAATGGTTGAGGAGAAGTGTTTTAAGTCCACTTTTACTATATACGGTATCACAGGTGATATTGGGAAAGGAAATTTGGGAAGGAACGTTCCAAACCTAAATTTTGGGTTATCTTCCCGGCATTCGCATTTACTGGGGAAAAGCCTAAGTCAAGAGGACGATTTTGGAGTAATTTGAACCGAAAACCTTCTGTTCACGAAATAGTTTTTTAAGCACTTGAAAATGACAAGGTTTTTTATGCACAATTCTTTATTTGGACACAACAAACTCTGCATTTCCTAGATATAAAATGGCCTTCATTCACATGATATTTTCTATTTTTCAATAAAACATTCTTAAAAAGGCTTATTCTTCTATCCACTTGACGCTAAAAATATATTAGATCTAAACTGTCTAGACAGCTGATCGCTAGTGAGGATTTTGTCTTGGCATGCGAATTTGAAAGAAAAACGAATAAGGACTTCCTATGTTACAAACTTTACACATTGCAAAATTGAAACTAATAACGAGGAATATCTAAACAATTATTAACTCAAAAAAATGCATTTAACATAAGTTGTGTGTTGTAACAAAATCTTTATTTATTGTATAGTAAGTTACGAATTAGGTTTACCAGTGCTGCAGTTATCTACACAGTTTACCATACCCATATTTCCTTCAATGAAGTATAATACAGCAACAGTAACACCTAAAGCCAATATATTATAAACAAATAGGACTTTTGGTATCCAAGTCAATGTTAAACTTTAGGCAATAATTTACTGTCTACAAAGTTTCTGAACACTGGATTTATTATCCCAGCTACTTCTAATAGTAGTAGTAGTGAATGTTTAAGTTGGATTAACTGACTTTTTCAGAAGCAATGGATGGAATATGTCAAAAAACAAAGGTCACGCAAGTTTAAATGGGGTTCCACATATATAATATTTATTGAAAAATGCAGTGCAAGTGTGTGTAAATAAAAGAGTGAGGTTGTGCAATAAACAGTTGGATGCTCATGCATCAAGGATAAAATATAATGTTCTAATATCTTTATAATTTGTTGAGAATAATCATTGTGCAATTAAAAATTACAGCAGACCATGTGCCCAAGCTTAAACCATTTATAAATTATTTTTAACAATCTAGGGTTACCTGAGTCGATAAGAGCATTGACCTTACTTTACGCAGTGCAACAGCTGGCAGGGTTGTGGTAAGTGCGCAGACGCGAAAGTATTGATCTCACCTTGACACAATACTTGATGACATATACAGTATATGTGCTATAATTTTTACAAAGTAGGCTAAGAAAAACGAGTAGACAAATTAAATTTATCAGAATGCTGTTTACAATTAACATTAAATGCATAAATATAAGTGGATTTATTTCAAATACAGGTTGTTTATTTGCAAGTGTTGAAATGAATTTGCGGAATGTGTCTTGATGAAGACTGAAAGTTGATGGTGGATTGTTTTATGTGCATCTTCTGATTTTTGAAAACCTGAACTTTAATGAAGAGGTGTACTTTAATGGGGTCAATTTAAGTTCAGCTACCAGACGTATAGTTACTACATTTAAGCATGGTTGAGCATAAATATATTTTAAGGCACTTTCGTTAAGTTTTCATGGGATAAAACCCTATATTAGGATACAAAATGTTAGGTTTGCTAACTCATAATAATAAAAAAAAAAAAAAAAAAAAACTATTAATCAGGTTATCTACAGGCTCCCTATAAAACGCACTCTTTTCTGATGAATTTTACTTACCGATGCACACTGATTGATGTTCTCCATCACTTTACTGTTTGACGCACAGGTATGCACCAAACAGAATCTCCGACAAGTCCTGTTTGGAGGGCGGCGGATACCCAACGTTCATCATTAACTCGATTTCCCAAGCTTATTCTTTGAACTCATTACATCTTTGACAAACCTTCCTCCATCGATCCATCGCTGACGCTCGCAGCAGTGTCGAGTCCTTTGACTCAGTCTCGACTTATTTCTCGTATTGATATTGTGCACGGCAGGGGCCTGAATAACAAGGGGCCTGCGGCTTCCACCCCTCAACCAAAACATCGCGACAAGCAACTAGGGAACAAAAGAAGGAAATGTACACTGAAGCACAGGATGTGACTTACCCTTCCAGATGACAAGTAACGTTGCTACAAAGGTATTTCACTTTGCCAATTAGTGTTAACAAATCAAAACTTGCATAGATGCAATCGAACAGATGCTGGAGAATGTTAATAATCGGGAGAATTTAGGAATCCCTATAAGTCTTTTGTTTGTTTTTACTTCGCCCTACTCATACAGCTAGGGAAAATATTCTATTCCATCCAAAATACGATTTCTAGTTTTCGCCGGAAGGGTTTTGAGGCCCCCTGAAATCTCAACAAGAATTTTTGGGAAAAATACGTCTGTATCTGTGTGTTTGAACTTAAAACCTCAAAAATGAAAAGTCAACTAAATAACAAAGTTGGCATATAAATGAATTTAATTTATTTACACTTAATATTACAATTAGATATATAATACCATTTTACGATCACTTCAACATAGGTACAAATAAAATACAGTAATACTAAATACTAGTTATTCTTCTGATGCTGTTAACTTTGCGGTTATACAACTATCAGGCAAACTACATCTAAAGATGACTTCCCTCTTGATATGTAATTATGTTTCCTGCCGATCCACCCCATTTTTATTTATTTTCTTAAGCATTTTCCTTTAACGTTGCTCAGATAGTCCCCAAACTCTAAAAGATTTCGAGTCTAGTTGTAATATTCACCTACGATTCCTCTTATCTCTCTTCTCAATACATATTGCTCTCCTTTCTTTAGTTTTTTCATTTTTGTCAGAATTACATGCCAATAGTTGTCTTGCATTCCACTCTTCGGACATTCTTCCACTACTCCTAATCGGGCCCAAGCAGACTCTTCCCTCGTCCACTTGTAACCTTTATCTACCTAATTCTCTCTACCCAATATTTTCTTTAGCTCCCTGTATACTCTCAGGGTCTTGAGCAATGTTGCCGAAACTACCTAATAAGTCCTGAGTTTCCCTATCATCAATTCTTTAACTTTTTTTTTTAAAATCCACTTTCGTTGCTCTCTATCCCGCCACACCATACCTAGACCGATATTTTCATTATCTCGTTAATTCTATTAACTCGGGTGTTTCTTCTCCTCATCTTCTCTTGAGTCACTAAACAATGTTTCAAAGTTCTATTCACGCCGTGCCGTGGTTAGATCAGCCGCCTCTCACCAAGGCGGCCCGGGGTTGAACTCAGGCGACCGCATGTGGTGCATTAAGCGGCTTTCTCCGGTTTCTCCCGTCATCGCATTCCATCTTCATACTATGTTTTATCAGTGTCATCGCCTGTAGTACCATAGCAATAAAAGCGGGCATTAAGCACCAACAAAAAAAATGCTATTCTGTACCAAATTCTTGATCCTAAGTCAATATTTCAGGGTTCTTGTCATTATTATTCATTTCCTATTCTGCCTAGTTCAGCTTTTGCAAGCGTATTTGACGAGCCTTTAGGTAGCCCCAAAATTTGTTTACAAAAATTTCTGTGAATCAAATCTATATTTAGCCATCCCTCCTCAATGACTCATATTTCTACTCCAAACATCATTTTAGCCTCTACTAATGCCGCATACAGTTTCTCCGCCACTTTATATACATTTCTGGTACTTTGGGCCAGCAGCTTTCAGAACCAACCTTCATTTTGCTAAAGTCCGGTTTTTTTTTTTTTTGCTCCCATTTGCACCAAGTCTAATACCCAAACTTGGCATTTAAGTTCTCCATCATCGCCAGATCTGACACAAAGATTTTCAAGAAACTTCTCACATCCGAAACAACATTTTACATGGATTATTTTCGAAAATGTTGATTTTCTCAAATATGGGATAACATTTTTTATTAAACTATCAAACCTTTAAGTTATTTTCATGAAAAATGAAATGTACTTATATTTCGAAGTCTTTTGAGAATAGCTTCTGAACTCCTCCTCATTCTAAATAACTTTTCATAATTGGTAAAGCGTAAGAGATGTAAACAAAAATTAATATTTCATTAAAGATGCCACTTTATGAGAAAGCATTTTGTGGATTTAATCACTTCTAAGATATTCTGTATTAATTTTTTAATTTTAAAAACCTTGTAGGTAACTACTTTACTCAAATAAAAAGACATTCGTTGGTTTCCGAGGAATGTCTTCATCTAAGAGAACGGATTCTGAAAACCAAAATATAGTGGCCAGCACCTAAAATATTTCACTATCGTTTAAACCTACGATATTCTCTTATTCCCAATACACAAGAAAACATTTTACAAATATATAGCTAAATAGCCAGAAGAATACGCAATAGATAAACGGAGGAATACGCTTTTGTAAGACACGGCTGCTGAAGAATGTGTACAGAAAGTCGTGTGAATATAACGCATAATAAGTTGTAATTTCTACTTTCTCTAGCACATTTGTACAATGTACATAGTAGAAAGAGAAGATTGTATTTCATCCAAAAATTCGATACCGAAATTTCACCAGAAATATATGTTTTGAGACACCTGAATCCTAAAAAGTATTTTTAGAAAAAGCTCTTTGTGTGTGTTTCTGTGAATATCATATCTCAAAAACAAAAAGTTCTTTAAATACTAAACTTTACATTTAAGTGCAGTATCTCCAAGGAGACAACACGAAGATTTTCAAGAAAGGTCCTTCACTCCAAATCACTTTTTACATGCAACATTTTTCGAAAATTTTGAGTATCTAAAACGTGGCTGTTACGACTTGATTTAAATAACATATATTAAAGCTATTTACATGGCCAAATGCATACCTATCTTGAATTTCCTAGGGTTAGCCTCTGAAGACATCATTCTGAATGACGCTTGCATAAGTAAATGGTCAACTGTAAGTTATAGACATAAAAATACTGAAAAATATATATTATGTATGTATGTATATGTATGTATGTGTGTGTATGTATGTATGTATGTATGTATGTATGTATGTATGTATGTATGTATGTATGTATGTATGTATGTATACATCGATCGCGTAAAACCGCACAATTTATGTATTTTACACTTTGTTGTGGAGGTAACCGTTTCCTGGATATTCTTTGTTATTGGTTTTAATTTTAAAATACTTATCTATACTTTTCTCAGACAGGAAATGGTGCATTTCTTTTGTTTTACTTCTGGCCATGCAAAGAAGTGAATTTTAATGACAGCCGCAATTCGACAGTTTTTAAAACATTTGACTATCGCTTTAACATTCCTTTAGTTCCCTTCTACTTATAAGGAACTAAATATTAAGAACATTCTGCTAATGAGTATCTCGATTAGCATGGTGTGGTAAGAAGTATTAGTAGTTTGTTTGTAGAACAGCTTGAAGCAATACTATATTTGTAACGCTGTACAACCACTTAATCTTTTAATTACATTTTTTTATGATCTTGGTTGCCCATTTCAATAGATAAGTTCAATATAAAGGCCGAAGTTAAACAGATTTGTTCAAGGTGACTTACGTTATAAGTAACAGATAAAAACCCTTATATGTATGTAACCGGGACGAACTATGTTGCACACAATTTGCGGTCCACGGACTCTCCTGCATATTTTAAGTTAACTTACCGAATTTCACAATATAAGTGGGCAAGTAAAATTAATCTGGGCGTAAGATTACATGAATATTGCAGTTTTATTATCCACTGTTTTACCTTCTCTAGCAGTTCTTCTGATTCACGGTTTTGGACTTTGCAATCCCTCCCAGTTCCAAATTGGTCTGCCCATCTCATTTTCAGCCTTCCTTGACTTCTTTTACCTTTACGTTTATAATTCATTACTATTTTAGGTGTTCTGAGATATTAAATCTTCTATTTTTAATTCTTCGTGATATATTGACTGCGTTTTCGGTCTACTTTAGGCATCATCCAGCTATTGCTCTTACGAATTTAATTTCTGATGTCTGTATTCTAGTACTATCTATATATTTTTATTAATGTCCGCACATCAGAGTTGGCACTGCCATGGTTTGTACAATTAACTAAGGAGTCTTTTCGGGCTTTACTTTTTAAATGTTTTTTTTTTCGCGCGCCTGTTATATAGTTGAATTTATTTACTTGCTCTATGACATCAACTTCTCCCTGGTACGAGAATTACATTTTAAATACTTGATGGATGATATCCGCTCAATTATTGTATTATCTAGTACTATTTTTTGATATGACTGGATTCTTTCCTCTGAAATCCACCTTTTTTAGATTTGTTTGCTGATATTTTCATTCTATATTCAATAAGGCTGGTCCCCATGGCCGCGCTCTCCAAGGCATCTCGCTTTGGTGAGATCGTGGGTTCGAGTCCAGCTTTGGGCATGGGTGTTATATGTTTGTGTATATTTGTGTGTGTGAAATTCAATAATCATACAATAATCATACAGAAAGTAAAGTAAAACAATTAGGTAAATAAAAGTAGGGTATACAGCGCCGGAGTCCGGAACAGACTCCGGAACTGTATTTAAAAAAATAAAAAATAACAAAATAGCAATTTTATTTAAGCAATGTAAATACCTTCTGAAGATCATCTTTATTTGTGGCCATTAATACATGATCATCTTTGAATAATATCTTCCCTAGCATGCATGTACAATGTACATAATAATTAGAATACAACATCACCCAAATTTCTATACCGATATTTCACCAGAAATACATGTTTTGGGTAGCTCTGATTAAAAAAAAATGATTCTTAGCAAAATTCTGCATGTGTGTGCGCGTGTGTGTGTGAACCGTATAACTAAGAAACGAAAAGTTGGTTAAATACCAGACTTTAGATAGAGCATTTTATGAAATTTTCCATTCGCTCATAACTGTATTTTGATTGAAATGCCATATATTAAAGACATTTACATGGCAAATAAAGTGTATATCCTGAATTACTTAAGAGCATTCCATAAAATCCTGCTCATCTGCATGACTTTTTCATTACTGGCAAGATCGCAAGAGATAGACAAAACTGTGACACAAAACATGTGAAACTCGTTAAAGCATACAATTTATGCCATATGCAGTGTGTTTGTAGAGCTAACTATTTCCGAGATATTCCCTGCGTTTGGTTTCAGTTTTGGAACATACTAACTCTTCTCAAACGGTAAGTCCTGTTTTTGTTATTCTTTTTATTCTTGGTTGTGGAAGGAGAGCCGAATTGCAATGTCAACTGCAAAGCTTTTAAAAGATATATGGTCGCTTTAGACTAATGTCATGCCTTATGTCCTTCTACTTAGAAGGAACTAAGTAATAAGACCACATGATTTAATGTTTCTGTCCATTAGCATGAAGTCATACAATAGTTTGTTGCAGAATAGGTAGAGAAAATCATGAAAATAAAGGAAACAAGATTTTTAATACTTTGATTTAAATCCTTAAGGTGTGGAAAGAAAAATGATCCCAGACTGAAACACACGAGATGGACTTTTAACATTTTAGCCTGTATGGTCCGCTGTGATGTTAAGCGTAAAGGGTAGATAAAGGAGGGGAACATCTTGCGTATTGCGACCAACACAGTTTTATTGTAACACCCCCCCCCCCAAGAGGAAAGGATAAAGTGAAAGAATAACTGAGCTGCATGTCGTAATCAGATAAGTCCCAGAAACGCAGAAGTTCCTAACATTTCCAAGCTCGAAGACTGGTCACACACCTGGAGTCACCAGAAAGGGCGACAAGAGAACCTGTTGATCTGCCAGCTCTCTATTGTTCACGGGGAATGCTCTCTCCAATGAGCATGCATCCGCACCATCTGTCCGATTCCTCCATAAGTCACAAAACCAGAAGCACACCTAAACTAGGGACTGAAAGGAGGGTAAATGATGGGGAAAGTCGTGATAAATGAAAAAGCACACCAGCATTTTGACTACCGTCTCGGAGAAATCATGTCTGAGAGGACGGCTACTGAAGATCAAATCTCGGACCTCCAAAATGCTTCCACCATGATACCGCGGCGTCACCTGTCCCGATAGAACGCTTGCTGTAAACTACTAAAAAAAATGTATAGATAGATATATTTTAAGAAATTCTATTACTGTAATTTTCAGAAATGCAACTTCATAGAAAAAGTATATGTGCTATAGGGAAGACATACAATTGGAGCAAAAATTGTTTTAGGAATAAAACATCTGATGCGCTACATTCACACGGTTTTCTCTGCCTAATCTGTAACAAATAATTATTATAAAAGTTTATTCTTCTCTCTACTTCATCTTGGTCGAGTTAAACTTTAGCCGAAGTGTTTTTTTTTTTTTTTTTTTTTTTTTTTTTTTACTTAGATTCTTCTAAGTAGAAGGAAATAAGATAATACACTACGCTATTGCTAAAATAGTCAAATTTTTTGAAAGTGTCGCCGTGTGATTTAATTGCAATTCCCTTTTCTTTGCATGACTAGGATGAAAAAGTGAATAAGGACTTCCCACTTGAGAAAACTCTTAAGCATTGGACATTTGAAAATGAACTACAAGTAATAATTCTGGAAGAATTAGCTCTACAAATAATGTATAGCTCATGCATTGTGTGTTTTAACCAGATCAACAGTTTTCTGTAGTAAGTATTTGTGTATCGAATGCAGAGGAATTCAGTGGCTCTTCTCAAGAAATTTAAAATCATACATTTCACATGTCACGTGTTAAACTGAGATATCTCAGAAAAACCAATTGCCGATATGAAGAACGATTTATACAAGCGCTGCAGTTCTCTTTTACTTTCTACGCAATGAATACTAAAATAAAAAATAAAACATATTGTATGTTTGAAGATAAGAGAATGCCACATTAAGATTTTGGACATGACAGCTATAAAGTATCTCAAAATTAATTCTCCCCTCATGCATAGTCTTTCAGCTTTCAAGTACACAAGAAATTATTAAAATAAAACTTCAGCACCTACTTTTGGTATCTTCGGATGCCATATCGTGTCACATTACCGAGAACATTATGTAGATCCTATTGTAAACCTGATAACTAAAAAATTTACTATTTATAGACCTTCTTACTTTCTCTTCCAAATATTACGTACATACAGAATAGATAGAAAAGGTATTTCATTCCACCCAAAAATGTAACACTTACCCTTTCTGCATTACGTTGTAGAAAACTTTAAAAGGACCCACCCTATTTATTAGGTCTACAAGATTTTCTCTAACCTCCATTGTTTATAATTGGACATTTAAAGTATTCTTTCGAAAGCTTATTTTCCACCTTCTGCATTTGAATAGAGACAATTTTTTTGCAGAAATAACTACATTATGCTTTTCACTATAGATACAAAGGGAATAGCGACAGTCGAATGTTTAAGAAATGTACGGCTGGGGGTAGGGATTTTTCTCTAGCCCAAATTTTTTCCTATCCTTCACAGAGTTTGAAAGTATAAATGGAACAATAACATAATTGAACCAGTAATAACCGACATCTGACATCTTATGCTACAAAACAATTTATTTGGAATAAATTTTGAGATTTAGACATTAATTTTTACTTTCTCTATACGTACTATGTACATAGTGTATAGAGAAGGTATTGTAATGCACCCAAAAATTCTATACAGAGATTTCACCGAAAATACATGTTTTGAGACCCCCTGAATAAAAAAAAGCATTTTTAGAAAAATGTCCGCCTGTCTGTATGTGTCTGTGGGCAGCATAGCTCAAAAATGAAACGACCGTTAAAAACCAACTTGGTATTTAAGTTTGGTATCTTCCAAGGATGCGACACGAAGATTTTCAAGAAACCCGCCCGCCTCCACAAACTGCCCTTTACATGGAAACACTTTTGAAAAGTTTTACTTTCTCCAAAATGGCTCCAACGATTTGGATTAAAATATCGTATATTAAATCTGTTTACATGACAATTCAAATTTATATCTTGAATTTTCTGGGAATAGCCTCTGAAGACTACTTTATTTTGGATGAATTTGACGGATTTTTGCATAACTACTAAACCGTAAGAGATGGACGAAAACTTACCACACAGAAAATGTAGAGCACATTAAAACACATACTTTATGTAATATACATTTTTTTCGTGGATATAGTTGTTTTTAAGATATTCCTTGCTTTCCTTTTCTCATACAGGAATTTGTTAACTCGTGTCCATACAAACAAAGGAACTTCAGTGTCATAGCAACCAGCGTTTGACTGTCAGTTTAGCCTGTGGTACTCCCTTATTTCACTTTTACTTACAAGGAAGCAAGTAATAAGACTATTTCTGATAATTTTTTCTCGATTATCATTAAGTAAATAGAAGAATAAGCTTTTGATCAGTAATTTGTTGCTGAGATGTAGAGAAAGTCATGTGAATGGAACACATCAGATTTTTTGTGTAGTACGTTTTCTTCTATCGCTTAACTATAAAAACTCATATACAAGTTTTACAAGCTCACAGAGAATTCCTTTGGAATGTAGTTATATAGAATTCCTTTCTCAGGCTGTTGCAAGAAAAGTTACATTTATTGGCCATGTAAATATTTTTAATGTATAATATGTTGTTCAAAATTCACTCTAGCACTTTGTATTTATTCATATAGTTCATGATAGTGTGATTTTTCCGGATAACTGTTACTATTCTTCCAAAAACTATATCCAGATGACGAAAAGATCGACAAATAAAAGGAAATATATGCCCTTCCTCCACCGCTGATGTACTGGAATACTCTCAAAGCGTAAGCATGCCTATTATAGTGATGCTTTTATTGGGTGCCGGGCAACACTTCGGAACTTACACAACAGGGAGAATTACGTCAGTTTATCTTAGACCTTAGACGATTTCCCATTGAAACTATTTAAATTATCATCTTCGGTCCAGGTATGAGAGAGAGGAAGAGAGGAAAGGAGGAGGAAGGAGGGGAATTGATGGGAAGGAGGGGGGAAGGCGGGGGGAAGATACCTTTTTCTAAAAATCTTTTCTTTTTTTAACTTATTTATTGAGAAGTCTCTAAAACGCGTCATTCCAATAAAACCTCAATATTACATTCAATACTTCCCCTACCTACTATATGAAGTAGACAAAGTAAAATTTAATATATTGCTTTTAATTATTTTTACCTGAAGTTAAAACTATAACTTAATTTTTTTTCTAGACAAGGTCATCTGTTATATCTACCTATACTACTGCTGCTGTCTGCAGGAATATTCTAACCTTATCTGTCACCTCTTGACTTGTAACCATTAAATATTTAGGCATCAATCTGCAAACAAGCGCAAAGCGCTTCACAAATACGTCACACAGGAGGCAGCCCAAGCAATAACGGAAACGCACGAAATAAAAAACCTCAGAGCCCAGAGACAGCAATGTTACTATTCTGAGTAAACATTTTGCAAGTATTAGCTTACAGCATCCAAATGATCTGCCCATGTTGAATAACCTAGCCACCCTAGATAGGGTGACAACGAACTACAAAAAAAAGCAATAGGAATATAAAAATCTGATTTGTTACATTCACGTGCTCTTCTGTAATAGATTCTTCTTACAAAATTTGTTCGTTCTCTCTGCTTAGTGCTAGTCAAAATAAACAGAAGGTAGCAGAAATGGGAAGTAATTATGGGGATGAACTAGGCTAAACAAATATCACATGTTTTAAAAGCTCGTTGGTATGTGATTGAAATTCATTTATTTGCATGGTCAGGACTCGACAAATTCCCGCAGTGAAAAAGTTTAAGTATTTGAAAACTGAAATTAATAACAAGGAATATCTCGAAAATGGTTAACTCCACAAATAAAATGCTATGACATAAACTGTATCTCTTAACGACGTTTAGGTTTCTTTTGTGTATAAGTTTTTGTCTATCTCTTACGGTTTTACAATTATACAAGTCATCTGGAATGAAGAGGTTTTCCCAGAAAATTCAGGATATACACCTTATATTTAATATACGGTATTTTAATCAAAATCGTTCCAGTCATTTTTGAGAAAATCAAAATTTTCGAAATTTTTTCCATGTAAAAAGTAGTTTGGTGTGAGGGGATTTTCCTCAAAATCTTCGTGTCGTAATCTTGGAAGATATTAAATCTAAATACAAAGTTTGGTATTTAAGTGATTTTTAGTGTTCACAGAACACAGATACACATACACGTTCCTTTTTCCAAAAATTGATTTTTTATACGGGGGACTCTAAAACGTGTATTTCCGGTAAAATCTCAGTATCAAAGTTTTGGTTGAAATAGAATGCATTCTCTACCTACAATGTACATTATGCATTGTGCCAGAGAAAGTAGTCATGCCTCGGTCAAGACTCGCATTTCTCCTGGCTAAGGAAACCACCTCATAGAAGACCTCAGATCAAATAACCCTTCACAACACCTGCGTATCAGGATAATTATTTGCAACCTGATGGAGGAAAGAGAAGTACAACCAGATTTCTATGGCACAGGAGCCGTGATAGATCATGGTCAAAGGCAAACTTCGAAATGAGACACGTCGTTACAAGATTGGCAGTTCACGAATTTCATCACCCCATGAACAAATATAAACTGTGAATGTTTACTATCTAAAAATTGTGTGACGTTACCAAATCGAACTCTGTACAAAAAAGAACACAGACAATAATGTACAAGCATTAAACCATCAATGTAAACGTGGCCGTGGCCGAGTAGTTAGAGCACTCACCTCTGGCCCGGGTTCGATTCCAAGTGACCGCATGTGAGATTTGGTGAACAAAGCGGCACTGGGGCGGGTTTTCTGCGGGTTCTCCGGTTTCACCCGCCATCGCATTCCACCGGTGCTCCATCTTCATTCATGTATCATCAGTGTCACCGCCTGCGGTGCCATAAGTAATTAAATCAGGCGTTAAACTCTACAAAAAAGCAATGTAAGCTATGTTCCAAGTAAGATTATTTGGCTGCAATTTATTTATTTAGAAATTAGTATACATAAACTAATAATATACTTAAGTCCATTTACTTTATCTGCTTTGTAAAAACGTATATAAATTTAAAAAAGGTAAACATCTGCAAGAACGTTACACAGAAGTTAGTAACCAGCTTGGAATGCCAATTGGAGATGCAAACATTCATTAAAATGAACTAATCTTGAAAATTATTTGTCAATATCAGCAGCATGACATTACATTTGATGGAGGAATTCTCCTGTTTTTTGGCTTTTGAGGACTGGTTCATTTTTCAGCCGTTATTCTGTATTCCCAGTCGATTCTTCACGATAATCCAATCATTCTCCTCCAGACACCGATCATCGATCAATCTATGTAATCTCTCCTCTCCAAGTTGTTCTTGACCTGTCTCGCTTTCATTTACCGGCAGGCAAACACAGCAAACTCATCTATTTTCCTAAGACGACCACGTAACTGAACAGCTCATCTTTCGATCCTTTCCACCACTGTCTCCTCCATATGCATCATTATCTGCCCTCTTAATTTCGTCTTTCTAATCTGGAAACCCTGACACTTCCAGTCCATCTCCACCAACAATATCTAAATTTTTGACTCTGTATCAAAGTCCATCCATCAGCTCCATAGGTCATTGATTATACTTTTCACAACGGATTTCAAAATCTTCTGCTTCGTAAGGTTTGCCATTGTCCTACTTCACAGCACTCGATTCAACATTCTATAGATTCTCGTGTTTGGACTAACCTCTGTCTACATCAGCTTCGCACCTACCTGATTCATCAATAATTGATTTGAAATTTTGAAATAGTTTTACAGCTCTAATAGTTCTCTGGGACAGGGCCATATATCTTCCACCTGCTACACTACAAGCTAATGCTTTTTTTTTTTTTTTTTTTTTTTTCCCCACATTTACTCACAGTCTGCCGGTTTCGAAAACGTCCAAAACATGCATTCCATATCCCAACGACTCTGAGCTATCACCACTTAATTAGCTGCGGTCATGAATGTATTGTGCCACCTTGGATTAGTGTTCCTGCCTTTACAAGATAGATTCCACTGCTGTTTATAATTTCACTACTCCGTTCTGTTCTCCGAACTAATTAGTGTTAAATAAAGAACGATTGCAGTAATTTGAAGCAATAATTAAAGAAATATAGTGCTAATTTTTATGATTCTTCACTCTAATTGATTGATAGGATGCATTGTCATACTAATTGGTCCAGGATTTATAAACAAGTGAGAGAGTTGTGGAAGGTAAACTGTAAAGTATGGATGTAATATCTTACACATTCAAGTTATTTATACTCTATCCGAGCTACCAGAAACAGTACGTTAAAAATAGTATCTTTCTTCTTTTTAATTTTGAGCCAGAATCATAATCCTTACATGGGGTACACACATACTGTAATCTCACTCGAGTGTCATATCAGATTCAGAAATAAAATTCAACTGAAAAAAGAGTGGAAAATGAGTGAAAATGCAATGAAATTGTAGTATTTTCTAGAGAAGTCTGTGTGGACTTGAGATGCAATCAAAAGTTTTGAGGATCGGGAACTAAAAAGCGTTTTCGAAAAATTAATAAAGATGTTATAAATATTACTCAAGCATGTACCTAAGTAATCGCCACAAGTGTTTACGTTCGTGCCCTTCTACCTTGTTTGCTAATTTAGAATTTTGAGATGGCTTCATGTTAGCTACACTTAAATCATCAACGCATATCAAGTTCACATAGTGACCATGAGCCGTGAAGGCAGGTAAAAAGCGATCTAGTGATTAGTCTACACACGCTAACAAGCTGAGCTAGAATGGAGGTGGTTTGTTATCTACGACGTCACAGTGTGAAGTCCAGTTTAATGGCTGGCTTTAGTGCTTGAAAATTCCGTAGCCTGATCATCTAAATCCTGAAGCGTGGTGGTCAATATACCTACTACCGGACGAAGGTCACACAATACTTGTGACCTGACACCTAATTTCCAAAACTTGATTCAGCCGTGATGATAGCTTGCCCTCAATGCTGCGCTGTGTCCCATATTGCAGGTAGACTTCTGATTTGTGATTGACGCGCTGCTCTTTGTTGCGCACTCAAACTGGAACAGTACATTGCATTCCTCTTACTGGGAACGAAGAAAAAACCAAAGAATACCAGAATATAATACTGAAACACATAAAATTTGCATTATTTACTGCTACGAAGTAGGTAGGGGAGCCGGGATCTAGTTGGCATAGTTTTAAACTTTTATTTTTATGAATTTTAATATACCTAGTCAAGGTTAATTTAGAAATCAGTCTATGTGAATGTATAATTACTTAGGTAGGTTCAGAAAATAAAATGTAACAATACTTCATAAAGGTAATTAAGAAACTTTCCCCATTGTTGGGGGTATGTTGGCAAACTAAGCAACAAATATTGGAAAACTACACAAAATCTCAATTCAGTGAATCAGAAAATCAAATACATGAAAAAGCTAATGTAGTTCATTTAACAAAGTCGATAGTAAAAGGTGCCAGAAACTTCACTTTAAAATCTTCATCTGGAATGTCAGAGTTACGGTTCATACAAATAAAGCTACCATTTGACACCGCGTGTGTATTTTAAATGTACCTATATCTTACATCGATACACTGAGTCCATTCTTCTACCCCCCTACTTCCCGAGAACTTTTCCAGTTTAGCCTAGATTTTTTTTTTGGTCTGGAGGAGTCTGGCTTGTCACAGCTAATGGGTTAGGTTTATGCAGCTATATTTGGTACAGCATAGTAGAAAATTTTCTTTCGATTTTCTATTATATATTCTTGGTATATTTGCAATTTTCAAAATATAGAAATGCAACATTAAGTAAACGTTATGTTGAAAAATTAGCAATATTGACGGCGAGGCCAGTTGGCTCAGAGAGCCAAATTACCCCGTAAAAATGTGCCAACTTACCCGATGTAAGTAGTTGAAAAGATGGTTCCGTTTTATGTCAGAAAACACCAATAGAATTTTAACTGCTCTAACATGTTGCAACAACAAAAGTAGGTAACTATTTCTTAATACTGGCTGTTTTAAACTGTCATTTTTTCTGAACGACAAATATGTTCATATTCAGGTACTCAGAATGTAAAATGGAAAGCTTGCAGGAAGCGGACAGCTCCAAATAAAACAACATTATGCTTAACGGTAGATGACAAAGCCTATATATAAAGTCATTGAGCAAAACCGTAGAGTTGTAAATGTGTCAGACTATCTACCTATAGCCAACTAGAGTCGGACTCCCCTACCTATTGTATAGTGCACTTTTGAATTACTTACCTAAATTTGAAATTCAAGTGGGGGTCATGCAATTACGGCATACCAATATTAAGTTGTATAACAGGTTGAAGGAAATAATTTTGTGTTCGGGGTTTGGAAATGTTAACCATGAAAACCGAGAGATAGGAAATAGAAAAATCAACACCAAGTTCAATTCCATTAAGAGCATGTACCTATATATCTACAAAACATCGTGTCATTACGTGCCCACACGTGCGCGTACTTGAAATCCATTTCAAGCTAACAACGATCTTTTTACACCTATATATGTAGCAGAGTATGACACTAGTGGCAAATAAAGGAAAAAACTCGGATAACGTACTCCGATAAACTAACGAGTAACTGAAAAGACTCATCTGCATTGTATTCTCTCTCTTAGTTGGAAGGTGCAACATTTCTCCTCAATATTGGTACACCACTATTTTTACATTAAAAAGGACTTGTTGGAAGGCATAGTGGTAGCTTCAAAGGATCAGTTGCAATCTTAAAAGATCACCTTTATGAAAGACAACTTTTTATACACTTAATTAAATATTAATTATATAGATGTTCTTTCTTTTGTTAAATTTCCTTATTGTAAGCATTCCCTATGCACATGTGTATAGAGAAGGTATTATATCGCACCCAAAAATTCAATATCGACATTTCTCCTAAAATACATGATTTGAGACCCCCGTAATTCAAGAAAGTTTTTTTAAGAACAACGCCGGTGTGTCTGTGGGCAAGACAGTCAAAATCGAAAAACCGTTAAATACCATACTTGGTATTTAAGTTCGATATCTTCCAAGAATGCGATACGAAGATTTAAAAAAAAATCTCCACCCTAAGATACCCTTTACATGGACAAAATTTCGAAAATTTTCATTTTCTCAAAAATGACGATTTTGAATCAAATCTCTTATATTTAAGATATTTAAATGACAAATAAAATGCATATCTTGAATTTTCTGGGAATAGCCTAGACATGTTTATTCTGGATGAATTTTGTGGAGTTTTGCATAACTGATAAACCATAAGAGATGGACAAAAACTTACTTAACAAAAAATGTAGATCCCGTTAAAACACACAATTTATGTGCGTGTATGTGTATACATACATACATACATACATACACATACATATATATACATACACATACATACATATATATATATACACACACATATATACACACATATATACACATATATACACACATATATATACACACATATATATACATATATACACACATATATACACACATATATATACACACATATATACACACATATATATATACACACATATATACACATATATATACACACACATATATATACACATATATACACATATACACACATATATATATATACATACATATATACATATATATATACATATATACACATATATATACATACATATATACACACATATATACACATATATATACACATATATATACATACATATATACACACATATATACACATATATATATACACATATATACACATATATATACACATATATACACATATATATACACATATATACACATATATACATATATACACATATATACACATATACACATATATACACATATATACACATATATACACATATATATACATATATATATACATATATATACATATATACACATATATATTCATATATACACATATATACATATATATACATATATACATATATATTTACATATATATACACATATATATATATAGTCGTGGAGTTGACCGTTTTTGAGATATTCCTAGTTATTAGTTTCAGCTTTTAAAATGCTTATACTTTTCTCATACGAAATTGTCAACTCCTGTCCATACAATCAAAGGTACTGACTTCAATCACATAGCAACCAGCTTTTAAAGGGTTTGACTATCACTTTAATCTATCGTACTCCCTTACTTTCTTTCTACTTACAAGGAAGCAAGTAATAAGACCGTTTCTGCTAATTGCTTCTCGATTAGCATTCAGTAAGTAGAAGAATAAGCTTTTTAACACTAATTTATTGTAAAGATTTATAAAAAGTAATGTGAATGGAACACATCAGATTTTTTAAAATGTTTTGCACATGCAATTATTTTAAACATATGTATATTCAGTACACTTTTGTGTTTATTCTAAGATTGTTTAATACGCTTTGTCTATAATGGCAACCCCAAATAAGGGAAGCTGAAATTTTAATAAAGCTCCCTATTAACATTATAGTTATCAACGGAGTGTTGCTTCTTCCCTTGAAATTAACTCCTAATAAATCGAAAATAATCGTCCTGAACCTCTTATCAATCCTACCGAAATTTCATCATTAATACAAGGGCCTCTTAACTCCAAATAAACATTTTTAGAAAAAGGTCTGTGTTTCCGAGCGCGCCCGTGTCTGCAGCGTGAACAACATAATTAAAAGTGATAAGTCTGATAAATACTAAACTTGGTATTTGTGTTTAGCATCTTCCAAAGATATAACGCGAACATTTTCAAAACAAATTTCCCCACCTCAACTTAATATAATTTAGAAATGTTTTATTACATCCAAACTGGCTTCTCGCGATCTTGTGCAAAGAGCAAGGAATTTTAAGGCGGCATGCAATATCCACTCGCTGTGCTTGATTTAAAGCTTGTAGTTATATCAAAATGTTGTGTAGTTTCTTTAAAATTATACAAACATTATATAAACTACGTATCTACTAGTTTTAAACGACAGGCTGGAAGAATGACAGACGTTTACTAAAGCGACAAAGTGTACTAGGTAAATCCATCATAAATTAAACCATGGTAGGTATGTACAAAAACCTCAGGTTCTGTGTCAAGTCCCCTCCGACCGTAAGCTTGCCCCGCAGCACTTTACTCTCCCGTGATTAGGCGGTTGTGCGGTACAAAGTATTTCCTTATTTAACACGAATATTTGTGTTAAGAGGTAGAAGAGAATTATCATAATTCTACTTTCATAGCTGCATGAATAAAACATACCTAATGTGTGACATTAATGCATCTAAAATATGGGTCAATTTTATTAACAAATACGTACAGGAGGACCCTTCGATTTAAACCTGCTTCTCGGAAGATAACAGCACATATACCTATTATGATATATTATAGCTTCTATCGCCTGAATTTGCACTGGATAGGATTTGTATACCGCCATTCAAAGGTACTTAATGTACAAATCAGGGGCAAGGTGAAGATAATTAATTGTGCGCGGAAGAATATAGGTACATAAGCGGGGCAAAATTATGAAAAACTAGGATTGTAGTCCTCGAAATCATGATGGCCGATGGCTCTCAAGCGGGACCGCTCTCCTCTAACACAGGGCAATTACCATTAACAAACAAAAGACGAGCTTGTACCGGCTTGCAAGTCGAGACTCTCGCCTGGGTTAAGGGACCAATAAGTGGAAGATTTGGCAACAGCGAGGGTTTGTTTCCAACCGCAAACTTCAAAGTCAGATCGGCTCGTCATGAATTCCGTGCGAACAACCTGGATGACCCTTTTAATGACCTGAATTATGTGCCGTTAGTACTGAATGGAAACCTGTTTATCTGCTAATTAGCTTGGCCGATTCAGTACAATGTGTGGAGATGTTTTAGACACACATGTCATCAAGCGGCATCAAGGGTCATCCAGCGAACGGAATGGAAGTGATGTACGGTGAAAAAATGAGAAGAAAAGAACTGCTCTGTACAATACAAGATCATAAATTTTATTTTCAAAAAAGGTTGAAGAATGAAATACATAGGTAGGCTTGCGTTAAAAAGGATTGTAAATCCTACATCAAATTATCACCTGTGATAAACATAATTGAACTAATGATCTTCCACAATCACGAAAAATATTCTAAGAGCAATTTAAACAGGCGGAAGATTTCAAATTCTTTGAAATGGCAAGCAGCTGAGGATTTGTCCCTTAGACGAACCAAAATTATATTTAGGACTGGAGATGTGAGTGTACTAATATCTTCGGATTTAAAATTGATTAGAAATAACATCTGCAAAGAAAAACGGACAGGTAACAAACAGGTAGCTGCACGGAATCCAGGCGGCTTTAGGGATCTCGCACCGGTCAGACGACTTTGGAAGAAGACAGGGGCAGGGTCATCATGTTCTGAAAAATACTGTAGATGGTCTCGCAAATACTAAAATATGAGGGAAAAGTATAAAAAGGGGCGGTGTTTCTCTTTTATTATTATCTATTATTATTCAATATGTAAACATCACATTTTTAAAAACTGAAGTTTGCTCCTCGGTTTCCCAGGATATAGAAGTACAGGTAATGTAAATAAAACCAGTTACCTTTGACAATGATGACCCCCTAACCCCAAACAACGCACCTACAATGTGACAGCTGCATTAGAGTTTTAATCTCGGTGATAAGCTAACAGGGTCACCTTTGTGTTGGCATTACAAGATTCCTGGCTTGGGTGCACACTGCGGTGTACAGGGGAAGAAAAACTTTGTGTCTGTAATGCCAATCGGCAGTCTAAATTACTTGGTGAGGTCTGAAGGGGAGGGAGGGGCTTACCCCAAAAGCAACATCAATTTACCGAAGAGGGGCGGAAAGAGGAATACGTATACATGGAGAGACAAGGTTCTTGAAATCGTCAGCAGCAGCAGCAGACTGTGTATGTGTATAAATGTTGTGTGTATGTGGAGGGAAGCGGCGCGACGTCATTGGCCAATGCCTCTGTGACGTCACGCCCCCTTGCCTACGCGCCACGCCTCCACACCCTCTCTCCCGCCCTTCGGAATGGAGCCTTAATATACCATGAGTAGACCAATCGAGGAGGGATAATAGGAATTCCGTTGCCGGCAAACAAGCTGTTTGAAGAGCGGGCCGTAAATCTTTTTTGACAGAGGGGGGAGGGTTGGGGAGGGGGAGAGAAAGAGGGAGACAGGGAAAGTTGTGCGCGTGAATTTGGCTTTTGGAGCAGGCAGGCACGCAGTCTCCTGCAGGCAATGGAGGCGGACAGTAGCGACTCTAATAACTCGGCCGTTGTGATCACCAATAACAACAATAACAACAACAATCACATCGCGAGCACAGCGGATCTGATGTTGGACCGGGGAGGTATCCGCATGTTGCTACAGCATCAGCAGTCACAACAGTATCACCTGCCACTACACGGACTTAAACCCACATCCACCACGACAACCACCACCTCGACCACGTCCCAGCCACGACACACCATCGACGCGATCCTTGGCTTGAGCAGTAATCACCGGAGTTCGCCCTCGACGGGAACGGCCGGTGCCGGGGGCGGTAACGGCGTCACGCCTTGTGATCCTCCGCTGCTGAGTCCCGGAGGCGGCGGTGGTGGCGGCGCGGAATCCAGCGGTAAGTCTACAACTCATCACAAAGTTGCTAATTGTAAGGAGGCGGGGCTACTTTTCTTTGTTTCTGCCGCTCCAATCAGCTTCTTCAATCGCGCCAATGATGTAATGGTGCAAAAGTTTCACTAACCAAAAGTCAAAACTTTAATTAGAAATGACTACTACTTTTGTAATTATTTCTACAGATGTTTGGTAAATACATGAAGGCAATGAGTAGGTATTTAATTTTCTAAATAATAGCTTCAAAATTGTTTTCAAAATAGATACCTATACCGGTTTTCTGAAGTGCAAATTTGGAATCCATTCTCCGATTAATTCATATTTTGCTAATGACCTATTTAAAATATTTCTATTTATGTTAATTGTAATTAAAATGTTGTATCTTATTGATAGTTTTTGCATAAATATTGCCTAAAATCAATGACGTAATACCTTCACCAAACGAAATACGAGTTTCGTTGAATTTCTCAATTTATACCATACCTATATATATATATATAAAATAACAGGAGCAGTTTTATGATACATTTACATTTCAGCATGATAACAATGAAAATAAATTTAGTATTCTTTACTGTAGTAGGCAAATAACTTTGCAATCGTATAAACCATTGAGTGCAAAATTTAACCACTTGAGAAAAATATCGTCTCTCTTAGTTGCTAAGATTTGTCTCAACTTTACATTTTTCAATCTTGTTTAGTACACACTGTATAATCATTCAGATTTTGTAACCAAATACATCCATTAAATTTAGCTTGACAATCCTTGATTTCAACATTTTAAACAAAAGATATGTTTTTAATGTTTTGGAACCTGAAAAGTTAATACAAAATTCAAAATGCTTTATTTACTGTAAAATCTGGTATACGGTTTTTGTCTCTAGGACAGATAATTTGGGGAGGCCCATTTTAGCATTAAAAATAGAATCTGTGTATTTTAAAATAATATTAAACTATAATAAATAAACCAATGTTTTGGAAAATTCTTGACGATTTCAAAAATGTTAATATAAATTTGTTGGGATTCCGCCAAATAAATAAATACATATCATTTACCTACACTAAAATCTCAAAATACATTCAACTCGAATACTACAGTGTGGCGTAATGGAATTTGAGCTTTCTTGCTACAAATCTAGACACGGTGTTTGAAAACTACAGGTTTAAGAAGCATGAAAAAATGGTGATTATAATTTTAGCATAAATTCACAGCTGCCTTTGCTTGGAAACTATAAGCATAGGTAATTAATTACTATGGGGAACTATTACCA
Organism: Hymenopus coronatus; assembly: GCA_030762935.1. NCBI lineage: Eukaryota > Metazoa > Arthropoda > Insecta > Mantodea > Hymenopodidae > Hymenopus > Hymenopus coronatus. The sequence goes on along the minus strand of CM060888.1, from coordinate 74,566,633 downwards.
TTAAACTCTTATAATAATGTTATTCTGTTTGTAATATTATAAATCGTGCTAAATATTTCAACCAAACTGCAAAAAGGTTCAATTTATAGTTTGAGGTTATGTATTTTCCAATACCATATACACAGGTCAGTAGCTAATTTATTTTCTGGGCAATTATTTGGTAGTACTTCATACGGTAAAAACGCTTCATTTATAGAATTCATTTAGAAATATTTGAAGTTTCTAGATCTAAATTCTTGTAATTTACATCTTACACGCATTCCAAAATGGGCTAGTATCATGTGTATATTCACACATGGTAAGATGACATCTTACTGTTTACTGCTTTCAGTGACAAACTTTTGAATTTTCAAAATCTTAATTATAATTATTTATAGCGGAACGCTTTAATAATATATATCTGGAAAATAATCCATTAGAAAAAATTACTTTGCCACAAGTGGAGTATTAGGATTGTGTCAAGTCACTTCCAAACTGCAATTCCATATGCAAAATTTCCACATTGTTGACATGTTAGATAACTGCATTTATTTATCTGAATGGATCTATTAATTTCTGAAATATTTCTAAAAACTGCGAAGGATTTTAAATGCTTTATTTGTTGTATCTCGTAATTCCATGTTTTTAGAAGATTGGGAAAAAACAAACTTAAAGCAAATAATATTCATGTTAAAGTTGCTTATTTTTTGTGGAAAAAACGTTATCTTTTATATCAAAAATCAGCTACAAATACGCATTTTATTCGTCGGCGTTTTATATTTGTATTATTTATTTTGGCTTAGAAATATAACAGTCTTATTTTTCATATTTTATTTTGCAAAAATAAAAATCCATTTCGAACAAGTGGTTTGCTTATTGACAGAGGAAATATTACTATAGCTAGAAATATTTATCGTTAACTAACAATATTATGGCGGATGACTGTCCTCTAAAGAAAACACTAACATGTGAATGTTTATGATTTATTTGTTATCAATGTTTCATGTTAACCACATTGTTTAGGTATAACATTAATCCTCTGTAGTTCTTAATGAATCTAAAGTTTTCGTTCTAAATAATTGATAAACTTAACCTTTGTAGTTATAACACTAAAATATATTTAGCAATAATTACAAACAATTTAAGAGCCAAAACTATATTATTATTAATATTAATATTAATATTATTATTATTACTATTATTATCATTACTACTACAACTACAAATACAGGTCTGTTAAACATATCTATTTACTTTCTCATTTTAAAAACAAGGCTATCCGTGCTAACAATATCCCCATTGTGATACAATTTTTAAAATTGTTAAAATGTATTGAAAACCTGTTAAAAATGCATACATCAGCTTGTAACATATCACAAGAGAATTTACACACTACAAAATCTTATCCAATAGGAATTATTTGTCATACTGTATAGTAGATGTGGTGTAATCATTATTTACCAGTATCCCAAATACAACTACTTACAGAATAATATATTTGGTTAAAATTCCTAGTGCAGAAAATGGTACAATATTAAAAAAAATACATTTTCGTTCAGCCGTATAAAATTTGAAGAAAAATCGTTATCTGTGTGTACATCCTCAATTCCTAGAAATATAATTAAACATTATTAAAATGGTTCATTTTATGTGAAACCCACAAAACTAAATTTTTCAATCTTAACCCAGAAAAGAATATTTCTATTTCATACGAAGTCTATAAGGGTAATGCTGCTAATATTTGCGCTTTACTTTCTAACATTATTTGCAAAAACACTAAAAGTAAAAAGAAAAGAAATAATTAAAAAAATAAATAAAAAAAGAAGAACATTGGTAAATTGCAACATTTTCAGACAAAACACTAAGGTTTGCATATGTACGTATTTAAATATAGAACAAGCGACGATGATAATAATAATAATAATAATAATAATAATAATAATAATAACTAATATTTTTCTAACAGTCACTCCACAATAATTAAAGGTTAACTTCAACACGTCACTCTTCCTTCAACTGTTATTTTAAACAACATTTTAGTAGACTAAATGCAGTTAAAATGGTTGCCTTTGTTATAAGGTCCAGAAAGTATATTTAATTGCAATGCGTATTTACTTATGTAGCACAAATTATATTGTGCAATGCTAACTAGATACACCATATTTTTGCTTATTTTAATTATTACATAATCAATATTTAAACGAAATGCAAACCGTTGCTCAATTTTCAGAAAAAACACTTTAAGAATCTGTTATTAATTCCCAGCACATTTATCTTCTGGATTAGCAATAATAATAATTACTTATCACTATATAAGGTTTTGTTTCGTAATCTATATTACATTCTATCAATAAATATTTTAATTTATGCACAGTTACAAATATTGTGATTGTGCAGTTTTAATTTAATTCTACACTTGCATAACAATATTAGTTTCTCAGAGTTGCCTGAAACTCTCTTCGTAGAACACCTTGTAAGAAAAGATAAACATTCGTTAATGCTTTTCTAAATTTATGTTTTAATGCACAGTTCGCTATAGATGCACCAATAGGATTTAGCCTTAAAACGCAGAAATGCAAGTATTCCTTTTTAAAGTAATATGAAGCAGATATGAAGTATACGATACATTTGCATTTAGCTATACGAAACAGTTGCTTAATAAAAATGGTTAAAAATGACACGAAACCACATGCAATTTGGTATTGCATTAGAGAAAATAGTATTGTTATTTATAACTAAAATTTGTAGGTGTTACCAATAGTTCAGTTTAAAAATGTGTAATATGTCTTCTAGTTATCTTAAATGAAGAAGAAAAATACTAAATTTTAATTACAGCTGCCTCTGTAAAATGAAATTGGGCAAGGTTCTGTCAATATTATTTTGATGATACTTTTTGTGTGCTATCTAAAACAAATGTTTAACAAACAAGGTTTAAAGTCATAGAATAAGAACACAAATACATATTTATAAAAGGTTTAATTAAATTATTTAAAGTAGTTAATCATAAACATAAGGCGTATAAAGTGTTGCGTAGTTTTAAATATTTATACGTTCTATTATGTGAACAAACTGTTAAAGTATGTTTTATTTTACATATTTATGTTATTTAAATTCTCTTCCGGTGTTAGATTATCACCTATAAGTGAAGTTCTACTTGTAAAACTATTTATCGTTTTAAAAAAATGAATCTAGAATATGTGTGTAAGTTATCACATTATTGTAGTATTAAAAGTGTAATATTAGCTTTTCCAAAAATTTTAAAATCAGTGGATCAAAACTGTTTCATATGAAACATGAAAAAAAAATCGAAAAATGTCCAATTAATATAAATGTTCAAACTAAAATCAATTGTGTTATTTAAGTTTTTAACATGATACTAGCTAGTGCGTATATGCTGTCAACACACACATGACTAAAAATAAATTTAAAAAAATATTTATTTCAGGTATTTTTGATAGGCACCTAATACAAATTGACTATTTTTGTTGTTGTTGCGAATTTTAGATAATTATCATTCGTGCACTCCTTTCAAAGCACTAATATGTAAATTTATTCTATATGTTTCAGCACATGCTTCTCTGGAAAGAAGAACGTCCTATCTTATTTCTAATTGGCGTTACATTTCTGGAAATATAATCCGTTAAGATCTCGCAACTCTATACTTAATTTTAAAACTAATATCATGCTTGTATTTCAAAAACGGATAAAGAATTATCATAACTATAGCCTCCAACAACAAATTTAGACGTTTAAGGTGTAAACTGCACTAGCTAATAAATATATAGGTAGTATCTGCAAAAGCCACTATCTCAAGTAGAGGCATCTGTGAAAAAAATTGATGGAAATTTGAAAAACAATTTTTCAACCATTTTTCAATTTTAATTTATGAAACTGTTCTTTTTCATACTCCTTGCTTATGTAATTGGATACTTAAAATCCACCATGTGCTCTTTATAAATCATATTTCAAGAATATTTCAAAACATTGGTTTGCTTCTAGTATTATTTCATACTACAGATTCCATTTTTTAAATTTATATTAGTGCTAAAATTCTAATTTTCTCACGTCTGTAAAGCTTTAAATTGTTTTCAGTAAACAATAATTTTATCATTAATAAAAAATACACTTATAGACCGACATGTAAAGGATGGTCAATATTTAGAAATTCTACGGCACAGTCTTTGCAAGCTTCTTTAAGTTTACTAAATCTAGATCAACATAATTTAAAAACATTATTAAATAGGAGTTTAATTTATTAACTTGAAATCACTGATTAAATGCTCTTAACTTGATGAAAATATAATATAAACCTTGACCTTCAAAAAAGTCTAATTTAACACCAATAAAATTATCTAGAAACATTGTCTAGAATTAATGAAAGCTATCTAAATGTATTTGTATCGAACTAACAATAAATGTATTTGTTTATACGTATTATGTTATTACTACAACTACAGGGATGTATATAAAATTATCCCTGCTTTGTTTCATACTACTTGCAAATAATGACTTTATGTTCAATATCCACATCTATTGTTTATGTATATGTGCAACTGAATTGTACATTTGCTTGACATGTTCAATGTTCATAAGCCTTTATGGCTACTGGTGAACTTACTGAACTCAGTCCAATCTTGAATTTAAATATCTTATTGCAAAGAAAAGGTTTCCTGTATGCAGAAGTTTTTAAACAAATATCCTCAACATTTTACAATTCTAAATGAAATGCATTCACAAAAATGTTTTGAAATTTAGCTGAAAACCTGGCTTTTTATTACCTTTTTTGAAAATATACTGAGCCAAGACACCAACAATAAAAAGTATAAGAATTACTTCTCGCAAGCTATCAGTATTGAGCTCTGCATTAAGTTTCAGGTATTTATGTGAATCTATTCATTGGTACGATATTTATGAGAGCGGGAGATTTCACTACAAAATATTAAATGTATTCTCTCAATAAAATGTTAACTTAAGATCTTCCAAATCCTTGCACATTGTCGGAAAATTTCACAATAGCTTCTGAGTTCTCAATAAATACATATATCATTCAGTGATACATCTAAAATCATTATATACAACGCAATATTGTTTTGAAATACATATATGTATAGCATTTTAACATACATAGAACCATTTAAGAAAAATAGAACATTTTGTGAAATTCAATTACAATATTAGAATGTGGCTCTAAGGAAAGAATAGGTATCTATTCCTAACAGGATGAAACGCATCTTATGAACGTTGCAGGAAACTAATATTTTTCAATTTTCATGCTGTGATTTGATAACGTTAAACCACAGATGTATTTTATATGTCCAAATCATGTCTATCAAGAAAGAAAGAAAGAAAGAAAAAAAAAAAAGATACATACACATACACAATTTAAGAATTCCTGTGCCACTTTTACCGTAACTCATTATGCTATCTTATTCTTAGCCACCTTAGTTTTACAGGCTATTTAATCTAAGTTTATTCTTTACTAGCTGGTTTACCCGATATTATAAGGTTAGCTTATTCAATTCAAATGACGATTTTATGCTGGATTCTCCCCTTTATCCCTTATAATTGTAATTTGTACACCCCGATTAATAACGAAAATACTCTCAAACATCGAGTTCCTTAACCTCCTTCAAGTTTTCCTGTTTCTATGTTCTGGAAATACTATATAGCTTATAAGTGATATTATCGACTGCGTGGTTTAGTAATTAAAGGTGAATGCTGAAATCGTTGTTAATGTCATTAAATTTGTCTATTTTTCAAATAGCTCTTAACATACATTGCAAAATAGAGTGATTTCGCATTCCCAGGCCACCAAGTTAACCTCTTTAGTTTGCGGCCTTCAAGTAAAACAATCTTGATAATATGAAATACCAGTTACTGATTTTTAATGTTAGCAATGTTTTTATTAAATTGTGCAATATACCCTGCTAACTTATTGACATACGCACATACAGCAAAACTTTCTTACATGACAATTAACAGAGGGTTTTGCACACAGAAACTTCACTCATAGGTATATCTATAAAATTACAATAAATATTATTTATTGATTTTGAACTGCTTCATTACAGATAGAGCTGCAGTCTTTTGAAGCTGCAATTAAAGAAAGAAATACTTTACTGTTATAAACAAGAACGATTGTCGATTTATTTTGCTCTTTATGAGTTTGCTCAAATGTTAGTTTACGGCCACTTTTATAGGCATACCTGTTGCCAAGAAAAAAGTAAACAAGAATTTGTTTTCACCATGCATTTTCTGCTCTGAGGACAGAAAATGTTTACTACTAGATGACATTCTCAAAATGATCCTTTTAGGTTTAAGTAATTTGTGAATTAAAATAGGTATTTTATAGCCTCTGTCCATCAGAAAGAATAGGGCTTCTCAATGGCAAAATACTTCTCTCATTCTTTCGAGTAAATTTTGAGATTACTTTAACATATGTACTTACAAAACAACAGAAGTTTTGGCCTAGAGTAGTTTAGCCTGTAAAACAAAGTAGTAATAAAACAGTCAGTACCATACAGGAATGAAATTATATATAGGACATATATAATTATACAATAATCAGCTTCGAATGACAAGGTGAATAACATAACAATGCAATAACGAGAAAATATAAATATAAGGCTGAAACGTTTAAATATAATTAGGAGTAAAGAAACTAAATTATTATGTACAAACGTCTACACAGTATAAGTTAAGTATCTGTGTTATAAATTTAAGTAAAATCACCAGGATTGTTTAACAAACGTCTTGGCACACACTTTGCATAGATAGGTAACCTGTTTTTGAGTATTCCAGAACCTGTAAAACTTTGATCAATTTAAATAATGCACTGAGCATTGGTTATCATTAATACATTTTATACTTATTTTCATTATTTCAACGAGTTATTTCAACAACTAATTTTTTCATATAAACCACTTGTTTTAGCCGTAATAGGTAGCGCAAATAAAAAAAAGTGTCTACTTTTGCAACTAGTGCATAGAATAATAAAACAACACACATGTAATTTTCCACTGTTTCTTAATTGGACATAGAAAAATTTACTTCAGCATTTGTGTGGTACCTTAGCCCATTATGATGTATTACTTCATTATTCCCCTAGCTGCCTATATATACTTCAAGTAAAGCAGAGATATTTTATTAATACCTTTCAATTTAGTTACTTGTAACATTCTGATAATTTTCTGCTTGAATTTAGTTAAGTGTTATTCACTAAGCCGTTCTTTATTTACTATTAGAAGTTATACAAACTTCGTGCATGGCTACTGTATTAAATGTAAACAAATTGATTTTGTTTTAAGTTAAAGTACGCAAGAATATGGTCCGCAAAGGTTGTCTCAATCTTTAAAACACATCATAGCTAGTTTTGTATTGTTCATACCCGTCTTCTAAATAAGGTATCAAAACATGTGAAAAATGCTCAGGATAGCTCTTAATGTCTTGGAAGTGAAAGACATAGTAACTACCTCATTCCCTGTTGGCATGTGAGAAGACATAATGAGGAGACTACATACTTATTTGGTGTCCAACTCATATTAACATCGAATTTAGATACAGATTTTCATTTAGAGTAAGAAAGAACACTGTGTTCCACTTGTCTGCTTCTGTAGCTGCGGCAAAAACGTTTTTGTCATCCGTTTCAGACGCCTTTGTAAGCCTCATATCGTCAGCAACACTACAATATGACAATTTAGGAATTTTCCCATTCGCGTAAATCATCGTAAAATAGTAGAGCACACAGCCTTCATGTAACATTTACAAATGTACTCTAAATAAGTGTACATGTCAAGGACTGTCTAGTAGTCGTGTCTAAATAGCTAATCTAAGTAAACACCTGCTTATAAGCATGATACAAAAAGAAATCACTGCAGATCACAGGCATCAGCTGTGTCAGATTTGTCTGCTTTAAAAATCAAACAATAAATTTCACATTATCTGTGAAACATAAGTACAACTCAACAACATTTTAGGAAGGGAAGTACTACGAAAAATCTTATAGAAAGATGAAAAGTGTGTTCCTCTGTTTTTGCTCGACCTGAAAAAGGCATTTGACACATCATTTGGAAGATATGAAAAGCAGTTCAGAAAAACAGAAAGGAAACGCGTGGTCTGTAAAAAGTTTTCTATGCAATTTCAATGAGAAGCAATGAATCATATTTGGTAACAGGAAAGGGTATAGGTATTAAAAGTAAAATAGAAGAGGGAGTACTATTAGCACCCATTGAGTTCAGCCTGTGCTTGGAAGCTATGGCGAAGAATGTTTCCTGATCAAGAAGGAATTGATAAGAGGAAGTATTAAATATAGCTACAAGAGTTACTTCTTTTCTTGAACAGCATTTAACCCCGGTCTTACTACTCGGCACCACAGGCGGTGAATATTGATGATACATGCAACGAGGTGATACTAAAGTAACTTTGAGAAGGAAATCTGCCAGACCTAAGTTTAAAATACCTCTCCGGCATTCTCCACTTATGAGGACTGAGAAAATTCAGGAAAAGAAAACTCTAGTTCGGGAGGACAGTCCTGGTGAGACTTGAACCGCGAACCTCCCGAATGCGAGCCCATACTTACCGTAGAGCTATTTCACTCTCAAAGAGTTAGCAATTATTATACTATAACAGAGGAGGAAAGGATATTAAGGAACTTGGTAACGGAGGTAAATGGCAAGGGCGAGAACCAGAAACAAGACAAAGTCAATGAGCATTTGAAGAATCCAACCAGTTAGCCTTAAAGAATATATCCTAAAAATAACAAACTGTTTCCAACAAATCCAATAAAGAATAACAATGAAAAGGGAAGTTTTACTAGAAAACAAATCGGTGTACGATTGAAGAAAGAACTAAGAGATTAGCAAAGAGTACATACTATGTACTATAGTGCTTATGTACATTAGTTGCGGAGACGAAACAATGAAAAACAACCTTAATAAATGTAATATTTACCTACTGAAATCTTAGAAGAAATGGAAGAGAAAAATACATTTTTTGACACATTGGATGAGAAGAAACTCTTTGACATGCTGGAAAAATGATGAATGGAGGAAATGTTTGGGGCAGAAGAAAATAACAGATAATAAAATAATATCGAAAATAAAAAAATCATATGTCCAAACGAACTGGAAAACTGAAAAAAAAAAAAAAAAACGAAGTAGAGTGGAGCCAAGGCTTTACAATATGATCAAGTGTTATACTTTTTGGGTGAATTAATAATACTAAACACATTTACACCCATTTGGCAACATGTTTTTTTCTGGGAGGAAAGGCCTTCGTTTAATTTTATACTCAATTTACCCCTCATGAACCAAACCAGTTGCCTTTGGTGGGAAACTATGATCAATTGATTGCTTATTGGTGCAGATAAATACTCCAAATTACTGTGATCCGCCAAGGAATTGTGAAACTACAACGACGTTATTCCTCCCATTCCGTGGCAACGAGAGCGACAGGCTACGGCACGAATCGGAATAAAGATAGTATTAAACATGGTTGGATTTGAATAGCATCACAATATAACTGTTGTTTTTTCGAATGAAACGAATAATTTCATTGCTTTTGTAGTATATGGTTGCATTAGGTGACTAATTTTACTTCATTGGACCATGATTGGACTACTAATAGAATCAATTGGTGTCAGTTTGTGAGTAACCTATTTCATTAGCTACGTTTCTTTTCCATCACTTTCTTAAACATCGAGGTTAAAGTAATATTTAAATTTATATTTAGCAGGTGCATATGGTTGCATCACTTAGTGCTTAATGCTTGAATAAAACTCTACACCGAAGGTTATTAGTCCGTAAGTAGCACTTAAACCTCGGCACGATTTGCCATTTTCATCGAGAAAAATTATAGAGCTGCGATTGCATTTTAAAACTAAATCAAGGGGTTTGGGACACGTTTCTGTCTATGTTTGTTTATTATTCATGTTGCTCTACCAATAAAAAGGCTAAGAGCAAGCTCATTGTTGACAATTTTGTGGCAGGAAATAAATGCTGTTAAAAAAAATCTGATGTGTTCCATTCACACGACCTTCCCTAGCTAATCTACAACATATTATTTTGCAAAAGCTGATACTTGTATTTTTCTCTACTTCAAGCTAATCAAGATAAACAAGGCAACAAGATATCAAAACTGATCGCATAAATTACTTCCTTATAAAACAAAGGGAAGTAAGGAAATACTCTAGGATACAGCAATAGTCAAACGTTTTATATCTATTGCTGTGTGAAATTCGTTTCTTTGCGTTTACAGGAGTTGACAAATTCTCGTATGATAAAAGTTTAAGTATTTTAAACCTGAAATAAATAATAAAGAACATCTAAGAAATAGTCAATTCTGTGAAAAAATGTATATAACATACATTTTACTTTCTCTATACTATGTACATAGTGTATAGAAAAGGTATTGCACTCCACCAAAAAATTCGATACCGAGATTTCACCGGATATATATGTTTTAGGGTCCCCTGCATCCAAAAAAAGTATTTTCAGAAAAAGGTACGTGTGTGTGTCCGTGTGTGTGTGTGTGTGTGTGTGTGTCCGTGTGTCAGTGAATCCTTGTGTCTGTGAACACAATAACTCAAAAACGAAAAGTCGGTAAAATACCAAACTTGGTATTTAAGTTTACTATCTTCTAAGGATGCAACATGCAGATTTTGAGAAAAATCCCCCCACCCCAAACTACCCTTTACATGGAACTTTTGTCGAAAATTTTGATTTCTCAAAAATGGCTCTAACGCTTTTGATTAAAATATCGTATATTAAAGATATTTACCTGACAAATAAAATGTATATTTTGAATTTTCCGGGAATAGCCTCTGAAGACTATTGTGGGTCAATTTTACGGAATTTTGCATAACTGTTTAACCGTAAGTGATGGACAAAAACTTACCACACAGCAAATGTAGAGCACTTTAAAACACACAATTTATGTTATATACATTTTATTCGTGGAGTTCATTGTTTTTGACATATTCCTTGTTTTTTGTTTCAGATATAAAAAATATACTTTTCTCATACAGGACTGTGAACTCGTGTCCATACAAACAAAGGGACTTCAGTCACATAGCAACCAGCTTTTTCCTTATTTCGCTTCTACTTACATGGAAGCAAGTAATAAGACAATTTCTGCTAATTTTTTCTCGATTAACAGGAAGTAAATAGAAGCATAAGCTTTTTAAGAATAATTTATTGCAGAGTTGTAGAGAAACTCATGTGAATGGTACACATAAGATTTTTTTTTTGTGTAGTAACATTTTGACTATCTCTTACGGTTGACCAGTTGCCAATGCTTAAGACATCTAGAATGAAGAGATGTCTAGAGTCTTTTCCCAGAAAATTCTAGGTATACATTTTGTTTGCACTATTTTAATCAAAAACGTTAGAGCCATTTTTGAGCAAATCAAAAGTTTGGAAATGTTTTCCATGTAAAAATAGTTTGGGGTGGGGAGATTTTCCTCAAAATATTCTTGTTGCATCCTTGGAAGATACTAAACTTAAATATCAAGTTTGGTATTTTATCAACTTTTCGTTTTTGAGTCATCATGCTCTCTCTCTCTCTCTCTCTCTCTCTCTCTTTCTCTCTCTCACCACAGACACATACACACACACACACACACACACACACACACACAGGGGGGCCTTTTTTAAAAAGTTTTTTTTTTGTCATAGGGAGACACTAAAATGTGTATTTATGCTGAAATCTCGGTATCGAATTTTGTATGGAATGCAATACCTTCTCTACCTACTATGTACGTTGTACATACTGCTAGAAAAAGTAATAACTGCTTTAAACCTCCGAGTTTTCATCTACAGTGCTATCTTCGGGTTTATTTCATTGTCTACATATTTGGGAAACAGAATTGGGTAATGCAATGCATTTCTATGTATAAGAGCTGCAAATTGAAGGATTAGCAACAATGCTTGTAATAAAAGAATACAAAAAAAATAATGTAATGACCATGTTTTGGTAGATATCTGCTACTTCTTCTAGAGAGAGAAACATATATTGTTCAGCATAAATTGTTCATTCTAACTGAAAAAGGAATTAAATAGTAGAGCATATTATTGCTAATAGAAAGGAAAGAGCAATGAAAAAATTAACAAATATATTAGAAATGCTAACGGTGGAACAAGAATACAGAATGTGAAACTAACCAAGTGAAAACGTTTTCAGATTTTGGTTAGTTGTTGCTTACCCTTTTGGTAACGTCAATGCCATTTCGCTTCTTGTACAAGTGGGACTTAACACACACAATCAGAATCACGAGAGAAAATATTGAAAGAAATGCTTCTTAGGATATATTTTTCCCCTGCATCTTTACCGCACTCGTTTTCTTCATATTTTATGATTTCTACTATTACTCATTGAGAATAAGAATTAACCGTGCTCTAAAAGCAATCTACATGGCTTGACAATCAATACCAGAGTATTGCATAATAGTGCTGCTCTCCAAGTGCAATTTTTTTTATTACTTTCTCTATACGCACTATGTACATAGTGTATAGAGAAGGTATTGCACTTCACCCAAAAATTCGATATCGAGATTTCACCGAAAATATATGTTTTAGGGTCCCCTGTATCCAAAAAAAGCATTTTCGGAAAAAAGTCCGTTTGTGTCCTTGTGTCCGTGTGTCTGAAAACGATAACTCAAAAACGAAAAGTAGGCAAAATACCAACCTGAAGATTTTGAGAAAAATCCCCCCACCCCAACTACCCTTTACATGGAACTTTTTTCGAAAATTTTGATTTTATCAAAAATGGCTAACGATTTTGATTAAAATTTCGAATATTAAAGATGTTTATCTGACAAATAAAATGTCTATCTTGCATTTTCTGGGAATAGCCTCTGAAGAGTACTTTATTCTGGATAAAATTTACGGAATTTTACATAACTGCTAAACCGTAAGAGATAGATAAAAACCTGCTACACAAAAAATGTAGAGCAAGGTGAAGCACACAATTTATGTTATATACATATTTTTAATGGAGTTGATCGTTTTTTAGATATTCCTTGTTTTTGGTTTCAGCTTAAAAAAACTAACTTTTCTCATACAGGAATTTTCCAACTCCTATCCATACAAACAAAGGAACTTCAGTCACATAGCAACCAGCTTTTGGCTTTCACTTTAACCTATGATACTCCCTTATTTTGCTTCTACTTCAAGGAAGCAAGTATTAAGATTAGCATTAAGTAAATAGAAGCATATGCCTTCTAACAATACTTTGTTGCAGAGATATGAGAAAGTCATGTGAATGGAGCACATCAGATTTTTTAGTTGTACTTCTTAAAATCCTTTAATTCTAAATACAGAAAATTCTCAACTATGTTTTCAAATACTATTATTTAAGTAAAGGTAAATTAAAAAGGAAGGTGTCATCACACATTCATTTAAACTACTATCCTATCTCAAATGCAACATTTCCTTAAGCCCAAACATAAACGCCCTTCAGAACTTTCAGTTCTGCTCGCAGGTCACCTACTAAAATAATGAGAAGATGTATTGCTTACCTACTTGTATATTTAATGCCAACTGTAAACAAAAATGGAGATTGGCTAAAGAAAAAGGAATTTGTTGAAGGAAAATTACCTGCATTAATTGGGGGTGCGTGAGATAACTAACAACAAAAACAAATCCATCAGCATGTTAGCTAACAAGCTGGGCGTAATGCATCCTGAAGATCTGAATATCTTCTTACAATGTATTTAACAAAGCATCTGGAAATTAGTAGGAAATTAGTAAAAGACAATTGAGAGAGATATAATTCGATTCAAGTGATCAACAATCTGCAGGACTATAGGGCAAGAACAAAATGTGAAGGGATACCTAAATAACCTTATGGATTATATAGAAATTATGCAAGAAATAGAAAGAAGAGAATATCAATCTTCTAATTGAGATCATAAAAAATATGCTTCATGCCACACAAGAGACCCCTACTGTGTATCATTCATAATATGACCATGCTATATACTGCTCAAGCTCCGAGTCGAAAGTTTTATAACTCAGACGTCCAACTTTCTGTTTAAAGAATCCACAACGAGCACGTGCGATATGATTTTACATGGAAGATCCTCAAGGCACTCAAAAATATTATTTTCATGACTTAAAATCAGGACAGCATTCTCAGGGATGAATTTATTTTAAACTTTACATAAAAGATCATTTTCAATTCAATAAATTTATTAAACACGAGATTTAGTGACAGAAGCTCGTGAGTTTTTAAAAATTCGGAAGTCATATACAAGCTATACAAAAGAGTCAATTAATACAACTTGAGAACATACATATACTGAAACAAAGTCCTTGAATTTTCAAGTTTCTCATTCTGTTTTGAAAATTTTCTCATTCTGTAAATTTTAGATAATTTTACATTGGTAATATACTTTTTGTATACTTTAAACCTACAATTTTGTCAAAATATAATGCTCCTTAATTAATTCATTATGTCCACGATTTTTAAAATAAAACAAAATGAATCCTTGAAATCATTTGGTATAGAATTTAGAATATTGGTGCAACTTTTCTCGCAGATTGGATGAAAGTAACGTCTATGGGATATATAATACAGGAGCAAAAATGTATCTAAGAAAACATGGCATTTAGTAAAGAACATGCATAGCTTAATTTTTGTGTAACATTTATCATTTAAATTCACCAAACCATAGACATTCCCTTTCTTCTTCCTCTTAAACTCCTCTTTCTAGAACTTCTGAATCCTTTGTGTCTTTCTAGTGGATTGTGTCTTCTACGATAAGCTGCTAAGACTCCCATAACTTCTTCGGAAATCTCTTCTGAAGGCTCTTTTTCTTTTTTTTATTTTTTCTTCGTAGTGCATGCTTTTATCTCTCGAGTATTGTGCTCTGCAATTGCACTAGCAATTGAAACAGCCAGGTTTGTATTAGAAACAAAATTTCTTTAGGACACTTGCATCAATTGGAGGAACGCAAGCATTCATTATGGCATAATTGAAGATTTAAGCTAGGAAACTGAGGTATTAATTGTACAATACCACGTTTTCTCATTAATTTGCAAAGCCTTCAATTACTCGTCCTACAGTTGGGTTTCTCCATTTTGTGCCGACTTTGTGCAGTTTACTGAAATCTCATTAACAACGTTGACTATAATCTACGAGTATAAATTGGACGTAGTAAACAATAATGGATTAAACAAAGCAACTAATAATTTAAGAAATCACGTTATATAAAACAAAACAAAAAATGGATGGAAATAAAGAAAAATATTCTTCGTATTATATAACTGTAATAAATTTAGTTTGTTTTCAACAAAAATATTTCAGTATTTACTTTGAATGGTTTACAGTAACATCCCGAAAGACCCCAGATGACATTAATAATCAATACTTAGTGTAAAGATTGCTAATTTGAATAGCAAGGAAACCAAAATGGTTTCCTCTCAGAGCAAAAAAAAAAAAATAGATGTGACATATTTAAATGCGTATGCGGGACTTTTTAAAAACGGCTGCCAAACCATTTCGAACTCGGATCTTCACGAAAATTTTGTTGCTACGTTTGACTGACATTTTGTAGACTTAATTTTTGCAGCTACTGAAAGGTATATCATTTCAATAATTTTGAATTAAATGGGTCCTAAATACCTTTATGCTGCCTCAGGTCTTACACTTTTAAGATGACAACCGAAGAATCGACCGAAATATCAAATGTGAATAACAGTAGACACAGACTTCGCTTCTCCAGCCTAGAAGCTTTTACCAATTTGATCCTCTAAACCTATTGCATTCGCCAGTTCTCATTGTGTCCGAAGGAAATATGTAATAAAACGGACTCTCAACATGTTTGTCTCTATCAACATGAAGTAGAGAGAGTAATAAGCTTTTGTAAGAATAGGTAGAATAATAAAGAGTAGAGTATGTCGTGTGAATGTTTTACATACTTTTACATTCTCTACTACGTATATGGGAAATATTGTACTTCATTCAAAACGTTGATGTCGAGATTGCACCAGAAATATATATTTTGAGGCCCTGTGAAGGCAAAGAAGGCATATTAATAAAGATGTATATGTGTGTGTATGTGTGAATAGTATAGCACAAAACAAATTACCTACGTTAAATATCTGCAGCTTCCTAGGCTGCAACACGAATATATTTAAGAAAATCCCTCAACCAGTAGTACCCTTATATGGAACATTTATCAACATTTTAATTCCCAAAAAGTATCTTAACGATTTTAATTATACTAGTATATGTTTGATCATAAAAGAAATATATCATGAATTTTTAGGGAATAGAACCTGAAGTCCTTTCTGGATGTCGTTTGCCACTGGACCGTGAGAGATATACAAATTGTTACTGCACAAAAATGTAAATTTCATTAATGCACACGATTTATATTAGATATACATATTATTTCTAAAGTAATTTCAAAGATATTCCTTGTTATTGGTTTCAATTTTAAAATACTTTATTTTTCTCAAACAAGAAGTCATTCTTGTTTCTTTTGTTTTACTCCGGGCCATGCAAAAAAGCGAATTTAAATAATAGTCGCATAGAGATAACTTTTAAAATACTTGACTATCGCTTTAGCATAGTACATTTCCTTAGTTCCCTTCTACTTATAAAGAACTAAGTAATAAAATCATTTCTGCTACTGCTTATCTCGATTATCATGCAGTAGAAAAAATCATTTCTAAGAAGTTCATAGAACAGTTAGAGAAAGCACGTGAATGGACACACATTTTTACTTCTCTAGCCCCGTATGTACAATGTAGGTAGATAGTGGATAGAGAAGGTATTGTATTCCACCCACAGGAAACACAGATTTGGGACTCCCTGAATCCATAAAAAAAAGCATTTTCAGAAAAAAGGTTTGAACATGTGTGTGTGTGTGTATGTGTATGTGTGCGCCTGCCTGCCTCTGTGGACAGCTCAAAAACGAAAAGACTCCTAGACACTAAACTTGGCATCTAAGTTTGGTATCTTCCAAGGATGCGACATGAATATTTTCATGAAAATCCTTCCACTCCAAACTACCCTTCACATGGAAAAATTTTCAAAAATTTTCTTTTTCTTAAAAATGACTTAACGATTTTGATTAAAATAGCACATATTATAGCCATTTCCATCACAAATAAAATGTATAGCTTTAATTTACTGGGAATAGCTTCTGAAGACTTGCTTATTCTGCATGAATTTTGCTGAAATTTGCATAACTAGTAAATTGTAAGAGATAAAAACTGAAAACAAAAATAATGTAAATCTCGTTAAAATACACAATTTATGTCATATACAGTTTTTTTGTGGAGTTTCCGTTTTAAAGATATTCCTTGCTATTAGCTTCAACAATTGTAAAGTACTTATACTTTTCTCAGACAGCAAGTGTCCGTTTTTCTTTTGTTGTACTCCTGACCATGCAAAGAAGCGATCGCATAACGTTAGCTTTTAAAACATTTGACTATCAGCATAGTGAATTCCCGTAGTTCCCTACTTCTTATAAAGAACTAAGTAATAAGACATTCTGCTAATGTGTATCTCGATTAGCATTGTGCAGAAAGAAGAATACTTTTTTGTAAGAAGTTTGTTTGAAGAGCGTCGATTGCTTCTCCTTGTAACGCATGGGGTAAAAGCCACAGAAATGCAGGTTGTTTTCGATATAGGTAATCTCTTGTAATCTAAGTAGGCTGTCCCGTCCACGGAAACTTCATCACAAGTTGCAATCTTTGAGCATCCAAGAGAGTACTTACGGCACTCCTGGCTCTAATCCGTTCTCTGTCCTCCTACTCCAGATGTCGCAGAGCTGATTCCCAAGGATAAACAAGATTATGCTGGCACGAACCTGTAAGCGAATCGATATAAGCCTGTTAGTTCCATAGTCCTGCTTACGACTCTAACTTCCATTCTTTTTGGTAGATAACTCGACAGACTGGTTCGATTAAGCGTTAATATCCTTCATCCCACTGCTCGCACTGTGTTTTTGGAAATAACTGGACAAATGTTATGTTCCCTACCTTATACCTATATTAGGTAGAAAAAGTATTGTAAATGGAAATTGACTTTTATTTATGGACGCTCTTTAACTCCTATGATTCTCAGCGTCCCATTCTATGTTGGGCGTGAAAGACCGCTTAATTTTGCTCAGAGGGTTAGTTATCGGACTTGTTGTTTTACGTTCTTTTACAACACGGGACCAATGGCTTTACTTCCCTTCCAAAGGAGGCCATTGCATCAAAATAGTTCGACATAGCAATCTCATCGGAAATCTGTGCTTTGAGGTTATCTGAATGAAAAGCAAGACTTTTAGAAAAAGATCCGCACACAAATATGTATTTGTTAACAGGCGGGATAAATGGCAAACTTTGTATATTCGAAATTCAACCTATTCTCGAACATACAATGCAACGATTTTAAAGAACATTTCCATCCAAACTATGATTCATATGATTTTACTTTCTCTACACTTAGGTATTATGTACATAGTAGCCAGAGAAGATATAGTATTCCACCCAAATATTCGATACACAGATGTCAACCAAAATAAATGTTTTAGCTTCTCCTAAATAAAAAATTAATAATAATAATAATAATGATAATAATAATAATAATGTTTTATAAAAAGGTGCGCGCGCGTGTTCTCGATACCAAGATGTCAACGAAAATAAATGTTTTAGCTTCTACTGAATAAAACAAGTTAATAATAAGAATAATGGCGAGAAAATAATAGCAATAATATAAACAACAATAATAATGATAATAGTGATAATAATAGTAATAATAATAGTGATAATAATAGTAATAATAATAGTGATAATAATAGTAATAATAATAGTGATAGTAATAATAGTGATAATAATAGTGATAGTAATAATAATAATAATAGTGATAATAATAGTAATAATAATAATAGTGATAATAATAGTAATAATAATAGTGATAGTAATAATAGTGATAATAATAGTGATAATAATAATAGTGATAATAATAATAGTGATAATAATAATAGTGATAATAATAATAGTGATAATAATAATAGTGATAATAATAGTGATAATAATAATAATAGTGATAGTAATAATAGTGATAATAGTAATAATAATAGTGATAGTAATAATAGTGATAATAGTATTAATAATAGTGATAGTAATAATAGTGATAATAATAGTAATAATAATAATAATAATAATAATAATAATAATAATAATAATAATGCTATTGCTATTAGTCTGAGTGTGAACAGCATGACTGGAATACGAAGAGTTCTGTTAAATACCAAAATTGGTATTTAAGATAAGTATCTTCCAGGGATGTGACACGAAGATATTCAGGAAAATCCCCCCATCCCCATATACTCTTTGCATGTAAGATTTTAGAAAAATTTTATTTTCTCAAAAATGGCTCTGAGGAGTTTGTTTAAACTACCATACTTATAATTTATTTTCATTACAAATTAAATTTATATTTTGAATTATCTGGGAATAGCCTCAGAAGACCTCTGCATTCTGGATAACTTTTGTAGAACTAATTAACCGTAAAAGATGGACAAACACTTACTGCACAAAAAATGTGGATCTCGTTAAAACACACAGTTTATGTCACATTTTTTTCTAGAGCTAATCATTTCAGAGATATTCCCTGTTATGATTTAAATTATTTAAAATACTTAATACTTTTTCACAAAATTGAAGTTGTCATTCATTCGTTAGAACTCTCTTCTGGTTTATTCCTGGGCATGAAAAGAGAACCGAATTTCATTGACATCACATAGCGACAGCTTTAAGAGAGTTGACTACTCTTTACCCTAGTGTATTCTCCCTTCTACTTAAAAGGAACAAGTAATAGGACAATTTGTGGTAATGTTTGTGTCACTAAAAGAGTAATTTTTTGTAAGGATGGTTTCTTGTAGAACAGATAAAGAAAGTCATATGAATGGAACTCATGAAATGCTTTAAAGTATTTTTCAAACAAAAAAAAAAGTTCTAATTAGGTTAAGTGTTTAAAATATTTCTTTTGCTATATATTAAAAGTTTTGGACTTTTATGAATAGGATGTGAAGTCCTATTCATGCTGAATAACTTAGGTGTAATTTTGCGTAAAGTATTTTTCAAAAAAGCTTTTAATTATGTTAAGCACACGTTTAAAATATTTCTTTTACTAGATAATACAATTTCTGGACTTTTTATAAATAGGATGTGAAGTCCTATTCATTCTGAATAAGTTATGTGTAATTTTGCATAATTGGTAAATTATAAGAGGTACACAGAAACTCATTACACGAGAAAACGTAGATATCATTAAAACACCAATTAAATTTAAATACATTTTTGTTGCACTAACCGTTTCCAGGTTAACCGTAGCTATTGGTTTGAATTTTCCAATACTTTATCGTATGTTTTTTGAACTGCTAAGTTACCATTCTTTCTTCTCTCGTGATGTCATGCAAAGACGGTAGTAACTGGTAGTGTCGTGCAATCTTCGAACTTGAAACCGTAAACCAAGACGAAGTAACGTGAGCTTTGCTGCATATACAACCATCAAAACATATGTGTCGAACGTTTTCCTCTGTTTTCCTTCTCTTTTTTTTTTTTGTTGCAGTTTCCCTACATTTCTTTTATTGACCTACGTGTTTTACCGTTTGCTTTTTATTTATAAATATATATATTTTACAAACACACATACCTAAAGCTGGACTCAAACCCATGATTCCGTGTGCCACGAAGCACCAAAGCTAGGCACGCCACAGAGACAGACTTTCAAATTCGTACGTAGGGGCAAGTTTGAAGCAAAGTTTTCTGACTGTTATGCGTGGCCTTGCTTTATTTATTGACGTTTCAAGCGATGTAGTTCATTTAGAGCTAAGTAAACCCTCGTTTAAAAATATAGCAAGAGTCGGAATTTTTTTGGAATATAAGGATGATAGTTTGGTTTAACCTAGAACAAGTCATGGCCGTGCCGTAGCCGAGTGGTCAGACCATTCGCCTCTCACCTAGATGGACCGGGTTCGATCCCAAGCGACCGCATGCGAGATAGTGGACAAAGCGGCGCAGGGGCGGGTTTCCCCCGTCATCTCATTCCACCGGGGCTCCATCTTCATGTATCATCAGCGTCATCGCTTGCAGTGCCAGAGCGGTAAAAGCGGGCGTTAAACACTACCCCCCAAAAAAAGTCAACGTCTTCATAACATTATGATAATCAATAACTAACTTTTAATTCGTTACCATTTGGAGGTAGCGTATCTACTATACACCTTTGAATTTGGTACTCAGTGAGAACTCTTTTTTTTATTAATTTAGAATGTTTATTTATGTTTATGTGTTACAAGTGCTTGATAAGTTTCACCGTTATTATTTCAGGATTCATAGCTTGTTTATTTTTCCTAAACATAATTTGATTAACGTGTGCGTGTATTTACCCAAGTACATCTCTGGTAAGGACAGTAGTAAAATATAAATTGTATACATACATATTGACGGCCTAATAATTTATATATAATGTTTTTTTCGCGCTTAGAAACAATAAAGTGCGTTACAGAACTTCTACCTATGACTAAGTTATCGCGTAAACTAGAGATTCCATAAACATGGGTAAGGTCGAACAAACCTAAGAATCAAACTTCGGTAGTAGTCACTTTCGATAAATATGAACCGAACACAGAAGTCTTGTCCACGACGCTAGTACCACATTATATATCAACACAATGTTTAATGGTTCCTCCTCTTATACTCCCTTTACACCTCAAAGAAAGGATAATGAAAGTATTTTAGAAAATGTATGTATAATCTGTTTATTATGATGTATTGAGAAAAATAAATATGAACCAAATTAATTTCGTAACGTATTAAATTATGCATTTTCTCTGTTTTCATGTACCTATGCCGCATGTCTATGGAATGTATTCAGATATCATAAACACCCTTCCACTAGGCGATTTTCAGATAATAGTCTGTCCTCGTATTTTCGGACTAAAATATGAAGCGTCGATAGATGCAAAACTTTATATTTAAATGCAGAAAATTTTAAGCATACCAAAATAGGATTATTTTAAAAGAGAATTTCGTCATCCAAACTACCCATCACATGGAACTTTTTTTTTTCTCATAAAAATGGTTTTGATGAAAATAATTAATTAAAATATTGAGAAAGAGAATGGAGCTTCATAAGGCATTGAAAGAATATTGAAGCAATACATATTTTTAATTATGAAGCCATAATAGATAAGAAAATCTACTTCAGTATTTGGAGTTAAAAATATACAATCTATATTAATTTCGTGAAGGTTTAATAAACACGAGACAATTATGGAAACTTTCCAGTATTTCAAGATACACTTTTTAAAGCTACTGTTCTTTCTTTTGTTTCTCATCAAATTATGTAAAGAGCGTTAAAAATAAAAGTTCAGCATACACATACCAAGCTTCCCTTTAACATTCAGCGTCCCGCATGATTCTAAAACAAATTGTGTACTGAAACCATTTCAGAAACCAGTTTTTACGATTGAAAATATGTAGAAAAACAAGATTTTGTGAATAATTAGCAGAAAAGATGTGAAAGTAACACAGTTCATAGATGAAATTGTGTTTCTAGAACAAATTTCTCACCGATGCACATTAGATTGGCTCCAGAAAACGGCAATTTTCGCAACTATACTCTGTAACCTGTCCATTAATGCATAAGTACATTTATAATAAAGTTCTAAAGGATATTTGAACATTTATTTTTATTAACAAATATTTATATGTCCAAAATTTTGCAAGAAAAATAGCCTTAGCTTCATTTACTAATACTTAGCTAAGAACCATAAGTAATTATCATCACCAAACGAGATTTAACATTATATTATAGAATCACATTTTTAGTTGGCGATGCTTCTTGAAGAAAAAAAAATTGTGCAATGTTTATCAGGCGCTTTAGTTTCTTAGAATTAATAAATTAAATATTAATTTTCGAGTTGCACTTTTAAACTTAATGCAACTGGACATGAATAAACTGGAGAGTACAAATAAAACCGATAGCTTCTTCTTAAACAAAGTGGCAAATGGTTAAATGAAGCATCCTTAAAATTAAATAATAAGAGGCGTTTTAATAACAAAGAAAGTAAGTTAAATAATTTTATAAAACACACAATTAAGATGTCAAAGATTTTAAAAGGCTTTTAGCTCGAAGACTATGTTTGGCAATTCGAGCATTTGTTTGTGAATTTCAAATGCAGCTCCCATAGAAAATGTTATTGTGTTACATTATTTACATTTTGTAGGTTGTTGAGAATCTTTGCAAAACTCTGCTCTTCGGTATGAAACGAAGAGCTAAGGAGAAAACTATTATATGGAAATACCCTCAAGTGTAAACTGACAGTTGTAATGCATTTCTTTTTCTATTAGTTTTGAGAAAGCAAAAAACTGCGTGGATTAACGATGAGACCAGTTATTCTAGTTGAGCGAGTTTCTTTATTTTGCACTTGGAAAAACTTCATTTCACCTGGAGCGTTTGGTTGAAGGAAAGAGACAATTCGTTACGTATACCTGAGGACTATATATGTTGTATGCTCTAAGGACATCTGACGTTGCGGAAACGGCAATGATGTCTGTAAGGAGAAAAACAATGTCAAGAAATACATTAATTCCAGGGACATTAGCTTTATTTGTATACTCTACCAACGTTTGTGCACCAAGATGGAAGAATAATTGTAAAAGGAACTCTTAAATAGAAGGAGAAAAGACTAAAAATATACAATTAGATTGCTAGGAAATATCGGTGGAAAGCTAAAAGGATGCATTTTAAATTTAGGTACTGGGAAAGGCACTTCAAAGAATAATATGAAGAAATTTGCTATATCTAAAGATTCTGATGAAAAGTCTTGTAGTAAAGATTCCTAAAGTACATAGTGTAAAATAAAACAACCTATCAGAATAGGATATATATATCACTGAAAAATAGAAAATGATAGGGATGTCCGTTTCTGTCATTCGTTCAATCTACTTGGAATGGAGAATTTAGCATAGAGTGGATTCCAGGAAAAGGGACATTATTATTATTTGAGAAAGAAGAGTGAAACGTACCTATGTTGTCATGATAGGTAACGTTAGCAGAATAGGAAAATATTCTAAGAGCAGAGTAATGAAAGTAGATAGCAATCTGTAGCATCGCAAGATAAAAACATATAAAACACTGGTTACTGTAGAAAATCAAAGGTGATTCGCTTGTATACACTGTGAAATTTCGCTTCATTTGCCACCTTGAATATCAAAGCATACGTTTAAATGGAGAAGCAGAATATCTTAAACGTATATAAATGATCTTCGGGCTCTACTGTATTAATCCTAGGCAATACTTATGCAAAACGAGTTTCCTAAAGACCTAAGTAAAGTTTTCTAGAACATTGCAAAAACAATGGCAGAGTTTTATCGTATTTATTTTGAAGCAGTTTTTTTACAAAACAGTCATTACTAGGATATGTGTTTTAACCTGATTTCATTTTTATTTTTTAAATTGTAGTTTGTGAATCCGGCTCATAAATTTGTGCATAAGTTACAGGCAATGAAACAAATTCTGGTAACATTTTAGTAATGAATTAAATGTCTGATTATTCCGAGCAAACGTGGGTTTTCATAATTACATTTTAATTTACCAAACGTGTAATATCCCCAATTTTACCCAAGCCGAAAGAAACCCCACTCTTGCCTACTCTAGGCGGCTACGCAACAAGCTTGCTTCGTTTATTGAAGAGATGAGCTTCCCACAGCCATGTTCCAAGCTGAACTGACTTAATTCTCTCCCACGATGGCTTGCTAAAGGCAGTGAAGGATGAATCATTCTACTCTTTCCCGCAAGGCCGTTGCAAAGTTGCATATTACGTCACTCTGGCAAGTTGTATTATGAGCTTGCTTCTGCCATAACAGTGACCTAAGTGGCTACCAATGGTGCGATTTAGGCTGTGCAAGGGGGTAACGACCCAGGGCACAAAATTGCTTTGGATGAATGAAATAACCTACTAATGTCCCGAAGAGCTAAAGTCAGAAGGGCTGAATTTATGGGTCCTACTTGATGAGCCATTCCAACTTCCAATAAGGATTTCAACCCGCCTTGGTAGTGAGGGGGTAGCGTGTCTGCCTCACATTCAACAGGTAGCGAGTTCGAATCTCGCTTAGGTTGAGTTACCCAGATAAGGATATTTTCAGGATTTTTCCTTATCCTGAGAAGACGAAGGTCAAGTAAGCTTACTTAATGGACTCAGAGATATCATTTCAACATAATTTCACCAATTTAATTCGTCCGATATGATCATCAAATTAAAAGACATTAAGCTAAAAAGTTCCTTATCTCTACAATAATATCACTCGCTGTGATTACAAATTATGCCTACAGCTAGAATTACATAATTATTCAATTTTACATAATTCGCCAGTTCGATCAATTTTCTAGTCAGTTCAAGGATTTTCTCCCCAGGTCTTTCCACAATGACCTCATACCATATGTACATATAAGATTAATACACACTTTCACTTTTGCATTTTCCATCAGTCCAATCAGTTTTTCGCCCTCGTGTGGGTTCAATGATTTTCCAGTTCTCATCACTATGGCTACATATTAAGCCTATAATTATATTTTGCGGCTAAAAATTATTAAGTTTATGTTTTTCACCTACATGCTACAACTACGCACTATTCACTTTTATATTTTTCATTTGTTCAATAGTTTCCCCAACTGTTTTCACTGTCTTCTATTTCTTGCCACGATTGACCACTGTTTTCCTATTCCTACGATAAATAGGTCTGCCCATCTTCCTTGATCTTTCTTCCATATAACGGGTGTCTCAAAGTATCTCCGCAGTGAGTTGAATGCACTAGCACGCTAACCAATCACAGTTCGGTTGGTAACGAATCGCGCTAGTTATTGTTAGAAATGAAGGTGAACTGAAACAGATTACTTACTTACCACTGTCACAGAAGATTATTCCCCTTATTTCGGTCACTTTATGTAGGGTTGTCCTTTTAAATTTGTGATTTTATTCAATTTATCATTTTTATTTCAGGGCAACTACACATTTATAGGGATGCAGTTTCATATCCTCATTAAGGGCTCTATGTTCTGCCTACACAGAATGAGTTGTTTTTTTTGCTAATTTCTACATTCATTTAGTGCTGCTCCTCAACCTTCTATCCGAAATTCCAGTTAGCCCGTTAAAAGTTTAGATCTCCGCTTTTTGGAGCACCATTGTGTTTCAGGGGATTTGGAATTTAGTAATTAAATCTCACACAGAATCACGACGAAAACATTCCGAATGTGCAACACATTTAAGAAATTTGCGTTTTACATTTTCTGAAATCTTATCACGATTAAGGAATATGTCCTCAACTAAAATACTCTCTTTTCATTGGTTAACATTTTGATTTCACTTCCCAAGCACAACCAAAGACTATTGATTTGAAGCAAACAGTTCTCACAGTATTTTTCAAACATAAATAATGCTCCTTCTCCTTAGCTCTGTTCCCAACTTCATCACAGCCACAAGCATCCAAGTATACTGTGGAGACTGTTTTGAGACACCCTTATATTCATTTAATTAATTTAATCCAATGATCAGGCTGTTGAACAATTTCCATTAGCCTCCTGGCTTCCTAATATCTACGGTTGTCCATTGACTTGTTCTAATGCTTCCCAACAAGATTGAGATTAAAATAACATTTTTTTTAGTACAGGCTATGGGTACCTCTGATGAATTGCTCAGTCTGCAGTTTGGAATCCTTGATAGAACTCAACACGGAAATTTGGGTCCCTAAGTGGCACTTAATCCTCGGCACGATTTGACATTTTCATGCGGAACAAAAAAAAATGTAATTGTGGCGTTGCAATGTGCATTTTAAATAAAAATCACAGGCTTAGAGCAGGTCTGTGCACTATTCATGTTGCTCTACCAATAAAAAGCTTAAGAAAAATAACGGCGTCAAACATCTTGTTTTGAATTCCTGTGCAATCTTAAGGGTTCTTACATTGCCTTTTTTTCGAAAAAGCATTATGTAATGCAATACATTTCGATGAGTAGGATACTGCAATTTAAAGGCTGTCCGAAAATATTTAGTATAAGAGAATACAACAACAAAAAATCTGATGTGTTCCATTCATATGACTTTCTGTACATCTCTGTAACAAATTATTGTTAAAAAGCTTATTCCTCTATCTACTTTATTATAACCGAGAAAAACATTACCAGCAATGGTCCATATTACTTCGTCCCTTTTAAGCAGATGGACAATTTTCTACAGGATGACTTCTATGTGTACGGCAAACAAACCTTTTATTCAAACGATTAATCTGTTATCTACATCATGTTAATCATAATAAACATAAGCAGAATTAGTCTTATTACTAGCTTCCTTGTAAGCAGGAGGGAAATAAGTAAATGCACAGGCTCGTACTTTAAAAACCGGTAGCTATATGAAGCAGTTCATGTTCCAAACTCTTTGCTCGCTAGGAGTAAACAAACGAGAAACGAGAAGAAAGATGTCTTCTCAGTTCATGTTCCAAACTCTTTGCTCGTTAGGAGTAAACTAATGCCGTAACTAATTGTACCCAGCCGCCTGACACTTCACCCCTGAAACAGATGAAGGAAATTTGTACTAAAAGAAGGATCATCCCACCTGAGAAAACCAGGAAGAAACCCATGATTCAAAGTAGCTGTCCAGACGGGAATCGAACCCGGAATCTTCCGATTGCGAGTCGTAACTCGTTAACACACTCGGCATCTCTGAGTATACCTAGGTACTTGATAGATTCTTCCTTAATCTTAAACACGCAGTCATCTGATGCTTTTTGTACATATGACTGGTGGTTTGGAAAACTACTTAACTCTACAAATACTTTAAAAACATATGAGTTACCTTGTATCTTGAAAACAGAGATTTTTAAATCATTCTACTTTATTCCTCTGAACTAAAGGAATTCAGTTGCTTATAAGATTTCAAATTTTTGCAGCTTTATTTATTTCATGAATTAAATTTTTAAGACTTTATCGAATGCTTAGAAATTTATCACAATCAAAATATAATTGTGGTTTCAGTGCGCTTAACATATACGTTTAGAAAGGTTCAGGTTTGCAGTATTTTTAGTCTTTAGTCTGTAGTTGGAGGTAATCTTAAGTATGGTTACTGTTTTTAATTTTACAAATAAGTAATTAGGTGTACTCTGTTTTGTTTCCTAATTGATTAACGAGCGTCTATAAGTTTGAGATCATAAAAATAACTAAATGTACCTTAATAGTGTAAGTTACCTAATAAATGCTAAAAATTTCCATAAAACGGGCGTGGCAAGTTTAACTGAAAATGCAAAAATGTTATTCAGATCACTTCTTGTTGAACCACATATATTTTGAATTACGAAGAAGAGCTACATTTCAACAAAAATAGAAAACATAAAATTTGATTCCAGTTTCTGTAATGAATGCTAAAGATCCTTTTGATTTTCAAAATAGCCATAGTTAGGAAGCTGAATCACATAAATTCAAACTGGAGTCCACCGCGCGTTATTAATGGTTGGATCCGTTCAATTTCTAAGTGGTATAACATAAAAAATATATCTTTGATATAAACACTCGTAAACATGGGATATAAATTACTTATGAACAGGAAAAAAAAATTAAGGCAAAATAAGAATTAGTAATAATAATACTTCTATTACTTACTACCAGTAAAATAATAATACTAACAATAATAACAATATACGAAAATAAGAACAGAACAAAGTGAAAATGGAAGGTAAGAAATAACTAGATGAAGATAATGCATAAGTTAAGCAATTAAACGTATATAACCGATAACAAAAATAAAAGGTCAGCTTAAAATGTCAAATCCAGGATAATATGTAGGTACTATATTTAGAGAACGCAGTATACGGGAACAGCAGTGTCAAAAGTGTTGCCTATATGTGGGCAAAATATAACCTACAGACAGCCTTGAATAAATAAATGCATAAATACATAAAGAATCACGTCTTTTGTGCAAAAGCTGAGCTGTTAAGGATATGGGATTCTCTTAAAGTGAGCCATAGCTTAGTAGAATAATTTATATTGCCAAACGTAACTATATATTTACTATATAAATTATCCTGACCTCCCTCCCCCAAAATAAATCAACAGTTTTCTTCCGATTGCTTAACATGCTATGTTAAAATATTGTTAGGACAATGTTTTTATTATTTATCACTTTTTAAATAAGGTAATATAAAATTCTCTTGGATCCTGGGATATATCATCTCTCTTCCCAATTTTTAATTTGAGCTTAGTAAACACATACAAATACATTTTTTTTACAAATATTACTTAATTTTAATTAATTTAAAACTTGTTTTCACAATACGTAGTTGTAATTTTCATCTTTTGCAATTTTTGAATTATGAAAAATAATTAGTTACTATTTTTAACTTTTCTACAATAATGTTTATGATCAGAATCTATGAAAATATAAAGATAATAAATAATCTGTGGCGAAAAGAGCATTTTGGTAAAATAACGCTGGAAAAAAGCAACCAAGTAAATGGACTTTCAAGTTAATATGATGCCTTATCTAAATCTTTATCAGAATTAGCTATTTATGGCGTTTAAGTTTCCGATATTAAAAATCTGATATGTTCTATTCACATGACTTTTTATATATCTCTGTAACAAATTATTTTTGAAAAAGCTTATGCTTCTATTTACTTCCTGTTAATCGAGAAAATGTTAGCATAATAGTCTTACTTCTTGCTTCCTTGTAAGTAGAAGCGAAATAAGGGCGTACCATCGGTTAAAGTGATAGTCAAAAGCTGGTTGCTATGTGACTGAAGTTCCTTTGTTTGTATGTATGGACACGAGTTCACAAAGTCCTGTATGAGAAAAATATAAGTTTTTATAGCTTAAACCAAAAACAAGGAATATTTCAAAAACAATGAACTCCACGAAAAAAATGTATACAACATATATTGTGAATTTTAATGCGCTCTAAATTTTTGTGTGTTAAGTTTTTGTCTCTCTCTTACGGTTTAGCACTTATGCAAAATTCCATAAAATTCACTCAGAATAGTCTTCAGATTCTATTCCCAGAAAATTCAAAATATACATTTTATTTGTCAGGCCATTATTTTTAATATACGATATTTTAATCAAAATCGTTAAGAGCCATTTTTTAGAAAATCAAAAGTTTCGAAAAAAGTTCCATGTAAAGGGTAGTTTGGAGTGGGGAGATTTTTCTCAAAATCTTCATGTCGCATCCCCGGAAGACACTAAACTTAAATACCAAGTTCGGTATTTTACCGACTTTTCGTTTTTGAGTTATCGTGTTCACAGACACACTGACACATACACACGGACCTTTTTCTGAAAATACTCTTTTTGGATACAGGTGACCCTAAAACATATATTTCCGGTGAAATCTCGGTATCGAATTTTTTGGTGGAGTGCAATACATTCTCTATACACTATGTACATAGTGCGTATAGAGAAAGTAAAAATTAATTTTGTAGCACAGTTCATAATAAAACACAAAAAATGTGTAGACAGAGGTTTTTAAAAAATTTGACTGATACATTGTTGAAAGTTGCTTGGCAATAACTATAAAGTCATCATAACAGTAGTTCTGGAAAGTGAATTAATAATATGGCATCTGATGGTGCAAAACATGCAGTGAAACGTACTGTATCAGTCTTGGATTCTCTGCTGCTACAGGAAAGAAGCAGGCCTCCCGTTCCCCGCGTGTAGCTACATCGTGTAATCCCCCTCCCCCCTTCTTCCTCTCACCATACTCCGTCAAATTAATAAGGCTGTCACTTTCCTGTAACAAGCCTAATCGCTGCTGTTCCTACATACATACACGCAGCCTTATAAAAAGGATTTAAAGCCCCTCCACTCAATTAGTTTGCCGTCGAAAGGAGATGCGAATTAAAGTGTTAGGAGAGGGAGGGAGGTAGGTAGGGCTTTGCTAGGCACTGTGCTAAGCCCCATGTTGTCAGACCTAGGTGCTGCTTCCCTGAAAACAACAGACGGTCGGTCCACTGCCGCTGCCAACAAAAACAAAAGAAAGAGTAGACTCCTGAAGATGGCAGCGCACAATAAAGACACTGAGACTTAATAACACGTTGAAGATGAACATCAAGATAGGTTCTAAGACATGACAGGGGTTCCTTCACATCCATACAGCGGTAATAGGAGCGTTCGTGGAGCAAACAGTCTCGCAGATCTTTCTTTGATACTAATTCAATACCCAGTACCTCTAATCGCTTCAAATGGTGGTAGCATTACGATATTAAGGTTTATCGATAGTTCCTAATCTGTAAAAATAAAATCCAGTTCTATAAATATTGCAGGTACTGCAGATTATCACTTATAAAAATATGAAAGATGGTAATGGAGGTACATGAAAAACACCCATAGAATTCCCTTGCAGATTGGTATTGGATTAAGAATCTTATTAGCTCCGTTTGTTAACTAAAATATTACATACACACATTTGCTCATTCATTTATTTAATTATTTATTTATTTGATCATTCATTATTTTATTATGCATTTATTTATCCATTCATTTACCCATTTGTTTACTTATAGGTCACATTAACACATTTAATACTATTTGTAATACAAGGTGCAAATTTAGATAACTCGCTCACATTGATGGATTTGGAAATCCAACTACAGCTATGTGAGAGAGTAATTTTATTTTTTTTCTCATACTACAAATAACATAGTTAACTCACTTTAAACAAGATTTTA
The DNA here is from genome assembly GCA_030762935.1 of Hymenopus coronatus. Taxonomy (NCBI): domain Eukaryota; kingdom Metazoa; phylum Arthropoda; class Insecta; order Mantodea; family Hymenopodidae; genus Hymenopus; species Hymenopus coronatus. The sequence continues at coordinate 74,534,944 of CM060888.1, read as the reverse complement.
AAAGCATATAAAAACTTAATACTGTTACTATTAATTTCGGGTTCATGTCTCTCAGGGATGTAAAGGATAGGTGGATTCTGCAGTTTACCACACACGCTGGTAGGTATACATTAAAACTACTCCTGGAAACATTTATTGTAAGACAGGATCTTTTCGGTGACTCCGTCCATGTCTTTCACCTGTTTGCTATGCTCTTAAAAGCGAAGGCCAGTTACAGAAGGGGAGGGGTTAGTCATGAAACATAACTGGTGACAAATGAAGTTCTGAGTTGCAAACTGGTGATCCCTAAACTTTCTGGTTAAACAATAGTCCATCCCGGGCAATAGAAAATTAGATAAATATTTTCTCTGCGAGTTATACTGTAATGCGAATGCCAAGGTAATTCACGCACGTGGTGGACAAAATAACATATTGCTTATGCTGTTTTGACGGAGCGTCAAGCGGGCTGAGGGATAAAGGGGTGGATCCCCCAATCGGTTTTACTCGCGTTCACATTTTCAACAGCGCCAGCATATTTTTGTCTTTGGGTGTACAAGATATGTTGAAACTCTTGTGGCCCTAATTTCATTGCAAAATATATGCACCACTCTTCAGTCTATCGGTGTTGACCTCAATGATGAACATGCCTGTTTTTTTTTCGCTCGTCCTCCCCGTTCGCTCATCCGGTTCAACAAGCTTCGTATCATTCGCTGCTATATCCCTCGTCACGTGCCAAACTTCCGCAAGCCCGCTCTCTCTACCCAACCATCCTTGCTCAGCGTGAGACGCAGACGCTGCGTACGCCAAAGACTTTTCACATAGACACACGCGACACGCTACGCAATACAAGAGTTTGCTAACTCCAAACTTTATGCTTGCGTTGCGTACCTGAATGAATAATTTTCTATTCCTTCCGTTGTTCAAAAGCAGACGATCGCATTGCAACGTTTTACAATGCCACTTTACATACGTGCTGCTCTTCTATTTCCCTCAAGTGCTGAATGCTCCTTTGATTTAATGGATGCAATCATTGTCTGCGTCTAGATTTCTTGGGTCTCACAAATTTTAAGGTGCAAAGAGATAATGCACATTCAATGGAATTCTGCAGTCTCCATGTTTGCACCAGTTTCAATATTCAAGTAATCATTGTGACATCACTGTTGTGAGCAGTATTTAATAATATTAATACAAAATATTGAGTGAATTTACTTTTTGGTTATGCTATGGTTATAAAATTGAGTTTTATCTAGGGACGCTCTTTAACTGCACTGCTTAGTAACCCATTATATATATTGGAGGATGGAGGGGGGGTGTAAGATCGCTTAATTTTTCTCAGAGGCCTCTTTTATTAGGCTTTAGATTATGTTACGCGCCCTAAATCTACGATTCGGGCTTTGCTTCCCTACCAAAGGAATTTTATTGCTCTCTGCCGGTTTTAGCCCGGTTATGTTATGCTACTTGAAACTTGCGGTGCGTTTGGAAGATATCCGCATATAATTTACAGATGTAGACACCCGTTATGCTTACGACTGCATTTTAAATAGTTTTTCCTCGCACCTAGGCTTATGCTGCGATATGCCTGAGCTTGCATTTCATTTTATAGCTTAATGTTAAAGGCAGATTCACAAACACAAACTCTAATAATCACAGCAATACTTTAATGAAAATAAAAGAGAAGGTATACTTACAGATAAACAATTCTCCAACAAAAACTTAAAAAATAAACGTATTAATATTTAGACGTGTATTCAATCCTTAAAGTTAGATTAAACGTAATAAATATGAAAATAGGATCAACATTTTGCCCACTTTAATTAATAGCAGTTATAAATAATACAGGAAATAAGTATATTGCATCCTCATACCATACAATAAAATATAACACAGTTACGCCGCTATTTTCTCTTCTTTTAAATATAGTGTGCAGTAAAAGTAAGGAAAATCAGTATATTTAATCACAGCGAAGTTATAGAGCGCTAGGAAACAATAATTATGATAAGAAGCAATAACACCTACATCTTTTTGTACGATTTTTTCAGTTATGCTTACTGTACCGAGAGAACGTTTGTAAGTAAAACTCTTCTTAAGGTTTATAAACTTACCTTTAAATACATTACACATTCAAGTATTTAGTCATAAGTGAACCTATAACTCTTGTAGTTTTTATCTAAATGTTTTAAAAAATACATTATAGCTATGCGTATTACTTTTTGAGAAAGAATGTTATTTTACTTTCATTATGCTAATTGATCAGTAATTGTTCACACGATTCACAAATATCAGTTTTGAAAAATACAAGTACTGCCATATTAGTTGAACACTAAAGAAAACTGACATATAGAGCATTCTTACTTTCTCTACACCAAAAATTCGATACCGAGTCCCCCTGAATACAAAAAAGCATTTTTGGAAAAAGATGTGTATGTGTGACTTGACAGCATAGCTCAAAAACGAAAAGACCATTAAATACCAAACTTGGTACTTAACGCTCGCTAAATGCCTCGCTTTGGTGCTTCGCGGCGCAGGGGATCGTGAGTTGGAGTCGCGCCTTGGAGATAGATATATTATGTGTGTGTGTATATGTGCATTAGAAGCTAAAAAAAAAAAAAAAAAACACCAAACGATTATGAAACAGGAAAATAATGAAAACGTTAGGTGGGGGGGGGGGACCCTGAAAACCATAGCAGTTAAAGATTGTACATAAATAAAACTTTTTTTTTTTCAATGACTTCAAATTCTCTTAACAGTCTCATAGCTTTTATGCCGTTCATTCTTGAAATAATTCAGCAGTTAAAGGACGATAAAACCTTAGAAAGCTGCAAAGCCTTGCACCTGCGCGAAGAATGAGTTTGTTAGTTCTAAGTGTTATTAAAACCTTTAAGCTTTTGCAAAAAGAGCTTAGGCGACTCGTTTTCAATTACTGGTCTGTAATTAACCTACGTAGTTAATTTTAGCTTAATTAAATAATGGTCACAACAAAGAACGTTAAAAGCCGTAGCCCCAAGCTTTGTATCATTATTCATTGGCTGATTGGAATTCCGTCTCGTCATTACTTGATGTAGTGGAAGCACGTATTCTTGTTTTGCTATGGGACGTGACGTTACCAGGTAACAAAACATTAATTATGCCATTAGTATAAATTAAATACAACACTCTGCTAGAAAGACATTAAGCGGCTATGGCAAGTTAAAACTCGACCCGTCACTACATCTAAGAGGGAGGGAGGGGGGATACACAAATACCATACTTCCTGCCTCCCCAAGCCTTATGGACCAAGTGCACTGCGATCTTCCATCTACCTTCAACTGTTTTTATATCTCTCCGTGTCTCCACTCATCAAATGTGGTAATGTTTTTAGACTGGTTTCTCTAAGAAAAGAAACAAGCGCTACTTCGAGAGAAGTTATTATATTCCTGACTAATAAAACATACATTCCCCAATAATACACAATTATCTGTATCAAAGGAACATGATTGTTTATCCACACCAACATTTATGCTGTTAATATATCATTTTGTCTCAAAGAACGTGGCTCTATTTCACGTCCATGGAATGCGCCCGGGGTTCGATCTAACCCATAGGGGTGATATTTTAAGTCCGGAGTATGGGACCGTTCCTGACTCAGCATCGTGAGGGAAAGTGAGGAGCTGCGATAGGCTGCGGTTTTGGCCAATAAAGTCAATTTTTCGGCTGGAAAATCATGTTATGATAAAACCGTTGAATAATCTTCCAAATCTGCGTGTGTATGTGGGCGTGTGGTCGCCAGTTGGGCTCGTACATCTAAGCCCATGTAAATGGGATTTTGCCCCCTAAAATGAAATATTTCAACTACAAATTTGTATAAAGGCTTACAATAAAGTGCTGCAAACAGTTGGCATACATTGTGCAGCATACAATGTGGTAGCTACCTAATCAATATACTCTACAACAGGGTGTTAGGGTTACGATGAACTTGTGGACAATTCATTAAGTAATAGCTAGCAGAACAAATGAAAACAGCTAATGATGCCATCTTCCAACTGAGAGCATGCGTGTCTTAGGTATAACATGCTACAGTGGCCTGGAGTATTTAGATGGATATCCCACTTTTTAATTTTTTTTTTGTATTGTTTATTTCAACCAAAAAATGTAACTTAGCCAGTGAATATGATGTTTATCCCTGAAAGATAAATGTGCTGCATATGGCATAAGGTTTACTGTCTTTTGGAAGACACATCATTGCCCTCTATACTGAGTTTTTACATACACATCAACTAGTCTACGTTTATATTGTTTGTTTAGTCTATTATGGAGATGACGGCGCTGGTTGGTGTTGTGGTTCCGTAGGCTCTTTCCTTGAGACACAAGGGCATCACATATATACAGGATGTTAATGAACTATGCCGAAATATTTTCACAGAATATGTAGATTACTAGCAGCTTCCCGCGTTATGCATTAAGCCACCAGAGCAGTTGAAAAAACGCCTCCATAGTAGGCTACCTCAAGAACGTAGTTAATGAATGCAAAGTTACAGATTTTTGCGACATTAAATCTTGAGAATGCTAGTAACGAGCTGCTAAAAATCAATATTTCTATACTCGGGCAGCAGTTTTAAAGACATTCTAAGCCATGTTTTCAACCTGCTTTGCTTTAACACGGACTTATCAGCACATGATGCACACACGTTTAATGCTATGTAGCTGCGTTATGTTTATCCGGGGACCATGCATCGTCGATCCCAAATTACTTATTTCAGTCACGGGCACAATCTCGCAAATTATTTCGGTGTAGTTCATTAACACCCTGTATATTCCTTGAAGCCACAAGCCTCTTTAGATAAAACGGTTCTGGAAGAAACTGCCGCTGTGCACCATGGAAGAAGGGCATAACAAATTAAGGATTTATTGGAAAACTATTATACTTTGCTGGATTATATTTAAAACATATAACCGAAAATTGGCACCAACGTTTTGAAAATACAACACAATTCAATTTTTTCGTTGATAATCAAAATCCCTTTTTTCTCTGTGGAAGAATGCAAGAAATTGATCTCAACGTTTGGACATTTGCTACATGATAAAGTAGAACATTAAACCAAAATATAATGAATTAACAAACGCAGTCTGGTTTTCTTAAATGGAATAAATTAGCCATCAATCAAGGTACCTAAGTGTTTTACGAGAAGTCATAGAAGTTGGTTTATTCCTTTTAATATTTCATTATGGTGAAATATTAGATTTATATAGACGTTTGCTTAGGCCCTGATATAACAGATTTATAATATTGTGCAATAGTAAAAGGCTTAGATTATTAAATTCAAAATAAAAACAAATATTACTCTGAAGAACGCGACCGAGAACCTAGTTCTCTTTTAAATGTACTATATGACATCTTTATTGTTAATAATTTTCTTGACGTCTTTTTGTTTATGTACTATATGACATCTTTATTGTTATCAATTTTCTTGACGTTTTTATAGAAAATCTTACTGCATGGTTATCAGCGTACAGGTATAAGATACAAGTGAAAAGTGAAAAAATATAGAAACGCCAAAGAAATAAAAGAAAAAAAAAGAAAGAGAGATGAACTGAGTTTGGCGAACTGCACAGATCTTAACTGGTTGCGCAATTAATCACCAAATAGATTCCACCATTCCAATCTCCTTCCAGCTAGACTTAAAAGAATTTTTCTTTTAACATATTTTTTCATTGGTTCTTCTATTAAGCTTATTCCACCAATACATGTATCCTGTCTTTATTAACACTCTGTGGCCGTTCCTGACCTTACGTATGTATGTAGGTATGTACGATAATTATTTTCGTGTTATAACATTGAATCATATTTGAATAGAAAGCTTTTGTTTATTTTAAAATGGCTTTAGATAGCCTGTTGGGAACGCTCTTCCAAATCTGCTTGACAGAGTTCAGAGGTACTGGCGCAGGATAGTTTGTATATATTGATAGAATATCAATATGTAGAATATTATATTCTTAAGTCTGCAAAAGCATATGCTTTAATAATTGCTGCTATAAATTCTAAAATAAAAAGTAGAGCTTGTGCAATAATTAATAGGGGCAAAGCGATATTAGTTGTTATTATTATTATTATTATTATTATTATAATTATTTTATTATTTCTGCTGTACCGCTCTCAACAATATTTCTTGGATTCCGGCTGGAGGGGGAGCTTGATAGTTAATACATCACTGGGTGAACGTCATAGTTCAAGCGCTTCCTCCGCTTCATTGCAACCTCCATTCAGCCCTAATGACAGCTTCCCCGCAATTCTAAGTTGGGCCGCGCCGCGGCCGAGTGGTTAGACCACTCGTCTCTCACCTAGACGGCCGGGGTTCGATCCCAAGCGACCGCATGAGAGATTTGTGGTGGACAAAGCGGTGCTGGGCGGGTTTTCTCCGGGTACTCCGGTTTCCCCCGCCATCGCATTCCGCCGGTGCTCCATCATTATCCATGTATCACCAGTGTCACCGCCAGGGTCATCATAAGTAGTTAATGCGGGCGTTAAACACTACCAAAAAGAAATTCTAAGTTGTATTGCATACTGCAGGTAGATTCCTGCGAGACATGATTACTCTGTTGCGCATCCAAGGTGGAAAAACCTGGTGTAAAATACATTTTTCGGTCAAAGAAGAAAAAAAAAGCTTCATCACGACGTTACCTACTTCTAGTGCAAAGATGTATAACCAGTGCTCTTTTTTTTTTTCTGTTATTGAAAACCCATAATTCCGTAATGTACGAAAAATTGTAACTTTTCCTCACCTTCGCCCCCTGAACAAGTGAAACTCTATAGAGGAGCCAGGTGTGAGAGAACGAAAACCAGCCTGAAATGAAGGGAGGCGCTTGATGCCCAAGGCTCAGAAAGCATCATCACGGCCTTTCCATTAGACTTATAAACACGATCAAAGCCTGTGATTACGTGCAGATAGCAGCCTTTACAAAAACCCTCATAGACAACAATTAGTGTCGCATTATTCATGTTTGATGACAGATCAATCTCGGCGTCAACTCCATCACGGCTTCGGAGTGAAAAATAATTTAAATAGAGAGCCATTTGTGTTCTTTTTCTTTCTTTATTGTTGGCCGGGCGAGAGGCACTTTTTGTGATGGACTGGTCTGTCGGGGATATTGCGATGTGAAATACAGGACAGTAGCAGCTTACCTCCGAGTTCAACGACGCTTACATACCGGTTCGTAACAAGGTCATCTCTAATGTGTATGGCTATTTACCGCTCACCAAAGGCAGAGGACGAACTTCGTTTCGTTTCTTAATCGGCTTACCCTCCCCGTATTTGAATGACTGACCCCCCCCTAGAACTTACAAGCCAATGGCTAGAGGTCAGGAGCCTATCGGGGAGCCACAGGCACGAAAACACAGAATGGAGAACCTGTTACGAGAGGTCAGCTCGTAGCCAGGCATGAAAACTAGGAAGGGGATGATGTAAGCGAAATTTATGAGTGGAAAAGGTGGTGATGGAGCATTTGGTGGAATGAATGGCGGGGTAAACCTGAGGATCCGGAGAAAACCCGCGCAGACACCGCTTCGTCCACCACGAATCCCATATGCGGGTGCTCGGGATCGAACCCGGGCCACCTAGATGGGAGGCGAGCGGTCTAACCACTCACCCATGGCGCCACCAGAGGAAGAACTCCATTCCCCAATTAAACAACAATAATAATTACATGTAAAGGCTTCTCACTTAAAATGTCTCCCAAATGTTTAATCAAAACACCTTTACTCGAAATATTTGGACAAATTAAAAGCATGTTTTAAATTCTCCAAAAAAAAAAAAAAAAAAAAAAAACTTAACGCCGTAGTATCGCTGGAGAAATCGTGGTAAATAAATATGTATGCAAATTAATAACTAAATTAATCAAAATTAAAAGTCTAATGTGTTGCAGCCGCATAACTTTCTTTACTCGCTCTTGTACTAACTATTCTTGTAACATATTAGCTTCCGGTTCCCAAGGTTAAAAACCGGCGGAGGTCTATGGATTTTTTCGGGCCTAAAACTCCTCAAAACATGGATTGCTTCAAAATATATTATGACAGTGCCGTCTTCTTCAGCAGTGCTTCTCGCATTCACCTTGGTATGTGAGTCGTCGTAGTTGATACGTAAACAATGGAAGAGCGGCGCGACGTTACAGGAGGCATCGGAAATTAACACATTCGAGATTCCTTTAGAAGCATCCAGTATCTTCAACAAGTTTACAGAAGGGTCTGTGGCGTAATTTTCTAGCTGTAAAGGAGGAAGGATTGCAGTGCAGGTTGTGTTGTGAATTGTATGGAGTCGTCAGTGACTGGAGTTTTGGATGATGTGCAACTGTCAACTGTCTGAACGTCAAGTGAATCATTTGCAGTACTGAGTTAAAGATTTTTTTGTAAACAATTTTTTAGTCAATAAAGGGATTTTTTCTTATATATTTCCAATAAAATCCAGACATCGAAAAATGTACGTAATAGAGAAACTAAAAGTAAATAATCATAGGATAACTTGGGACATTTTCATTTATATGTATACATTCCTTTTTAGAAATTAAACTAGAAATGCCCTGTTGCTTCCAAACTTTAACAAGTCGTATTTCCCTAGAATTGTTACTTTAGTAACATTTTCATAATAGTTTTTCTTTAACACCTTAATTTGCATTATAGTTAAAGAAATTCGTTTCTGCTTGCATTAGAGGCTCTAGCAACTGACCAGAGTGATGACCGCATACGGTTTCAATACATTTCTTTCATATCTTAAAAGTTTATTTTCAATGCCAATGATATCACGACAGACAACTTTATGTTGGAAAGCGCAGATGCAAAAAGGAGGGAGGGGTTTGAGGTGAGGTGTGTAAACAAATTAATAATAATAATAAAAAGTATAGCAAACAGGGAAAAAGGCAGAACGAAAATGACTCGGCATATATCTGTCATATATTTGGGCCAAGTACAGGTGGAACCAATACTTAGCACTAATAGCCATCAGCTGTTTTATTCGTATTTATATACACAAATAACTCGTGGTCAGCCCGCCTCCGTAGTGTGGGAGTATCTTGTCTGCCTCACCTTCAAAAGGTCGCGCGTTTGATTCTCGCTTAGGGTGAGTTACCTGGATGTGGTTTTCTTCGGTTTTTCCCTTATCTGAGAAGACGAATGCCGAGTTCCATGGACCCCGAGATCATTTGAGCATCATTGCATTCGTCATCCAATATGACTAACCAGGTTAAGGGAAGTTAAGCTACAGAAACTCCACAGTATCTGCTGAGTTTTTACAAACATATCTAATTTAGCATCCCGCAGAAAAAAAACAACATGGCTGCGGATAACGTTTAACGCTTTAAACAAATGTGATAGCGAAACAATAACGATCAGAATGCGCATTATTGATCGTTAATACTCGTAATGTACAAATTATGGTCACTTTGAAACAGAAAGGCAATGAAAATTATAAATCCATCTTTGCACAACAAACGATGCATTGCAACAGATTCTATTAAATTCCAAAGAAGCTACTTTTTTGTAAAGCATTACTAAGGAAAAACACCACTAAACTGTAGTAGATACCTATATTAATAAAAGCAACTCATTTAATTGTCTGATATATACAATTTCAAAATCCATTTTAGTTTTTAATACTGTTTAAAACTTGATCTCCTGTCAATTCCTTAACAAATCACCTTTGTTCACTGAAAATGTTTTTGACGACGGATTTTACTGAGAATTCCTGCAAGTTTTTCCGTACGTTTCGAAAACTCAAGCAATTAATTATTAAACGTCAGTGCTGTAAAGAATTTACTAATTTTTAAAGCTTTAAACAGTGGAAATTTAGAATAACCTTAAAAATTATTCTCTCTTGGACAAAGCTTGTAGCTCTTTTACAATGTGACAAGAGATGTGACAAGATAAATAGAATATGCAGTTAAATGAAAATTATATTTAAAATGTAATCTTGAATCCAATTTTTAAATGTCGTAAGTTTAAACATAAAAACAAAGACCTCAGTGGGCATGTATGCAAGTCAAGTTTTGATTACATTTTCAGCTTTATTAAAACATCTGATGCGCTAAATTAACATGACTTTCTCCACCCATTTTGCAAAGAACTACGCTTACAAAAGAATTAGTCTTCTATTTGCTTGATGTTAAACGAGATAAACATCAGCAAAATTGTTTATTACTCACTTACCAAAAAATACAAGGGACATAAGAGAATACACTAGTCTAAAGGAATAGACAATCTTTTGAGAGATGATCGCTAAGTGACAGCTTTGCATAGCCAGGAGGAAAAAAGCAGAACTTTTTGAGAAAGCTGGAAGTAATTGGAACATTAACCAATAACAAGTAATATCTCGCAAAATAATAAAAAACCAAAATGTAAGGTATTTGTTATAAATTGTCTTTAACAAGATCTTCATGATTTTGTCTACCTGTTACGGTTTACCAGTTATGCAAAAATCATTCAGAATGAAGAGGACATCAGAGGCTATTGTTATTCAAGATGTACATCTTTAATGTATATGGTATTTTAATAAAGAGTTATAGTTAGAATATTTTTGAGAAAACCCGACATTTCAAAAATCTGCCTTGCAATTGGTAGTTTGCGGAGAAATGACTTCTTTTTTTGTATATTTTCAAGTTACATCTTTGGAAAATGCTTAACTCAAATACCAAATGTGGTATTTAATCAACTTTCCGCTAATGAATTATCTATGCTATTCTCAGACACACATGCTGCGCGCGCGAACCTTTTTCTTAAAATTGCTTTTCTCGAATTAAAAAAAAAAACAAAAAAACTACGTTTCCACTGCGGAACACTCACATTCATTGAGGCAACACTTCCGCTGCTTCCTAAATGAAGTAGAGCAAGTAAAAAAATCTGATCTTACATTCACATGCCTTTCTCTACTTATTCTGATGTGAACTATTCTTAAAACTCTTATTAATGTTAAGATTATTCTACAAAGGCTGCTTCATAGTAATCCGGAAAAACATTTGCAGAAATGGTTTTATTACACATTTTTTTCTTGTAGGTGCAAGATAATATGGCAACGGTTTCGTTCTCCTTGCATGATCAGGATAAATAGAAAAAAAAAAAAAAAAAATAACGGTTTCAGAGGCTATCTCCAGAAAATTCAATTTTATTTGTACCGTAAGTATCTTTAATACATGATAAAAGTTAGTCAATTTTGAACGGATAGAAAATTTCCAAAAATGTTTCGTGTAAAGGCTGGTTTGTGGAGAGCGCATTTCCCTGAAGATATTCGTGTCGCATTCTTGGATGATATTGAACTTATATACAAAGTTTGATATTTTAAGTTCACAACCTACTTTTTGTTCAGAGACGCGCGCGCACGCGCACACACACACACACACACACACACACACACACACACACACCGTTTGCTAAAAATCTTTATTAGGAATTCAGGAGTCCTTTAAATACGTATTTCCGGCAATTAATTTTTTGAGGTGGATTGAAATACCTTGTGTACCTACTAGTACATTGCATGTGGTACAAAAATACTTAATTAGTTTAAAATAAGATTTTCAGCTGCGATTCTCTGCGATTATACTTAGAATAACCCTCAGAAAGCTTTGTGTCGAGAGGGAGGATAGAGGTCTGTGTTCACTTTGACTGAAACTGGCATTAAAAAGCCAAATGCTGTGGCGAACATATCGATTGTTTTCATGCGTCCCCTCCCCTTGTCTGATATTTGGTCACCCCCTCCTTGTGTGTAGTACATGCACGTGTGCGCTTAAACATCATCCCCTACCGTATACACACTTAATGGGCACGCTCAGCTCACCATGTGCTATGATACTTCTATAAACGCCAGACATAAGTGTAAAGGAAGGATATTCTTATCCACTTTAAGAGACAGTTGACAGTGTAGTAACAGATTGATCGTTAGGTTTATGGGGCTTAATTAAAATAGTGTTTTGATTAAATAAATTTATATTCTGGAGGCACTAAAGCTAGAATTCAAATTATTGCTATGTTTTAATTAATGTTATTTCTTACTGTTTAATGCATATTTTTGTTACAATGTAATATTATTCATAATTTAACACACTAGTAGTATTCCAGTAAGTATTTGTACATATTCCAGTCCCTTTGCTCTAATATGTAATTATTGAAATGTTATACGATTGAATTCTTAATTTCTATTATTTTCTCTTCATTGTAATACGTCAAATACTTAAATATTTTATGAAAATTGTAAGCCCGTATTTGTTTATTAATTAGCCTGTTTCTTCCCTTAAGGCCTAAGATGTTGCACCTGTTGGCACAGAAGCACCAAAAGACGCTTTAGGGGAGCTAATACTAAGGAATACAAGTAAACAATTTTACATTAACACCTTTTGCATTAAACTTTAAAGTTGTTTTGTATTACTCTATCTCTGTCCCTTCTACATCCTGCATATTCTTCATTAACATTTTAAGCGTTGTTTTCACACCCCTCTGTCTCTTAACACCTCGACTTTCTGTTTAAGGAAGTCTGCCCATTTGGTTCTCTACCGGACAAGATGTCCACATATTTTTTCCTGATCTGGGGTTCCACGTGGTTGTTCTGCAAGCCCATCTGTTGTTTACAGATCCTTGCAACGTGGCTTCCCCTTTTCCATTTCAGACGCTCTCCTATAATTGCATCTGCTTACACCTTCTCCTCCTGATCTCGTTCCGTATTCTGTCCCTGATCGTTACCTGTAGTAGTTTGCTCTCCTGTTTTCCTTGGCATACAACGTCCGTATGTATGTATATGTGTGTGTGTGTATGTGTGTGTATGTATGTGTGTATGTGTGTATGTATGTGTGTGTATGTGTGTATGTGTGTATGCATGATGTATAAATGTATTTAATTCCCCAAATCAGGTTCCTACAATGTATTCTACATGTGCGGGTGTGAGATTAGGAATTTTGTGATGTAAAAAATTGGACACAAATTGATACATTTTTGGAATTAGCTGAATATTTCTCACTGTTCTTATCCATAACAATTGTAAAAGCGCCATGGTCACTGCTAAAAGCATACATTGTATTTGGTATTACTCTATTACTTACCCTTAGTTAGGAGAGGAAATAATTTTTTTATTCCACACAGGCCCTGTGTAGGACAAGAGTTGACAAGGTAGATGAAATATTTACCGTTTTCCAATAACGATGCGTTAAGCTGTTGAATAACTCTTCATGAATATATTGCCTCATTAACTTTTCTATTTATGAAAGTGTCAGGATTAGAGGTTCTGAATACGAGCGAGTAGATGAGAGCGTCATTACGTTTTTGATTGACAAGTTTTGAGATTTGTAAATTATTTCTCTCTGTATTTATTTTACGTCGCTTTAACAATGTGCTCATATCTGACGGATCTGTTAGGAGATACTTTCTGACTCGGCGAGTGGCGGAAATTTGACTTTCAAGGTCTCATCCCTGTATCTCTGCTACTATCTATACATGATGGGCAGATGGCGCTTCGACACCTGTCCATAGAGACGTTAGTACCAGGAATTCCATACCCCTGCTACTGACGTGCCAGGCAGATGTAATAATGATGCCAATCAGTATAGTTGCTTTTATTTACTGTGCATAGATGGCAGTGTATTCACTATTACCATCTATTTCCATTATTGCGTTGTTTTATACCTAAGGTTGAACTTTGGTGATATTCAAGGAAAATCACGAGAAAACTCCAGTCAGTTTGATTGGACCATGACATTTGAACACGGTCCACTGACATTACCACTTGATCCATCCCGCTCAATGGGAGATGTTACTATAACTCACCAAGAGGGAGGGATCTTCTAGGAACAATTTCATTAAGCAAGAAAATATTTAAAGGAAAGGTTAAGGCTGGTTAACAGTAACCCCAAAACGGAAACAAAAACGGGAAGCAAGACGATAAGTACCAAATAATGAGAACGGGAAATAACGTCGACGAGCATATAGATAGCAAAGCTAAAAGTCGATTTCGTACATTGCGATGTCATACGTTTTAAGTGATCATTTATATTTTTACTTTTTCTACTTCATACATACGTAGTATATACAAAAGATTTCACTGGAAATAAAGGTTTTAGTGTCTCCCCTCTATCCATAACATTTTTGTGTGTTTCATGCACATGATATTCTTTAGCTGTTCCTCAGACAAACTTTCTTATCTATGCCATGCTAATAAAGATAAACATTTCCAGAATTGGTTTTATTGCATGTTTTTTTGTAAGTAGAAGGGAAATAAGGGAGTGCACTGGACTAAAGCGATAAACCAGTCGCTAAGTGAAACAATTAGAATTCGGTTCTCTCTACTTGGAGTAAACAAAACGGAGACGAGAGGAAAGCTTAAGAACCTTAAAACTGAAACCAATAACTCGGAATATCTCGAAAACGGTTAACTCTACAAAAAAAATGTATATGGCATAAATTGTGCATTTTAATGGGCTCTACAGTTTGGCGCACTACTTTTTTATTTATTTCTTACGGTTTACAAGCTATACAAAAGCTGTTTCAAATTCATGAGGAACTAAAAGAGGTCTTCAGAGGCTATTTCCATAAAATTCAAGATATACATTACATTTTACATGAAAATATCTTAAAACATATGACATTTTAATATAAATCGTGGTCATTTTTGAAAAAGTCAAAACTTTCTAAAAATGTTCCACGAAAGCGGTAGTTGGGGTGAGAGGATTTGCTTGAAAATCTTCGTGTTCCGTCCTTGAAATATACTAAACTTATATAACAAATTTGGTATTTAGCAGACGTTTCGTTTTTGAGCTATGTTGCCCAAAGGCACAGGCACACACACGGACATATTCTAAAACTACTTTTTGGATTCACGGGGTCTCAGAACATGCATTTTCGGTGAAATTTCGATATCTAATTTTGAGTGGAATACAATACATTCTCTATTCACTATGTGCATTGATAATACGGACTAGAGAAAGTAAATACCACTTTTAGAAAAGGGTCTTGTATGTGTGTGCGTACACGATAATTAAAAAACAAACAGTCGGTTAAAAACAAAAATTGACATATAGGTTCAGCATCTTCTAAGGATAAGTCTGGAAGATCTTTAAGAATATCTCCCCACCCCAAACTATTTTGCATGGAAACATTTTTGAAATTGTTGATTTCCTTAAAAATTACATTCAAGATTTTTACTTAAATATATATATATATATATATATATATATATATATATATATATATATATATATATATGTGTGTGTGTGTGTGTGTAAGTGTGTAAGTTTACAGGAATAGTCTCTAACTACTTTTGAATAACTAGCAAACCGTAAGCGATAGATGAAAGCTTATTATACAAAGAATTAAAACTCACAAGCTATGGCACATGCCTATTTTTTTGTAGAGTTAACGACTTCCTCGTTATTTGTTTCAATTTTAAAATGCTTTAACTTTTCTTAAACGGAAATCTGTCATGTGTCTTTTTTTTTTTTTTTTTTTTTTTTTTTTTTAATTCACTCCTAGAAAATTTCTCTCGCATAGTAACCAGCTTTAAAAGATTTCCTTACCGTTTCAGTCGCCCTCCGTGGTGTAATGGTTATCATGCTAACTTCATATACCCAAGGTCATGGGCTCAAACCCGGCGGAGAACAATGAATTTTTTCGGGCGTAAAAATCCTTAGCATGGCTTCCTGCGGAAGGGAAGTAAAGCCGTTGGTCCCGTGTCGTAGATTTACGGCACGTAAAAGAACCTCAAGCCTGATAGAGCGGCCTCTGAGCAAAATTAATTGGTCTTTCACGCACAATGTAGAATGGTACGCTGAGAACCTCAGCAGTTCAAGAGCCTCCATAAATAAAACGCCATTTCATTTCATTTATCGTTTCAGTCTAGTGTATTCTCTTGTTTCTCATAACTGTTTACAAGGATCTAAGTAGTAAGACCATTTCTGCTAATATTTATCTTGATTAGCATAATGCAGATGAAAGAAAATTCTTTTACAGGAATAGATTGTTTAATAGACAAGTAGAGAAGGTTATGTTAATAGAGCACATCGGATTTTTACTTTCTCTATTTCATACATAATACGTAAGCAGAGAAGGTATTGAATTCTACCCAAATATTCGATTTCAAGATTTCACTGCAAATACACGTTTTAGGATCACCTGTGTACAAAAAAGCAAATTTAGAAAAAAAAGTTCTGTGTGTTCGTTCGTGTGTGTATGTGAGCGTATTCGTGTGTCTATAAACGCGATAACTCATAAATGATGAGTTGGTTAAATACTAAACTTGACATTTTATCTCAACATTTTCCAAGGACACGAAATTTTTCAGAAAAATCTCCTAATTCTCAAAAATGGCTCTTAATGATTTTGATTAAAATTGTTGAAGATATTTGCATAACAAAATGTATATCCGAGAAATTATTGGGAATGGTTCTGAAATTCTCTTCATTCTGATCGACTTTTGCATAACTGACAAACCTTAAGAAATAAATGAAAAGTTACCTATTGCACAAACAATGCAGATCTCGTTAAAACAAGATTTATGTGTGTTATTTCTTTCAATTTTAAAATACCTATACTTTACTCAAAGGAAACTTCCTATTCGTTTCATCTCTGTTGTTTCATTCCTAGTCAAGCAACGATAGCCGAATATCACTTGCTTTTCACATAGTTTCTCGTATTTCCCTTCTACTTGCAAGGAAGTAACAAGATTACTTCTGCAAATGCTTATCTAGATTTGCATGAAGTAGATAAAATAGAACGCTTTTGTAGTGCCATCGATAGTGCCACTTAAAGCACACCTCATTCGTTTTACTATGTGGTTTCTAGATAGGATCGCAACCGTGAATTTGGAAAAAACGAAAATAAATAAAAAAGCATTAAAATTTAATATTTGACAATTTACCTTAACAAATCGGATTCTAGCAATTTTTTCGTGCACACATGTTTGCTACCTAAATTAGATGTGTGAATTAATATGTGTGTGTGTGTGTGTGTGTGTGTGTGTGTGTGTGTGTAAGTGCTTGCGCGCGCGTGCGTGTGTATTTTTAGAAGTATCGTAAGTTTTTCTGCAAAGATTTGCGTATATCTTCACCACTTTCTAAATTATGCTCCTTAAGTAACAATCTGATGTGCTCCATTCACATGAATTTCTCTACATCTCTGTAACGAAATATTGTTAAAATATTCTTCTTCTATCTATTTCATGCTTATTGAAATAAACATTAGCAGAAATGCTTTTTTGTAAGTAGAAGGGAAATAATGGAATACACTAGGCTAAAACGATAGTCAAATATTTTAAAAGCTGGTTGCCATGTGGATGAAATCTGTTTCTTTGTATCGCCAGGAGCTAACAAATTCCCGTATGTGAAAAGTTTTAAGTATTTTAAAACTGAAACCAATAACAAGTATTATCTCAAAATGGTCAACTCTACGAAAAGAAACATGTATATAACGTACTGTAGTAAATTTTTCTATCTCTTAGGGTTTACTAGTTATGCAAAGTCCAACAAATTTCATCGAGAATAAAGAGGTCTTCAGAAGCTATTCCCAGAAAATTCAAGATATACATTATATTTGTCGTGTATCTTTACTATACGTTGTTTTAATCAAAATCGTTAGAGCCATTATTGAGAAAATCAAAATTTTCGAAAAGGGTTGGAGGGAGTTTCCTCAAAATCTTCTTGTTGCATCCTTGAAATATACTAAACTAATATATAAAGTTTGGTATATTACAGACTTTACGATTTTGAGTTACCTTGTTTTCAGACGTACCTTTTTCTAAAAGTGCTTTTTTTTTTTTATACAGAGGTCCGTAAAAAGTCTTATTTCCGGTGAAATTCGGTATCAAAGCTTGGGTAAAATGCAATACCTTCTCTATAAATTATGTATATAAGTACATGTAGAGAAAGTAAATATGTATATTTTGTATCGAAATTACATAATTTTGAAGTAAGGAGATCCTCAATATATTCTAACTGTTTTTTGCTTTGCAGTATTATACATTATTTATGCTTATGCTGTTTTTAGTATTTTTCAAAACTTAAAACTGATAATTGAAACAAATTATTATAAGGACAAACTTAATTTTAATAGGTTACGTCTTTTAACATTTTATTTACTAGTCCAATAATAAATGTATATTGGAAATTCCTTTTAAAATATGAAAATGAAATTAGCTTAAAGTGATGCATCTGTGACATTTCCAAATCTACAATTTATTTAAAATTTTAAAACACAAATCAATTATGCAGACCAAATAAATGCACATTTTTAAATTATTTCCACAAACCTTTAGTTTGCACTATTTTTGCTGTTTTAAATAGTTTTACTACATGGTGCAAAGTATTATTTTTTAGAAAATTAACATTTAAAATTATATGAATTTATGACTAAAGTGTTTTATAAAATGTTGACTGGTTTGGAGGAAAATAAATGTTAAATGCATCTTCTTCAATGCTCCTGCAGATTAATTTTTGTTTCTTGAATATTAGTTGATAAGAAGGTTCTTATTGTATCTACATGAAAAAAAAATTGGTCTGTATACTGCTGTATAAAGAAAGCAAAAGAGCAGTTATTTTGTATGTATGCAATTTTAATTTTTAAAAAGAAAACTATATATTTTAATCTTTATCTTCACATAAATGCTACATTAATTACTTCTCACCTCGCCCCAGACGTAATTATAAAACAAAGTTCCGAAAATACTTGCATTCCAAACTCCATAACAACATGCTCAAAATTGGTCCGCAAAGGACTTTTCATGTAAAGAAAAATGTAGTTTTGATAATTTAAGCAAACAAAGATGCGCTTATCATTTGAAATGTGGTGCACTCTAAGGTTTAAGTGACCACGAAACGTTAAAAATGGCGCACTTATAAATAAAGAAACAAAGTCTTTTTAACAATAAAAGATTACAAACTTGAAGAATAACTAATAAATAATTTATTCTATCGCATGAAGAAGTTTAATTATGCCGCTAGATTTCACTGTTTTGAGACAACAGCGATAACAGTGGTTCCTAAATATCGGAACTGTCATCTTTTAATACCCCTTAATTTTGTTACGCGTTGAGATGCGCCGGTGATAACATCCGATGTGGATGTTATACAGAAGGTACCACAGTTGACGTTACTGAGCGTGATGACTTCGCGGTAAATGTGAGGCTCGCCAATTGAAACTCTCCCGGTTAGATGCCCTCTCCGACCATGGTTTTCACTGGTTGACATGAAAAACGCTGGAGTGGTGTATTCTACCATAGATTTCCTCGGAGATTTGCTTTTACTTCACACCCTTCTTTCATGTTTCAGGTTGATTTTGAGACTAAATGACGGTCGTTGTCGGACAGATAGCGTAGAGACTTGCATATTGCAACTTCTCGATTTTTACAGATGACAGCCCTTTAAGCCTCCGCTTAAGCGTGAGTTTTTCCCGGAACCGCTAAAGGGAAGCCTTTGAGCAGCTCTTCAGTGGCTTTAAAGGACGCTGTGAGTAAGCCTGGCATTGTTATGAAACTGCGCATCTCTATCGACAGCACAGACCTGTCTGCATCCCATACTCTTCTGTGATTTCTTCACCTCATCAGTTCCTCCCAGGGGTGTATGCTCAAAATATAATTGGGGGTTGAGATGCTAGGTGTCCGCTCCGTAGTCGCCCTCCGTGGTGTAATAGTTACCATGCTGACTTCATATATCCCAAGGTCGCGGATTCACACCCGGCGGAGGACGATGGATTGTTTTCGGGCGTAAAAATCCCTAGCATGGCTTCCTTCGGAAGAGAAGTAAAGCTGCGGGTCCCGTGTCGTAGATTTACGGCACGTAAAAGAACCTCAAGCCTGATAGAGAGGTCTGAGCAAAATTAAGCGGTCTTTCATGCCCAGTAGATATAGAATGGGACACTCAGAACCGCAGCAGCCAAAGAGGGCCCATAAATAAAACGCCATTTCATTTCATTTTCCGCTCCGTAAACTAGTCTAAGTCATAAGGCAACGTTAAAAACAAGAAAGGAAAAAAAAAAAATTAAAAGCATAAAAGGATGAAAAGGATTTATTTTATGGGATTAGGCAGCATATAGTCTGTAAAATATGCACTGCACTGTGTGTTAATGCAATGGATATACCGAGAACATATCTGCGCGTCTCCACATTGCGAAAATAGAGAGAAAAATGGGTCTTAGAAGACACATTTTGAAAACTGTAAACTTGCGTTTCTCTGATCTATGTCTATTTTTATGAAAAACATCTAATATAGGTAAAAGGAATACATTTCTGGTTTGTAAATGGGCTTTTATTGTTATTTACAACTGTTTTATATTTGGGTTGAATAAAAAGCATCTCAAATTGGCACCTTCACTTTCTGTAAGTACCTTTTAGTGGACGGCGAATTGTTTGTTCCATTTAGATTCAGTGCTAAGCGTGCTGCTTAAGCGTTGCTGCTGAATTTAATAGCTTCCAATGACTTCCACTCTATTTGAAAGTCACTTAAAAGTGTTTAAAAACGAAGGCGAAAGAAGAGCTGGAGAGGGTTGTTCAAGATGACAGAGGAAAGAGGAAGAAAGAGCGTTTTGACGTTATCTCACATCAGCTTTGTATTGACGGAAACCCGATGAAGCCTAACACAGATGTTCCTCGACTGCTTTACTAATAACCAATTAGCACGTGACTTAAAGTTGTATACTTCCTTAAGAGTACCGTCAAGTCTAACGCAAATGTAACTGCTCTTATTTGTGCATTTAATTATTAAACTTTGTTGCATTCCCGATATGCCTAATCGCGAATGATTAAATGGTTAATTGCTAATAATATCTTTTTGCCGTAAATAAACATATCGTGCAACAATGATATGTACTTGCAGCTCATTCCGGTAAATGAAAAGTCACTATGCGCACACCTTTTGTTTGGCACTCGGCTTCCAAGTCTTCATTCGGTAGGTTTCGGGCAATTTTGGAAGCAGAGCAGAGCGACAACAGTGAGACATGAAGTACGCTATACACCCTTATCAGTACTAAGATTTCCTTCTAACTGTAGATCCCAAAACTCACGTTCGTGCACGTATGCTGTTTTGTTTAATAATTCGCGGTACAATGAAATGCAATTTTACATATGGAAGATCTTTAACTGCTTTGGTTCTCAGCGTCCAATTCTATACTGGGCGTGAAATACCGCTTAATTTTGCGCAGAGGCCTCTTTATCAGACTTGAAGTTCTTTTACGAGCTGTACATCTATGGCGCTAGACCATGGACTTTACTACCCTTTCATAGGAAACCATTCTAAGGAAGACATTCATTTTACGCCCAAAAAGGTGCACTGCCTTCCGACGGGTTTAAGCTCGCGACCTTGGGAACCAGAGGCTAATTTGTAACCCCTAGACCACGAATGACTGACCACTTTGATTGACAACATTGCTTTTTCCCCCCGTAGCTCAATTCCCCGAAAAACAGACACCCAAGAAATGGTGCGCTCATAGCATGCATACTATGCTTATATCTGAAGTAAACAACACAGCTGGAATAGTTTGTTATACACCGGAGGGGACAACTCTCGCATTATGATATTATGAAGTTTGGGGTTTCTGCAATCTGCTTACAATTAGATATATTGCCGCTAACACCACCAAGGAAAAAGGACGAAGAGGAAGAACCGCAGGAGACTGCAGGCCGCAGGCAGGCATGCCGGAGAGACGCGCGGAAGTCCCTATGATTAAAGGCTCGAAGACCCGTTCCACTGCTAGTGCTTCCCAGAAAGGGTAATGAGACACCCGTCGACCATGCCTTCTATCGTCTATGCTTGTTCATTTGAACAAATATCCGCTCCATTTGCCCGGCATTACCATTCGGTACGAAACCTAGAAGCACACCTGAAAGATAGGAGGTGAACAGATATAAAGATAGATTACTGAAAGAAAATTACGATAGATAAGGAACCTACCCAGCACTCGCCTACCGTCAGGAAACCCAACATTCTAGCTGCCAAATCAGCCGACAGAAAATTTTAAGTTTGCTTTCTTTACATTTTTGTGGGTCAGAAAATATACACCATAGTCAGTGGTGCACCAGTCAGTTTCTTTGCGTTTATCTATGGTAGTATTAGTTATTATAGAATATCAATAACGAAAACTCAAATAAAAAAATAGAAGAATTAGAAAGAATTAAAATGAAATTCAACTACTTCCTTAGAATAACATAGAAGTTTCATATAGTAATACAATGCACTGACACACAAGAATAGTCGCAACCACGCTCTGATGTATCCTATGGCCCTCTTCCGTTCTCCATGGAAATTAACATCCTTTGCTGAATCTTAGATAAAAAAAAATCCGATGTGTCGCACTCACATGACTTTCTCTAGTTGCTCCATAACTTCTTACAAAAGATTATTCTTCTTTCTACACAATACTAATCGAGATAAACATTAGCAGAATGTTCTTATTACACAGTTTCTTATAAGTAGAAGGGAACTAAAGAAATACACTAGGCTAAAGTGATAGTAAAATGTTTTAAAAGCTGTCGTTATGGGATTGCGATTACAAATCGCTTTTTCGCTTGGCCAGGAGTAGAAAAAAAAAACACACTTCCTGTCTGAGAAAAGTTAAAGAACTTTAAAATTGAAACTAATTACTATCTAATAATATCTCGGAAACGGCTACCTCCACAACAAAAACATTAAGGACATAAATTGTGTGTTTTGACGAGAGTTTTGTCTATCCCTTACGGTTTAGCAACTAAGCAAAATTCAGCAAAATTCATCCAGAATAAAGAGGTCTTCAGAGGCTATTCCCAGAAAAATTCAACATAGAGATTTTACTTGGGATGCAAATGTCTATAATATACGGGGTTTTAATCAAAATCGATTGAGCCATTTTTGAGAAGTAAAATTATTTTCGAAAAGTTTTCCATAAATTGGGTAGTTGGGGTGAGGGATTTTCTAGATAAAGTCTTCGTGTCGCATCCTTGGACGATTGAACTTAAATAGCAAGTTTGGTATTTAACGGAATTTTTGTTTTTGAGCTTATGCTGTTCACAGATAGACACACACGACCTTTTATTTTGGGTTCAGGGGGACCCAACACATGTATATCCGGTGAAATCTCGGTATCGAATTTTCGGCGAAGTACAATACCTTCTCTATACTCTATGTACATGTACATTCCGTATTGTGAAGCAGGTTTGTAGTTAATAAACCCATCAAGCCAAAAATAAGAATCGCATGAAACATTTTTACTTTCTCTAGCCCCATATGTACAATGTACTTACATAGTGGATAGAGAAGGTATTGTATTCCACTCAACAATTCTATTTCAAGATTTCACCGGAAATATATGTTTTGGGATCCCCCGAGTCCGAAAAAAGCATTATTAGAAAAAGGCCTTATGTGTGTGTCTGGGGACAGCATAGCTCAAAAACGAAAAGACCGTTAGTAACCGAACTTGGTATTTTGGTTTAATATCTTCCAAGGATGTGACACGAAGCTTTTCAAGAACATACCGCCACCACAAACTACCCATTACATGGAAACATTTTTGAAAGTTCCGATTTTCTCCAAAACAGTTCTAACGATTTTGATTAAATTACCACATACTTAAAATATTACACCCAAAATAAAATATATATCTTGAATTTTCTGGAAATATCCTCTGAAGACTTCTTTATTCTGGAAAAAATTTTTCCGGATTTGATTTAACTGCTAAACTGTAAGAGAGAGAGAGAGACAAAAACTTACTGCTCAAAAAATGTAATCTCGTTAAAATATACAGTTTATGTCCTTTACATTTTTGTTGTGGAGGTTTCCAAGATATTCCTTGTTACTGGTTTCAATTGTAAAGTACTAATACTTTTTGTCAGACAGGAAGTGTCCATTTTTCTTTTTTTCTACTTCTGGCCAAATAAAGAAGCTATTTGCAATGACGTCAGCTTTTAAAACATTTGACTAACGGTTTAGCTTAGTGTATTCACTTAATTCCCTCCTACTTATAAGGAACTAAGTAATAAGAACATGCTGTTAATGATTATCTTCATTAGCATGGTGTAGAAAAAAGAAAAACATTATTTAAGAAGTTTGTAGAACAGCTGTGTGAGTGTAAAACATAAGATTTTTAGCAAGTATTCTCCCAGCCCATATTTCTGCCCCATGTACTACACAAGTCCTCGCAACAGCTTTCTGTGCCATCCGATCGTTTTCAGTGGTACGTCAGGAACGGTCATAAGAGATTTAAAGGATTACATTTTTTGTCATGCATTTATAGGTATTGTGAATTCTATGTGCTTCCTTCCTCCATCTTTCGTTCGTAGCTAACGTGACGCCCAGATACATGCATACGAGGGCTGGCCCAGAAGTACCCGACCTAACAAAGAAAGCACAAAACTTTTGGAGAAAAATATATTTGTTTCTCTACATGGTCTCCTTTCAGCTCGATACACTTTTCCCAGCGACGTGCAATAGCTTCGATACCCTATTTATAGTGAGAATTGTCGAGGTCTGCAAAATAGCCATCAACTGCAGACTCCGCTCCTTCATTGTTGGCAAATCTTCTACCACCATGCCAATAATCAAGTTTGGAAATAGAAAATAATCAGAGGGGGCTAAATCTGGCGAATAGGGTGCAAGAGGAAGCAATTCGAACTTTAACTCATTGATTTTGACCATGGCGATAATGGATGTGTGAACTGCTGCATTGTCTTGACAAACCGTTATTTTTGCTAAACGCGGCTGTTTTTGCTTGATTTCATCACTCAAATGCTATGAAAGTTCGCATAATATTTGCCATTGATTACTTTTCCATTTTTGAGATAATCAATAAAAATCTGATGTGTACCATTCACATGACTTTCTCCATAGCCCTGCAACAAATAATTCTTAAAAAGCTTATACTTCTATTTACTTTATGTTAATCAGAAAAAATTGGCAGAAATATTCTTATTACTCGCTTCCTTGTAAGTAGAAGCGAAATAAGGGACAACCGTAGGTTAAAGTGATAGTCAAACTATGTCTATGAAGTTCCTTTGTTTATATGGATAGGAGTTGACAAGTTCCTGTATGAGAAAATTATACGTTTTTCATAGCAGAAACCAAAAATAAGGAATGTCACAAAAACGACGAACTCCACGAAAAAAAGGTATAAAGCATAAATTGTGTGCTTTAAAGTGCTCTACATTTTTTGTGTAGTAAGTTTTTGTCCCTCTCTTACGGTTTAGCAGTCATTCAAAATTTAGTAAAATTCATCCAGAATAAACTACTCTTCACAGGCTATTCCCAGAAAATTTAAGATATAAATTTCATTTGTCAGGTAAATATTTATAATATCCGAAATTGCAATCAGAATCGTTAGAGCCATTTTTGAGAAAATCAAAATTTTCGAAAAAAGTTCTATGTAAAGGGTAGTTGGGGTGGGGGGATTTTTCTCAAAATCTTCGTGTTGCATCCCTGAAAGATACTAAACTTAAATACCAAGTTTGATATTTTACCGACTTTTCGTTTTTGAGTTATCGTGTTCACAGACACACGGACACACACACATACACACACACACACACACACGGACCTTTTTGTAAAAATGTTTTTTTTTTTTTTGGATATTGGGGACCCTAAGACATATATTTCCGGTGAAATCTCAGTATCGAATTTTTGGTGGAGTGCAATACTTTCTCTATACACTATGTACATAGTGCGTATGGAGAAAGTAAAAATTATCCCGCGAGCGTCCCAGAAAACTGACGCTATGAACTTGCCTGCAAATGGAAACTGTCTTTGCCTTCTTTGGAACCGAGTCTCCTCTTCCAATCCACTATTTGCTCCTTCATTTCAGGTGTGGAGTGATGGACCCAGGTTTCATCCATTGTTTGACGCAAAACTCAGCTTTGTTGCAGTGAAAAATTGCCAAACACTCAACTGTAACATCCTCACGGCGCTGTTTTTCTTCCATTGTGAG
Organism: Hymenopus coronatus; assembly: GCA_030762935.1. Classification (NCBI taxonomy): domain Eukaryota; kingdom Metazoa; phylum Arthropoda; class Insecta; order Mantodea; family Hymenopodidae; genus Hymenopus; species Hymenopus coronatus. The sequence goes on along the minus strand of CM060888.1, from coordinate 74,509,098 downwards.
CAAACGCGGCACCCACCTTGCACCCAACTTTCTCATATCCAAATGTTCAATCAGTAGGCGATATACAGAACTTTTGAAATCCCGCAACGTCTCCTAGCTCACGTAATTTCAGTCGACCGTTATTTAACATCATTTTGTGGATTTTCTTTACAATTTCTGGACTGGTAACCTCATTTGGTCGACTACTGCGATGTTCGTCTTGGCAGCTCGTACGCGCTTAAACTTTGCCACCCAATATTTCACTGTTGTAAACTAAGGAGCAGACGCCCCCAAAGTAGAATCTAGCTGAGCTTTAATATTAGTTGGATGAAGACCTTCTAAATGAAAGTATTATATCACATAACGATGACCAATTTTATCCATGTTTTCAAATTCGCTGAGAGCATTTAGTAATGATGGCTGACAAACAAATGCTAAACAATGTAAAATCGTCAAAATTCAGCTTTCTAAAGTTAGTAATTTTTACCTTTGTTGCTGTAATTTAACATTCTGTAACGTCCGCCCTGCGAATGTCCATTTCTCCTAGCTGCTATATAAATCTCCATTTTTTAACGTTTTGGTTTTCACTTTATTCTACCTATTGAACTCTACCCATAAATCCAATCCCAAGATTTTACCAGAAATACACGTTTTGAGAGTACGGTGTGGTCTGTGAACGGCATAACTGAAAAGCAAACAGTCGGCTAAAACTAAAATTGGTATTTAAGGCCAATGTCTTCTAAAGACGCAACATCAAAAAAATAGCCCCACCCCAAACTACATTTAATATGGAAGATTTGATTGAAATGTTTGATTTTTTTTTAAAAAATGACTAACGATTTTGATTAAAACACCGTATTACAAACATTTATATGAAAATGTTTATATCTTAAATATTCTGGGGTTAACTTGTAAAGTCCAAATTATTAGGGAAGACTTTTCTATAAAATTATATAACTGGGTAAGCGAACTACACAAAAATTGATCTTTTTAAAACATACAATTTATTCCAAATGGTTTTTCTTATGTTCTTATGTTCCTCTAGCCGTTATTAGTACTTCAAATTGATCAATACTTTTCATTCTTTTCAAATCCTATCGATTTTCAGTTGTTTCTCATGATTGTACAGACATTTTATGGAATTTTAAAGCCAGTAAATAGTGTTCAGCTCGTAAACATTGACTATCGCTCTTTCCTTTGTATCTACAACAAAATGTATAATATAGCTATTTCTGCAAATGTTTATCCCGATTAAAATGAAGCAGATAGAAAAAAATAACCATTCCATGAGTTTCTGTACCTATTATAAAACTAGCTATTCTTACAAAAGCTTTTACCTTTATCTACGTCATTCTAATCAAGATATAAATGGTTATTACTTACTTCCTTGTAAGCAGAAGGGAAATAAGGGAATACATCAGGCTAAAGCGAGAATCAAATCTTTTAAAAACTGTCGCTATAATATTGAAATTCGGTTCTCTTTGTGTGTCAGGAGTAAAACAAAAGAAACAGAAAGGGAACATTCCTGTTTGTTAAATTGCGATTTACCAGTTATACAATAATCATCCAGAATTAAGAGGTTATGTGCAGAAAATCAAAGGTATACATTTTATTTTCCATGTAAATATCTTTAATATACGGTATTTTAATCAAAATCGTGGCAGCCATTCTGAGAAAATCAAAACTTTCTAAAAAAACTTACATGTAAGTATAACATATTTAGGAACCGTAATATATATCTCGTCCAATGTGTAAATAAATACAAATAAGAAATATTGAAGCTCCATTAACATGGAATGTTCGTAAAAGTCAACCATAATTTACTTCTCGGAAAATATGAGCTACTTTAGAAAAATGAGCTGAGTTTGGGGTTGGGTGATTTTCCTGAAAATCTTCCTGCCACATTCTTGGAAGGTACTAACACTTAAATACCAAGTTTAGTATTTAACCTACTTTTCGTTTTTGAGTTATGCTGTGAAAACACACACACACACACACACACACACACACACACACACACACACACACACACACAGAGTTTCTAAAAATACTTTTTCTGTTGGATTCAGGGTCCTCAAAGCAGGTTTTTCCGATGAAATCTCAATATCGAATACTAGAGTGGAATTGAATACCTTCTCCATCTCCTACGTACATAGTTTTTGGTAGAGAAAGTAATGAAATTTGTATGGCTAGCTTTTATATCAACCGAAAACAAACAATGGAGCAGAGAAAGTCAGGCGAATGTAAGACATCAGATTTTTAAAATAGTTCTCTTCCTGTGAAATGGAGTGCAATGTTCTAAGATGCATTTATTTCCATCAACGTATTTCTGGGCTCAACTTGTTAAAGCTCTCGTTAACCTCTGACTGACATTTCGTTCTCTCTGCTAATGGAGGCTGGGCAGCCACAGAATATAAACACGTGAGCATCGCGTTAACTTCTTACTTTGTTTCTTTTAAGTGGCAACTCGGAAATTCCTGTTCTTCTGCGCCTGCCACTGACAACTATAGAGATAACTCCTACAGGGCTTTAAAGCGCTTCACTTCTTTCCTTATCTTCTCCATCTCTGTATCCCTCTTAGCTACTCTTCCAGCTTTCTCTAAGACTTCCATAGTGAGGTCATCCCTAGTGCTGACTCTTTAATCCATTTTCAATGATTTGTTTTGATTTAATACTTCTGTATAATAACCACCTGACAGTGCATTCTGACTGTCATTAAGTTTCTAATTGATACAAGTTTATAACTGGCTGCTACAAAGAGACCAAGAATGGTGTTCTAAATCAAGATAACACTTGATAGCACCTGTATCCGTAATGTGCGAAGGTGCTGAAGATGACTGATCTGTGTCAGCGAGGTATACGCCTATGAGTCAATCATTACTTCACGCAGCGGCGTCCGGTATCTATAGTTGAGCTACCGTTAAACTATTAAGCATGTGATAGTAGAGAAGATATATCACAAACTATATTATAAATGGTTTGATATTCCTCTTGTGCTTGGTGTTAAAAATATTAACAAAATAACCCAATAAAAATCAATGCTAGCTTTTAGTTCTGTACAACCAAATGATAAACATACATGCAATATCGTTTACAATAAGAATGAAACGTATTTTCTTGGTGGAAATTAGCAAAATTTTAATTCTAGAAAACTCACAAATATAAAATAATAAAATGCAGCCTACTATGCAGTGATAATATTACAAACAGGATAATTAAATGAATTCATTTTCATTTCAAGAGCTGAATAATCATTGGCATGCAATACTAAATACGCTGAAGATTAAATCGTTTCAATACTTGGCAATGTTTTCCAAATTCCTCCTTTATTTGTGTAATTTTTCCGTAAAATATAATTTATTTAAATGCAATAATATATCCACTCCAATTATTACAGGTAATTAGTGTTTGATTTATTTTTGCTTGTCAGTGAGAAATCGAGGTTGTTTGTGCTCTGCTATGGGATATGTTCAACAAAATTAACATTTATGATAAGTTATTGAAATGGAAGACAAAGAGTTCTTAATTTTTCAGGTCCTTTTAAAATAAAATACCTCTCACCTCAAACTACCCTTTATAAGTTCTCAAAACTGGTATATTAAAGATATTAACACGACAAATGAATATCATGAATTTTCTGGAAATAGCCTCTGAAGATTCTTCATTCTGAACCCATTTTGCATTTATGAAAGCAAAACAAATATTTGATACACAAAAATGTACATTCCATTAAAACAAACCATTTATGTCATATGCATTTTTTTGTAGAGTTAACCATTTCCGGGATACTCTTCGTTATTGGCTTCAGTTTTAAGCTACTTCAACTTGTCTTATACGGAAGGTCATATTTCGTTTCATTTCTTTTGTTTTACTCCTGCACGTGCAAAGCGAAAACCAAATTTCAATTGTTTCACACAACGACCGACTTTTGAAAATATTTGACTATCGTTTCAGACTAGTGTATTACCCTATGTTTCTTCTATTCAGAAGGAAATAATACAATCATTTCTAAAAAAAATTATCTCAAACGCTACGATTTAGATAGAATAATCTTATGTAACAATAGTTTGAAGAGAAAAACATCAGATTCTGTTATTCCTCTGTATATTCTGTGTATTATTTCTGATGTAATGTACTTCCTAGCGTTAAAATAGTTTTATTAGAAAGAGTCCAAGCCACTGTACGATACACAGATATAAATTTATATTATCTTATGCTATGGTTTGGTTTCCTGAACTTTATGCCAACCGTTATACCTAAATGACTTAACGAGGAGACTAAGCTTGAACTGAAGGTATACTGAGCTTTTTCTAGTTCGTGATAACGCAACTCACAAAGCTTAGATCTCAATCTTTGTGTACTCACTATGAAAGCAGCAAAGAGGATAAGATGGCCAAGGAACGGATGTGGAAGTTTTTATACGACACCTTCACAAAATATATTTACTATTGCTAGTTTTATTTTAGAGGACGGACATAAAGAACACAAGAATATAATATGTGGTTTCTAAATGGATACTATTAAGTCATTCTGCGTGTATATAATATTTTTACAACATAATAACAACGTGCCAAAATGTGAACAATAACTAATTTTATTTTCAAATGGTCAGCAATAGAATATTATGAAGTACTTAACATGGATTAAGAGAACTTTGGGCATTAAGTACGTAGTCACTTTTATGGGCATTCGAGCAGCATCATTAGCATTCAGATTTCATTATCATACATTTCCTATACTACATTTTCTGCCAGTTAGCTATTATGAACACCAAAAGGGCGTTCAAAGACACTTCACAATTTAAGTCTTTCAGGTTTCACACATTCGGAACATGTTTCTGGCGTAACAACATACTCTATCAACATGAATCAAAGATGGTATCAGCTGAAACCTGTCTACAGTAGTAAGTTACAAGACTTGTGCTAAAATTTATTTCCTAAACTTTCTTCAACTTGGTGTCGGTGTTTGCATTAAATGCATGTACAGCCATTAAATAATCAAAAGCATCATATTTAGGGATCACTTTCACTACTAGACCCTTGCTTAAAACAGATTATCAATTAAAATGATTTCTTCATTCATCAAAAGTTATTTCACTGCCCTCTGTGATAACGAAGAGTTGTTCACAACTGTGGACACTCAAATGTCACTGGTTCAGCCAGAAGTTTTTCTCTGGGGGAAGGCTTACAATATCTACTTATTACTTATTTGTTTGCATACATGTATCTAAAGCTAGAAGTGCTCTTCTTCCAATCCTATCAGAAACACAGAGAGCACATTTTTACAACACTGTATAAGTATAAACAAAAAATCCTTTTATTATCCACACATATCCGCATATTGGTTCACAATAGTCGGATAAGGTATAAGGTTTTCAGAAGAAAGCAAATACGAAACATCTCTCAAGCCCTTATTCAGCATAAAGTTTAACAAAAGATAAAACCCTTCTGAGTGATGCAGAGAGATGCACCTTAAACCTTTCAAGAACATCTTTTCCCAAAGGTGAAAGGGGAGTATTGGGTTTTAATAAAATCTAACCAAGTAAATTAAAGTAATTCACGATGACAGTTTGTACTTGTTACACGTTTATTTGTGGAAGCTATAAATCTAATTTTTATGTGTTTGTTTTGGTTTTCAAACGTCTTTAAAAAGTCAATAGGTTTGTAAGATGTACATATAATGTAGTCGAAAGGAACAAACATTTTGCAAATAAGGAGCAAGAATACATTTAAGCAGAAACGCATTTTTTCCTTTTCTTCTCAACTATGTAATACTTTGTGTTATTTTCGCGTAAATAACCATGTGTAAGGGCTTTTCAATACAGGCCACTGTCCACATTTAAAGATGTTAATTATCTGCATATTTTTCAATGTAGGAAATTACATTACTTTGCAAAGGCAGTTACAATACAGATTTATCTAGATTGTTTTTGCTGAACAATACACAAAATGTCCTATGGCATATTGAAATTATTGACCATTATTGCAAAATAGGAAATATTCAAATTGCTCAACACCCAAAAGCACAACTGCGTCATTTATCCAATTTATCAATACAGCTAAATAGATTAGAGTACTCATTATGTTATACCTGTGTTTTCTTCCTGTTCATTATTACATCATGTATAAGGATCACCAACAAGTATAATTACTGCTTTGGGCAGCTAAAATTAGTGTAATAAGTAATGATTACACTTGACGTTTCCATCGTAATTGATTTTATTTCAATACCAGCAAGACACTCCGCGAACGTATCTTGTCACAGTTAGGTTACATTATCATTAAATACCTATCACTGTATCAAACCACGAGGCAGAATTCACCAAAATACGAGTCCATTAAAATATCATAACATTACTTTCAATTTAAGAAAAACCTACACGAACAAGAATTAAATAAACATTAACCAAAATCAATTCCAACACATTAAAATTTCCAGAAAATTTCCCTGAAAGTCTGCTCCAAAATTATAACAAACATCAGAATAAATATCTAGTTCTCTGCTTGTGCCTCACGACAACAGTATTAAAATAATTCACAGAGGGAACCCAGTGGCGCTGGTCGAGTGATAATACTGCTCGCCTCTTCTCAGGACATCCGGAGTTCGATCCCCGCGGACAGCACGTGGTATTTGTGCTGGATAATGCGGCGTTCGGGCGGGTTTTTTCCGGGTTTTGCCATTCCCCTACCCATTAATTTCCACCACCTGCTCTACAATCACCTTTCTTTTCATCTATTTCACCCGTCATTTCATTTAATCGTCTTCCTCACTCTCATACTAAGCATCGGGCTAATCACCCATTCTGGTTATTCTCTCTGATTCAGAGTTTGCCTGCTCTTCAACAGGCATTGGCCCCAGCACTGGCTATTAAATCCTGAGGGGGCGTGCATGTCGTCCTTATGAGAAGGGTAAATAGCGAAAGCAGAAATAGAGAGGAAGTCCCAAAAGTAAAACAATCAGAAATACTCAGAGCGCAATTGATCGCCCAGAAATGATTGCCGTTATTACAAATAACTCAACTAGCCTATTTTGATGACGCACACACAGATCAAGAGTTGCAGAAGAAGTTGTGAGGCAGCTAAACACGTTGGCTATCGCAGTACAGAACAGAGACGCCTCCGGCTACCCCCCCCCCCCAAAAAGGCTGATGTGTTCCATTCAAATGACTTTCTCTACATTTCTGTAACAAATTATTGCTAAAACGCTTATTCTTCTATCTACTTCATGATAATCGAAATAAACACTACCAGAAATTGTACTTATTACTTGGTCCCTAGTAAGTAGAAGGGTAAAAACAAATGTGTTCCATTCACATGATGTTCTCTTAGCTGTTCGGTAAACACATCTTTTATTCAAAACATTAATCTGTTATCTAATGCTAATCAAGATAAACTTAAGCAGAATCAATCTTATTACTATCTTCCTTGTAAGTAGAAGGAAATAAGAAAATGCACAGGCTAAAGCGATAGATTCGTCCTTTAAAATCCGGTCGTTATGTGAAACAATTGACATTCTCATCTCTTTACTTGCCAGGCGTAAGTAAACAAAAAACGAGAAAAAAGATGTCTTCCCTTTTAAGAAAAGTTTGAGGCTTAAAATTGAAACCAATAATCCGGAATATCTCAAAAACGGTTAACTGTACAAAAAATGGATATGGACACAAATTGTGTGTTTTAAGGATATAAGCATTTTTGTGTAGTAAGTTTTTGTATCTCTCTTACAGTTTGCCAGTTACCTATATAAAAGTCATCCAGAATAAAGAGGTCTTAGAGGCTATTCCCTGAAAACTCGAGATATACATTTTGTCCCGTAAATGTCATTTCTGAAAATACAGATATTTTCGAATTTTTTCCAGGTAAAGTGTAGTTGGGGGGTAGGGGATTTTCTTGAAGATCTTCGTGTCACATCCTTGGAAGATATTGAACTTGAATATCAAGTTTGGCGTTTAACGGACTTTTCGTTTTAGAGCTATGCTGCCCACAGACAGACAGCCAGACAGACACACATCCCAACATCTGTATTTCGGGTGCAATCTCGGTATCGAATTTTTGGGTGTAATACAATACCTTCTCTATATACTATGCCCATAATACGTATAGAGAAAGTAAAAATACTCTTTTTGGATTCAGGGGGTTCCAAAACATGTATTTGTGGTGAAATATTGATATCGAAGTTTTGGGTGCATTACAATAGCTTATCTATACATTATGTACGTAGTACGTGTAGAGAAAGTAAGACAGAGAGCGCTGAAATCCCACACATGGCCTTCACTGATGTTAGTGCGAACCACGGATATCTCAGAAACTGGTAAACTGCTTACACTAAGAATAAGCATTATATTCCATCGAAGTTTCACTAGAAAAATTGAAATAAATGTTTTGAGAACTCCTGACGCTTAAAAAGCATTTTTAAAATAAGGTCCGCATGTATAGTCGTTACATCCTTCGTGTCCCATCCTTGTAAGGTACCAACTTTTCATTTTTGAGCTATGTTGCCACATACACACACAGACATTTTTTTCTAAAACTGACTGGTTTTTGGATTCAGGCCTTCTCAAAACATGGTTAGATCTCAACATCGAATTTTTGTGTGGAATACATTGCACATACTAGAAAAATTAAAATGAAATCTCCTTAAAGCATAGAACTTATGCCAAATACATTTTGTTAGTGGCTTTAGGATTTCCATTGTATTTTTTGTCATTATTTTCAATTTTAACTCACGTATAATTTGCTGAAAAATAAAATAGCCTTCCTTTCTTTTCCTGCATATGGAAAGTTCGAAAATTCAGAAGTATCGCTTAGAACCCGCTATAAAGGGATTTGAGTATCACTTTAGCCCAGTATATATTCCTAATCCTCTAAGGAGATATGCTATGCAATGTTTTTTGCAAATATTCATCTTGATTGTATAGAATAATAAGTTTTAGTGATAATAGTTTGTTGAAGAATTTTTAGAAAGTAATGAATAAATGTAGCATCACATTTTTAAAATGTTCTTTCTGGAACACTTTGGAGTTAGTGTACTATCTTGAAGCTGACTGTGAAAATGAAAAAGGGCCGATTTTATGGATTATTTCTGAAACATGAAACAAAACTTTAATGTCGCAGAATGTATGGGAACTATTACGAGTCCCATGTGGTTGAGAGACGAAATTAGGAAGTATCCAAGTAGAAGATTGAATACCACTACATTAACTTAATGAAGTCTTGAGCACTGTGGTGTCAGTATTTGGGGTGCAGTATTGCATCCCCTGAGAGAAACGAGAAGGGCGGCAACACAAAGAAAAGGGTTGGAATAACACAAGAGTTCCCTTCGCCCTACTCCACATTGTAGTTCCTAGACGGGGTGCATTGATTCCACGTAATTGGGCTCGGAGCCGCGTCTCGGCCTGGCGTCGTTTGATTGACGCCTCGTTTCCATCTCTTCCCCTCCTTCTCTTTAAGCCGACAGTAATTAGCGCTTAGCGATCAATAATTAACAGACAGGAAGTGATTAATTTGTTCCCATGCCCCTCTGTCGTCATGTTCTCACATATTGTTGCTGTTTCTCTCACACAAAGTCAAGTGCACAGATCCTCTTCAACTAATACGATTAACATAACTCGGAGAGCCAGTTCTCATTTAATCATAAATCACCAACGTCTCTACAGCCCGATGAACATCGACTGTAAACAACAATCGATAAGGAATGTTCTCTTGTCTATCGAGGACTGTGTGCAAGGAGAGGCTGCTTATACGGACTGAAAACAAAATATATAAGACTGCCTCTGCTGTCGAGTGGTCAGCGTTCTGACTTCTCACCCAGAGGTCCCGGGTTCGAATGCCGGCTGGGGCAGAGAATTGTTCTTTAACCAGAACCATTCCTTATCCCCCACAGAGTCTGGAAGTATAAATGTGAGAGTGAATGAGTGTGTGTCAACTAATATAAAACCGAAAAAACCAACTTTAAGAAACCTACAATTCAGCGAGAAAAACACCAGCAGTTGTTTCTCAAGTCAAATCCCCCAAATCGACCAAAAAGTTAAAGAATTATACAAATGAAACAATTAAAAAAAACTAGCTATATCAAAGGTATGTGTTCATTAATATAATTTCTACAAATTATTAGCTGTATATATATATATATATATATATATATATATATATCTATACTCTGTACATAATTCATTAGTGGAGAATAATACACTGCATTTCATCCAAAAATTCAATACTGAAATTTCATCGAAAATACACGTGTTAGGGCCCACCGAATAAAAAAAAGCATTTTTAGAAAAATGGTTACTGTGTGTGCTAGTGTATGTCTGTGAAAAGCATAACTCAAACTAAAAGTCCTTTAATACAAAATTTGATATTTAGATGAAGTATTCTTCAAGTGTACGACACGAATATTTGAAAGACAATTCTCCCATTGAAAGTTACCCTTTACATGAAAATGTTGAAAATTTTGATAATCTCAAAAATGACTAATGATTTTGAATTAAAATAGCATATGAAAGTAATTTCCATGACAAAACGTATATCTTGAATTTCTACGGAATAGTCTTTCATTTTAGATGAGTTTTGAATAACTGGTAAACCGTAAGAGATAGACAAAAATTTATTGCGGAAAAAATGTAGATCTAATCAAAACGCTAAATTTATATCCTATACATTTTTATTGTGGACCTAACCACTTCAGATATCTTCCTTTTATTAGTTTAATTTTACAAAAATTGTACCTTTCTCACATAGGAAGTCACCATCCCTTTTTCTTTTGTTTTCCTCTTGGCTATGTAAAGAGAAAAGAATTTCAATATCAATCGCATGACAGTTGTTAAAAGATTTGACAATCGCTTTAGCCTCGTGTATTCCCTTGGTTCCCTGCAACTTATAAGGGAACTATTAATATGATCAGTTCCGCTAATGTTTATCACGTTAAGTTGAAGTAAATATAATAATAATAATAATAATAATAATAATAATAATAATAATAATAATAATCTTTTATAAGAATAGATTACTTACAGAACAGTAGAGAAAGTCATGTGCATGGGACAACGGATTCTATTTCTGTCCAGTTCATGTAAATCGATGTAAGTAACTGGCCGAAATAGTTTCACTATAAATTATACCTACTATTAATAACAAGGCGGATGTAAAAACAGGATCAATAGCAGTTTGTCATATGCTGGCCTTGAAAGTACAGACTATTTTTATGACAATACAAGAAACAACTAAATAATGACAACACTAAAAAGTAGCTTTTACCAACTGTTACCTATCAATGGAATTATATTTTGTTGATTTTTACAAGCCGGGAGTAGAACAGGGTTGGAGAGGTAGGAAATAGACAGAAAATCCAACACGATAGCCGTGATTTGAACCATGGATCTCCAGATTTCTATCCGGCTGCTCTAACTGAGCTACCTCGAAGCATATTATTTGTACTTAGGTCCCACCTGATAGTAAGATGGATAAATATCCTTATTTAGTTGAAATTAAGAAGCAAATTAATTGTAAACAGTTTCGACCTACTAGTAAGATAAATAAATATCCTTATTTAGTTGAAACCAAATCAGGTCGAAACTAATTACATTTAATTGGCTTCTTACTTAATAAGGAACTATAATAATTCAATACTTTCCATTGCAATTCTTTATTTAATTGATGAAACCTACATTAACACTAAAAACTATTGGACATCAATGATACTTAAATTATAAATACTCAGATTTTTCAGGTGTCGAATTTGATTCTGCCAGAACGACATTGCCCTGGAGTATAAAGCCAGGGGCTTTAAGTACGAGGCTATAAATAAAAGACTAGTTCATAGAAAACAATTATTTTATTACTAAAGGTTTTGTGCACTTATGTTTACTTTTCAGCATAATCTCCGAAAAGATTGAGCCATCTATCATACCTGTGCACAAGCTTTGCAACACCCACTTCAAATGAGCATTGACGTTGTTTTGAAGATCTTCGTAGGTTTGGAAGTGCTGACCTCATAGCCACGTCTTCAGTTCAGGGAAATGCTGAAAGTCGCTGGGTGCCAGGTCAAGACTGTAGGCGGTTGATCGAAAATGTCCCACCGGTGACGCCGATATGATGCTGGCAATTTTATTGGCATCGTCATTAACACACGAATATTAACTATTTTTTAATATTATGCAAGGGACATTTTAAACTAATTTAAAATTATTTTATCCAAAGTTATTTTATCCAGGTTCTTGACTTAAAACGGAACTTTACTTTTCCAAACTAGTTGCTGAGATATCAAGGCAAATTATTCATCGCAATTTATTCGAAGAGCAACGGGTACAAACAGTGCTTGAAAAATATATCTTCTACAAGGTATTAGCATCATACAAATGTATCAAAGAAGAGTGTAATAATGCTTGATGAAAACCCCAACGAGAATAATGGAATAATAATAGAATTTAGACAGAGCACAGCACTGGAAGATACAAGAAATAAGTATAAATACAGGCTAAAATATTAAAAGAATAAACTATTAAAATTTGGAAAAATAGAAAAATCCATTGGATAGTTAAAAATGCATTTTTTAACATTTCTGCAGCAAAAAAAAAAAAAAAAAAAAAAAAAAAGACAAATGAAAACCAGAACAAAAATAGCAAGCCAAAGAAGAGTACAAAAATAAACTAAACAAAGCAAAATACTTAATAAGGAAAGCCCATCAAGATATCTTAACATTTCGAATCATAAAACATTTAAACAGGAAAGAAAAGGAACTGGCAGATCTAAATATGAAACGAAAAGTGGAAAGAACGCTACAAGAAGTAGAGTGCCAGAGGAGGGGAGTATAGTGTCGATACAAAACTGAGTAACACATCAGTGCACCCTATAACTCTGGAAGTATTACAATTCGCGTGAAACGGTTCGCGGATCAGATGATATAAATGCAGAACATCTTAAATATGCAGGATTAATTGGTGAGCTAATAACACATTTATGCAACAAATGCTGGAAAAATTGTAGAATAACAAATTCCTAGAAATTGGCTAGTGTAACATATATCGCAGTATCTGTGATAACTATAGAGGAATAAGTATCCTAGGTGCTGCTTGTAAGTAAACGCTAAAATAATATAGAGAGTAGAAACTATAGCGGAAGCAAAATTTAATAAGGACACTCTTTCTGTGATCATACTTTTACTATTAAGAACATTTCAGAAGGAAGACGCGAAATCAAGTTAAAAACGCATAACATGTTTGTAGACTTTGAAAAAGTGTAACCAGAGATAAGCTATAATGACGAATCAAGGATACCTTTATCTTACACAAGCAATAAGACGTTTGTATAAAGATACGAAAATAATAACAAAAGCAGGGACATATATGCAGCACTTTTTGATATTGTTTAACGCCCGATTTCACCGTAGGCGATGACACTGATGATACATGGAATGAAGATGGAGCAACGGTGGAATACGAAGGCGGGGGAAACCGGAGAACCCAAAGAAAACCCATCCCTGCGCTGCTTTGTCCACCACAAATCCCTCATGCGTCACTTGGGAGAGGCAAGTGGTATAACCACTCGGCCATGGCACGGTCTATACTGCAACATACACTACGCTCAAAAGTTTTTAAACAGCTGTTTTGCTGCAATTAACAAGTGTATAACGCCAAACAAAGCCAATGTCATGTTATAAATGGTAGAAATCCATGGAGACATAATTGAAACTTACTATGCTACCTTTTGTTTGTCAATGTGCATTTTGAAAATGTAGCATTTGTTGGCCCTTATAGGAACAATTACCCTAATGTTGTTTTGGATGTCATAGTATGTCTGTGATTCTCTATATGTCGTTCACAGACATCTGTACAACACTTCAGTACTTCATAAGCAGGTGAATGGTTCACATTGTTAGTGTGCAGTTGAAAAGTCTGAAATGGGTAAAAGAAGGGAGTTTTCAGCAGAAGAACGTGCTGCAATAGTCAGCTTACTTAAAGCAGGCCACACCATGCGTCAAATTGCCACAAAAGAACACGTTTCCTTGGGAAGTGTCCATTACACTGTAAGGAGGTATGTAACTACAAATAGCAATAAGGTTCGTTATCGAAAGGAGAGGCCTAGAGTGACCTCGAAAAGTGGGGATAAACATTTAACAGTGACCAACAATGTGATCGTTTCATAATAGCACCCATGCTGACAGCAGAACTGAACCAGTTCAGGGATGCATCTGTAAGTGTTTCTACAGTGAAGAGACGACTTCAGGATGCACATCTGAACGGTTGCATTGCGGCAAAGAAACCCCCATTGAGAGCTGTCAATAAACGGAAAAGATTACAACATGTAAGCTGGACTATTGATCAGCGGAAAAAGGTATTATTTACTGATGAATCTAAGTTTGAGCTATTTGGCCCAAAAAGTTGTCAGTTTGTTCGACGTGCAAAAGGTGAACGCATGGCATCTCAGTGCATATCCCCTACAGTCAAGCATGAAGGTGGTTCGGTGCTGGTTATGGGGTTGTTTTGGTGGCAATAGGACGGCGATATTGTGAAAATAGAAGGAATGATGAAGAAGGAGCATTATCACAATATTCTCTAACGCCATGCCAAACCATCTGGGATGCGGTTAATTGGCAAGGGATTCATTCTGCAGCAGAACAATGCTTCCAAGCATACATCTATACTCTGTAGAAGATACGTTGAATGATTGGAAGAGACACACGTCTTGAAGAACATGGTTTGGCCCCCTCAAAGTCCTGTCTGCAATCCTACTGAACTACTTTGGGATCATGTGGACAGAGAGGTAAGAAAGAAACAACCCACTAATGTAAATGTATTGTGGAGTCAATTGCACAACATATGGAGGTATGTTTCTGAAGATACACTGGCGCACTTATTAGAAAGAATGCCCAGAGTTTGGGCAGCTGTAATTAAAGCAAGGGAAGGTTACTTTGAAGAAAGCAAAAGCTAACATGTATTGCTGATTTTCATTAAATATACTGTTGTGACTACAAACTATTTCTTTTTTATTCCATTGTTTCAATAAATCCTTAAAATTAGGTGTGTTCAAAAACTTTTGAGTGGTAGTGTATGTGAGCGTTTCCCAACCTTAAATTAGCTTCACAAACATCTTTAATAATCTATTGGTAGTGATTTACTTGGTAGTAAACCGTATTGTATGGATAATAGAAATAAAAATCCTTCGGACTCTTTCTGATTACAAAATCCATAGGATTTATAAGCTAGCATTTACCATCACAGCTTGATTTATGTATCATCAATAGCACAGCAAAACTCTAAGAGTTAGAAAACTTATTTAAGAGAATTTGAACATAAACTGGACCTCCAAATATATCTCAGTTTGACTGTTTAGTTATGAAGTCGCCTTAACTTTCAAGACATATCGCTATAACGGTTAACACTTGGAAAAAGTGCTCTGCTCAAAAGAAGAAAATGCATGATTTTTGTAACAAATGGCATAAAGACCGATTCCGAATCGTCATCCACTTTGTTCGAATAGGCAACCCACATGGCAATATGAGGGGTGGTAAAAGACTTCTATTGTAGTATCACTGAAATAAGCAGGACTATTTGCATCCGTTTCAGATTTTTTATTTACAGACTTACTTTCATCTCATCATTCTTAAGTTTTCCTTCACAATTATCACCTTAGTATCACTAGTGCCATCATCTGTGGTGCATGTAATAATAGCGGGTGTTAAACACTATTTTTAAACATTCTATGCATTACATTTAAATATCCTTTTCTACTGATTCTGCAACAAGCTATTCTTACAAAAGATTATTCTTTTACCTGATGTATTCTAATCAAGATAAACATTTGCAGAAATTGTCTTATCGTCTTACTGCATATTTCCATGTAGGTACAACGAGAATAGAAATACCCTAGAGTTAAACGATAACCAAAGAACTGGTTACTGATAGTCAAAGAATTGACTTTGAAATTAAGAGAGTTCAATTAAGAAACTAATGATTATACTACTTTCACACGTCAAAATATTGCGGCCCTTTAAACATTTTTCGTTAGGCAGGTTAGATTTCTTAAATATTTTCAAGAAAACATATTGTTATCTTTGCCTGTCCCATGAAAAATAAATAAGAATAAACAATAAATAACATTAAAAAAACTCCCTTTCCATATGAGAAATTTATATATATATACATATATATAACAATATAATAACAATAAAATCATGTAACTAGTGTATTTTAAGGAGATCAGATTTACACTTTTGTTTGGTGAGATGACCATATCTTAAAGTCCACTAGTTATACAAATAGAAAGAAAAGGACTTCAGAGTTATTCCCAGATAATTTGAGATGTTTCATTTATCATTAAAAAATGTAACATGTGTTATTTAAACAAAATCGTTACACTCACTTTTGAGATAGAATATTTTGTAAAGACTAATTTGGGATGGGCTGATTTGGTTTAAAATCTTCATACATCATACTTGAAAGATTTTTAAAACTTAATTTAAAGTTTTGTACTTAGAAACTTTTCATTGTGAGCTATGTTACTACTACCGCGGGCGCAAACTCACACTCAAACATACCATTTTATAAAAGTGCTTTCTTTTGGTTTCAGGGGGTCTCAAAACATATATATTCGGTAACATTTGATACCAATGATTGGGTAGAGTGGAAAAATTCCCCTATCTGTCGTGTTGAAATGTTTTGTAGCAAAATTAGTAAGAACTATATCTTCGTGTTTACAAAAGTTTAAATAGATCCCATAGAAAAAAAAAAGAAAAAGAAAAACAATGGTCCTATATAGAGCTAATTATATGACAGGTGAGCTCAACAGAACGGTATTACGAAGAATTAAAGGAATTTTTTTAGGTTTTTACTTTCTCTAGCACGAATGTACAATGTACATAGTTCCACCCAAAATTTCGACAACAAGATTTCACCAAAAATTATATTTGATGACCTCCCAAGAGCGATATTAGAAAAAGATGCTGTTTGAGTGCGTGCCTTTGTGTTTGTGCGCCAGTCTGGACAGCATCGGTAAAAAACGAAAAGTAAAATAAATACCAAACTTGGTAGTTAAGTTCATTATCTTCCAAGGATGTGATACGAATATTTTCAGGAGCTTCCCATCCCAAAGTGTTCTTTACATGGATCATTTTCGGGATTTTCGATTTTCTAATAATGGATGTAACACTTTTTATTAAAATGTATACTAAAGATATTAATAATGCAAATAAAGTGTATTTCCTGTTTGATAATAGCACCTGAAGTTCGCTTCATTCTGAATGTATTTTCATAGCTGGCAAACTGTAAGAGATGGACAAAATTAACTACACAAAAAACCTAGATCTCGTTAAAACACACAACTTATGTCATATATTTTTGTAGAGCTAGCCATTACAAAGATATTTCATGTTATTAGGGTTGTACACGGGTTCAATTTTTAAATACGTAAACTGTTCACAAATGGGAACTCCTCATCCGATTTATATCTCTCTTGTTTTACTCCAGGCCATAGGAAGCGAGCCAAATTCAATGTCAATTAGCTCAGTCCATTCTCTTATTTCCGCTTTACTTGCAAAAAAATAAGTTACAAGACAATTTCTGCTAATGTTTATCTGGAAGCCTGAAGTGGATAGAACAATGTTCTTTTCAAAGAATTGTTTGCAGAATAGGTAGAGAAAGTAATGTGAATGAAACACATCAGATTTTTTTTCGTCACATGCTGTTGAGAGGTGTGGTGTGTTCCATATTTATCGAAATAGCATCTACATCACCACTGATCTACAACTAAAATTTACAATGCCTCGAAGAAGTCGCTTGCCCGATTGCACAATGTTTCCAAGAGCACAACCATCAGGAATTTGCTACACCTATTTAATAGAAAACAGGCGTCTCGTAATTGTTTCAAGTTTTGTGACAAATGAAATCGAGCATTTCATATGGACCATTCCAATTAATAATTTCCCTACGCTTGTTAATTCACTTGTTTCGAATACAATTTGTCCTTAAGGAACGCTTTTACTCGTGCGAAATGGTTCCATGGTAATGGCCTAGCATTTGGGAGGACCTTAGAGTCGGCCAGTCTGACCATTCATGTTTCCTTGGGTCGGTAGACAATGCTAGTATTGTTCCCTTTTAGCATAAATTTGTATCATCTGTTTTAGTGTGTTACATCTGGCTGTTGATATATCCTTTAGCGAGCTTTCTTCCAGGGTCGGTTGCACTGTTAAAAATCTTGATTTTTTTGGTAGTGTTTAGCGCCTGCTTTAAATACTTATGGCACCGTAGGCGGTGACACTGATGATACATGAATGAAGATAGAGCACCGGAGGAATGCGATGGCGGGAGAAACCGTAGAACCCGGAGAAACCCCGCCCAGCGCCACTTTGTCCACCACAAATCTCACATGCTGTCGCTTGGGATCGAACCCATGGCATCTAGGTGAGAGGCGAGTGGTTTAACCACTCGGCCATGGCGCGGCCCTTGATTTCTGGGGCATTCCTTGGTCTAAGTGGCTCATGGGGAGCTTCGGGCTTTTCGGCAGGCCTGGCCGCGTCCGGATGCATTTCTGTAGAACCGTTGAGGATGTCATTCACATCATCTCCCGTATTTGGTCCTTTGGGTCTCCCCTTCATTCCCCAATGAGGTGAAACAAAATGAGCCACTGTGGTCTACTTGAGGTGCTCCGCCCCTTCGAAATACATACATATATTTCCCTTAACGCTTCCACACACACACACACACACACACACACACACACACACACATACCACACACACTTTCTCTCTCAATTAGTTGCCCTAAGTGGTGTTATGGTTACCACCTCAAGGTTACGGGTTCAACCCCGCGGAGGTTGATACTTTTTTGGGATGTAAAGTCCTTAGTATGGCTTTCTCCGGAAGGGAAGTAAAGCTGGTGGTAAAGTTTATTTGCACTAAGAGGATCCTATACCTCCTATTTCATTTCACAATTCACATTTCGTTCTATAGTACCATTTATGGGCGATGAGTTGCTCCGAGACAATGTGCACATAGTGGTGAACTCAGAACTAGGCGTTACAAGTACGCCGCCTTGATGGGATGGAATTTGAATATATACCTATATAACGAAATTCCATGGCACGACAGTTCACAAGAGATCTTGGCCTACCGCCAAGCCGCAGCATCCCCATCTCGGTCCAAAGACGTCCTGAATGGGGTGCAGTGCTGGAGAGTGAGACGTGATCAACGCCAGTCAGTTAATGCGGTCTGCTCGATCTGGAGCCGCTACTTCCAGAGGCTTAATGCACCCCAGACCAAATCTCCTAGCGAGGGAAAATTACCGGCACCGGGAGTTGAAAGCTGCTCTCCCGCCTGGCAAGCAGACGCGCTACCACCGCGCTAAGGAGATGAATATATATAATGTTTTACTTTGAAGGAATGCAAAGGTTAGAATTTCAAAATTGAAACGGGAGGCACAATGTCTTCAATAGTAACGTACATAAATAAAATTTATTTTTGATATAGGTGCTTTCATTTTCTCGGCGGTTCCCTCAATTTCATAGTGCATTTTTTGTAATACAGTCTTTTTGTAGCTTAACCTTGGCGACGATTAGTTTGCTATAAGAAACTTCCAGTTAAAGAATCCCCCTTCATATGTTCTCGTTTGGAAATTCCTTACGCCTCAGCTGAAACTTGCCCTGTAGTTAATGGAGTGAAGAAGAGAGTTGTTAATTAACAGAGCATTAAACTTGCCTGCCCTCCCGCCCCGATCACTTTGGAATGAGATACACTGTATAGGGTAGCGTTATAACAAGACCTAGTGTTCCCTCGTTAGGTGAAGGGACCATTTCCTTTGATTTCTTCCTCCCGTGTTGTTGGTGCATGCATTACCCGGTAGCGGCCGACGATATAAATAAGCTGACTCAGCACCTGAGACTTTTGGGCACGCGAGCCATCAGCGATGCACTGGCTCTCAAATTGTGAGAGTCCGGCATTTATACTCGTACAAGAAATAATTTAATTCAGGATCCAAAATTCATAATGGCCAAATTTAAACTAAAGAACAATCAATTTTTTATGGAAATACGATTTTTACTTCCATGGCACCGCAGGGTGATAGAGGGAATGAAGATGAAGCACCGGTGGAATGTGATGGCGGGAGAAACCGGAGAATCCGGAGAAAACCCGCCTCTGCGCCACTTTGTCCACCACAAATCTCACATGCGGTCACTTGAGATCGAACCCGGGCCGTCTAGGTGAGAGGTGAGTGTTCTCGGCCACAAAGTATTCTTTCTCTCTGTTTATTTTTCGTCGGCTAAACTAAGTGAGCATATAGGATTTGTTAGCAGATAAAGCGTGTCCATAGAAGCCTTAGTGCCAGGCACTGTATCTCTGTTTTTACACTTGACAGGCAGATGGCATTAGAATGCCTTCCAATATACCTGGTTTCAATATTTGTCGATGGTAGAGCAATGTTTCATTTGGATACGTAGAGTCAGACTGAAGAATTCAATGCCATAGCCGGGATTTGAACCACGGATCTCCTGGTCTCTACCCGGTTGCTCTACCACTGGGTTACCATGGCAATGTGCATAGCATTGAATATCTCAACTGACCCGCATGTTTCCCGATAAACCACAAGGTGATCTCAAATTATTTTGTGATAAAAATCCCAATGGCGACTTACAATGTCGTTAGTACTTTAAGTATAGCCAACTATTATGGTCAATTGGTACTGATTTAATAGTTTTTTCACATAAGGCGCGTGTAGAACAGGAGTTGGATAGGTAGAGTCAGACTGAAATGCCATCGTAGCTCAGTGGTAGAGCAACCGTGTAGAGACCGAGAGATCAGTGGTTCAAATCTCGGCTATGGAATTGGATTTTTCAATCCAATTGGGATTTTTACCTATCCCAACTCCTGTCCTACACAGGGCCTGTGTAAAAAATAAAAAATCAATGTATTAATTTATTTATCCTGGTTGTAATTAAAACCACAAGGCCTTCTCTTCCACTCTACCTGGCAATACATTAAATGCACTACAGTAACGATACAAAAATAAAAAACAAAAATACAATTCTATACTACTTAATAAAAACAAATATAAAAAGGTGCAACAAGTATACTATAATGAAAAGAAAAAAAAAACTGTAAACAATTATTTTAAGTGGAACATTCCCGTAGGTTCAAGGGCATATTAGTCATATTTACAATTAAAATGCATATTATTTGCCAGCACATAAAATATGAAAGAAGTGATGTATTTATCACATTAATGCACTATCAGGTTTGATTATAAAAGTATGCCCTAATTTTCTTCTTGAACAGCATTACGTTCCGGCAGTCCCTTACGTCTTCAGGTAGGGAATTCCAGAGACGAGCTAAATCTATTGTAAATGATGGTAAATGGAAGGTTGTATGATGAGCAGGTATAGCAAGAAGGAAACAGTACCTATCGTGAGTGAATTTCTCTATTATGTCAGCCAGAAAGGTATTTGAAACAAACATTTAGATAGTTTGGTATGTGAGAATGAAGGAGTTGATAGAGAAACGATAAAGAGCTGGAGCCATTTAAGTGTTTTGATCAAATCGACGGAGATTGAATACAAAGCGTATACATGTATTCTGAGGCCGTTGAAGTGTTAGAGATGCTCTACTCTAACGCAAATTCAACTTCTTTTGTCTGGTTTATACATCCCATTAAACTCTCGTCCAAATGCATTTTTCTAATCTAATCCTGCTTAGAACAAGCACCGGATGTGCATAAAAATGAAAGGATTTGAAATATAATTGAAAAGCAAACTTCAAAGAAAAGTAGGTAAATAATACGGTCAAAAAATTAAATTTAACAGTCCGCCGCTGATGTTACCATCTCTCCCTCTCAAACTGCCGTAATGGAGAAATTAGTAAACAATGGCGTTTCGTGACGTGGTCAGCTGAGTTTTAATTTAAATGCGCATGCGCAGATACCAGCAACAACTTCTCTTGCAATTAATCACGCGGCACCCTTCTCAAGGTTTCGTGCAACGCCACTTTGATAAGGATAGACACGAAAAACCAACAACGGCTCGCTCACTGTAAAACACTAGTAGGGCGCATAATGGGGTGGGGAAGGCAGGGGAGGGGAGGGGAGAAATCAATTTCTGGGCTCAAATAGCTCTAATTCATAGTTCATATTACATTCCCTTCTTGGTGTGGCATTTTTTACTACCTTTGCTTGCGTGTGTACATCGTTTCCCTTTGTCATTTAGAGACCGGAAAATGCACAACAGTTGCTTTATTCTGTATTCCAATGCAAATTCTAGTAGCAATACTGTTAGTTCTCTGCAAATAATGATGTAACGCTTTAATATTGTCACTTTTTCTAGCAAAAATAATACTTTCTAAACGTTATTTTTCTAACAAGTGCGTTTCATATGGCTTTTACAGACCGTTAATACAACTGAAAAAAAAAAACTGATGTATTCCATTTACTTGAGTTTCTGTAACTGTTCCACAAACTATTTTCACAAAAGATTATAGTTTTATCTGCATCATGCTAATCAAGATAAACTTAGCAGAATTGCTCATCATATTACTGTGCTTTTAAGAAGAAGGGAAATAAGGAGA
This sequence comes from Hymenopus coronatus, assembly GCA_030762935.1. Taxonomy (NCBI): domain Eukaryota; kingdom Metazoa; phylum Arthropoda; class Insecta; order Mantodea; family Hymenopodidae; genus Hymenopus; species Hymenopus coronatus. Next base: position 74,486,583 of record CM060888.1, on the reverse strand, counting down.
TACACTAAGCTAAAGCGATAGTCAAATGCTTTGTGAAACAATTAAAATCCAATTCTCTTTACAAGGCTATAATCAAAACAAAAAGGATACGATAGGAAAGAGATTAAAAATTGCGTGTTTTAACGACATCTACGGTTTGGTGTAGTAAGTTCCTATCTGTTACAGTTTACGAACTATACAGAAGTCATTCAGAATGAAGACAGCTTCAGAGGCTATTCTAAAAAAACAAAAACAAACAAACAAACAAACAAAACAAAACAAAAATCGAAAAATGTTGTGTAAAGTGTAGTTGGGGGTAGAGGCATTTTCTCGAAAATCTTTTTGTCGCATCCTTGGAAGGCACACTTAAAAAAACAACAGACAAATGTGTGAGTGCGTGTACACAGTATAAATCTAAACCGAAAAGTTGGTTAAATATCAAACTTGGTATTTAAGTCTAGTACCTTTCGAAGACGCGATACAAAGATTTTCAGAAAAATCCCCCATCCAAATTACTTTTTACGTGGAACATTTTTCAAAGAGTTTCATTTTCTCAAAAATGGCTAACGATTTTGAATAAACCCCGTATATTAAAGATACTTAGATGCCAAATAAAGGACTAGCCCCTAACGTCATCTTCATTCTGGATGACTGGCTCGCATGATTGGTAAACCGTAAGAGATGTGGAAAAACTTTCTACAAAAAAGTAGATACCATTAAAACACACGATTTGCCGTTTCATGTATCCTTTATTTTACTCCTGGACATGGAAAGAGTACCGAATTCCAATAAAGGTTTGACTATCGCCTTAGTCTGTTTATTCTCTTATTTCCCTTCTACTTTTTAAGGAACTGAGCAATCATATCTTGATTAGCATAATGTAGATAAAAGAATAATCTTTATATAAATACCTTGTTTGCAGAACAGATAGAAAAAGTCACTTAATGTTCCTCGTCATATCTTTATACGTGTGTGTGTGTGTCAGGAAGAAAATCAACCAGCCCACCTGGGTAGAGTGGGGTTAGCATGTCTGCCTCACATTAACAGGTCGCGAGTTCGAATCTCGCTTAAGGTAAGTTATCCGGATAAAGTATTTCCCTTATTCTGAGAAGACAAATGTCGAGCAACTTTAAGCTCCATGAATTCCGAGATCATTTGAGCATCATTTCACTGATTTTACTCATGTTCGATATAACCAACCAGGTTAACGGACACTAAATTACAAAAAGAAATAAAAAACTAATACAAACTTAGCCACCTATTGTTTAACTGCACAACATTTGTAAGAAAAAGATACACGGTGTTTTAGACTTTTATCAAATAACATACGAGATACTTCTTAACAAATTATTCATCAAAACCTACTATTATAACATATTTTTAAATTTTATTTCGAATTTTTGAGTTTAGTTATTATAAAGTTTATTGGTATCATTTAGGAATGCATACCAATAATATATATTGAAACAGCTTTGTTATTGTATATGATATATTGTGTCTAATGTAATGTTTAGTTAATGTTATTCTTCAGCCTATTTTCATGAGTTTACATCCTCTGATTGGTCCCTAAGTGTATAAATAAGTTTATTTTTCTTTCGTACTCAACAGTAGAATCCTTAAACACCTTATTGTAATACAGGGTGCAATATATTGGGGAAAAATATTTTTACTCTAACAAATATCTCTTTATTTCTTCCACTCTTTCGTAACAATTCCTTTCGACGTTCGCTGAGGTGACAAATACCATCTACTGCTCGCTACAATTTTCCGTCGACATTAAACTTAACTGTTGCCCGTGATACATTCCCGGTGAAATTTGTGGCGGTAACGCTGTTACGGGTTCGTATCCCGGGTGCAGGTTTTGGGTATTAGGAATGGTGTGGATATGAGGGTGCCCTAGCTTAGGATTTTTACTAGCATGGAAGCTCTTTTCAGGGTGTGGTAAGACACAAGTGCTTTATTCAGTTAGTTCGGCCTTTTTCCGCTGTCGAACACACACGCATTTCTCTTAAATTTTCAACTGTAAACTATGCTTTTCGCGATTATTACTACTTATTGCCTTTGATACCGTGATTTATTCCGTATTGTGGCCAGTATTAAAATAACTATTTCCCTCACGACTAAAGGTAGCCTGTGCGGCTCCACCTCGGACCCTACATTTCACATCTTTGCTCTGCCGATGTTCTAAGCCGAGTGCCCCAAACAGTGTCGCCTGACCGGCGATAGCATTGTTTATTTCCTTCCCGTTATGCTCCGTTTCGGGTCAATGCACTACCCCTAACGGCATATGCAGCTACCAGCTCGTGACTACTCGGCTACTTATACGTGCTTGAAATCCCTCTTTCCTTGCCCATTTTCAATGTAATTTTATATTTCCCTTCTTAATATAATTTATATTATTAGCTATGATTTATCTTTCCCTTCTGAATAACTCTTTACTCCGTGACAAGACATGTACTGCTCAAATTGAATTCTGGACACGCTTCGTTCTCCTTTATATATCTGTGAGTCACATGGTAGGACATTTTCAAAAGCCGTCACAAGTGCAAAACACCGCAGGTGTCTCAAACTTAGTCAGGTCGCACAGGTGTAACAATCACAAATGCAATGCCAAAAGAACTTGCCGTCGGCACACGTATCCACTAACGCAGGTGTAAAAATGGATGCCAACAATCAACTATGACTTACAAAGCAAGCCGCTCACACGTTCGGCGATTATGGCCGCAGGACATAGTCACAGTATAATAATAATAATAATAATAATAATAATAATAATAATAACAACAACAACATTATGTAAATATATTTTATATTAGTAATGGCATATTTTATAATGAATGAGCATTGAAAAGTAGTAATAAATATCAAATTTATTGGTAATCTCAGAACTTTTAATTCTCATCTGTTTACCCCTCGACATGTAGAAGTAGTTGCAGACGCGGAAGAAACATTAGCGTGAAGCGAAATGTCACTACAGACAGCTTGAAGAAAAGGGGAAACACATGCTCGCTCAACGCAATGCGGTTCTTTTATTAATATAACACTAGCCTGGGAGTCTTTTACCCCTTCTGTTGTGGCTAATGTATCTAAGAGGCCGGGTCCAACATAATGGCTTCCTTAAAACAGTTATTTTCATGTACAAATAAGGACTATAATGACACGCTGTAACAACGAGAAAAAGTGGCCCTCTAAAAGCCTCGACTTCAGTTGCAGAATAAACACAATCAACTTTTTATTGTCCGCTATCTCACCATGATCTCACTTTCCTCACGCTAGATTATAGCTTATGAGGCAAATTATTGGATGGCATGCATATGGCAGAAATGGAACGAATAAAGAACTTTGCTTAAGTGGCAATACATTTAGCAAGTCTTCCTTTTTCCTCGTTCTTTCTTTCTAACAACAGGTCTGGAAGGAATATGGTTTCTTCTACTGATGCCTTCTGGAGAAAGAGCGCGGTCATTTCCTTTCTACACAAATTACGTATTCACAAGCATTTGAAGGAATGAAATCAAAAGTAAGCATCCAGGAAATATTTAGGGACGAATATCTAAAACATTCTCTTGGGAAATATAAATAAAAAAAAAAAAAAAAAAAACTAAGCTTATTATACTTATTTAAATACCCATGAATGTATGCTATTTATTATATAAATAGTTAAGATTGCATGAAGGAATTTATATTCGTTTTCGCTGATTATTTTTATGTATTTACTATTTTAATAATTACGTTTTCAAAAAAATATGTATGACAGTTTGATGTAGAAATAATAAATGGACTATAACTGTTGCTGCTACAATGAATGGGAGAACAAAATGAAATGTAAAAAAACGGTTTAAAGTTGCATTATCAACAGCAAAACCTACTAGCATTAATTTTGAACACCTTTTTATTAAATTACTTTTCAAATTTGAATATACCTTAGCATTCAACTCTCATTCAGCAACGTTCTTATCATTCTTATACCAAGAAGTGTTATCATAACACGGTATTGAACCTTTTATCATAAAATGGAGCTTATTTGGTACTTAATGACTTACTTTGGGCAACTTTGGAAAATATATAATTTTATAAAATATACATGTATATATTATATTATATTCAATGTGAAAATCGGAATTATTGTTCTCATATTACACAGATAGCTCAATTTTTATGAAATTAGTAATTTTAAGATGCGATTTCAATACGATGAAGTCCACAGTTATTTCCCCAATTTTCAGCCCCCCTATTATATGAGAGTAGTAATGTATACTTTTATGTTGGATGCACAATTTGGGAATTATACTTTTTATTCCATTTTGTAGCCATTATGAAGTATAATGGATTACTAATCATATAACAGCGGAGCCCAACACTTGAGAAATGCGGAATTTTTAAAATTGTGGTGTTCACGGTGTTGAATTATCATAATCCCAAAGCTAATAGATAAGATATTGAAGCTCCTCATTGTAATATTAGAGAAATAATTCCGATTTTCACATTGCATACAATAAAAATATGTACCTACTTACATGTCCACATTTATAATATATATATATATATATATTTGGGCCGAATCAGTTCCAGTTTAGCTGAAAGGTTCAATACTGTGTTGTAAGATATCCTGGCTATAACTTATCAAAAAAGTATAATGCTGAATGAGGATCAGTTGCTCAGTATACAAATTTTAAATTTAATTTAACAAATAAAGTGTTCCAAATAAATATCACTACTGTCACATGACATTCTCTGCTCACTCTGACATCAACATATTCTTAAAAAGACTATTCTTCTATCTACTTCATTTTAAAACATTTTAAACATTTGTAGAAAATTTCCTGTTGCATATCCTTGTAGATACAACGAAAAGTGGGAAATCCATTAGGCTTTAAGGTTTTATTCATAAAGTTTCATCACCTCATGTCGGCATATTTGGAAAGCCAATTACGATGTTTTCTTGATCAGAGAATTGTTAGTTCACGAGTCGGCTACTATGTGACTTGGTGACGCAGGATCCATAGATGACACTGTAGGACGAAATCACTTCTTACGACCATGAAACATATTGGCATTAGCCCAGAGACTTTTCTTTCAAAATAGGGATTCTTTTACGTGCAAATAGACATTACAGGGACCAACGTCTTTACTTCCCTTCCTAAAGAAGCCATGCTAAGGATTATTACGTTAAAAAAATCTTCACCCTCCTCCGGGGTTGAACCCAAGCCGTAGGGGTATTAGAGGTTAGCATGGTAACCATTACACCACGGAGGGCGACTTACGTTTTTAGAAGATATTGTGTGTATATGTATATATATATATATATATATATATAATCAGATAACATATAGTTAAATATTTCAAAAAGGGACAGCTACGTGCCCTTTTCTTTGCATGGCTGAGAGAAAGAAAAATAATGAATTCAAAGAAAAGAAGTATTTCGGAAACATAATAAATATGCCATAAACTGTCTACTTTAAAGACACCTATATTGTCCCGTTTTACCAGATATCCAAAAATCATTCGGAGAGAATAGGAAACCAGTGATTATTCCCAAATAATGTAGGATACCTTTAGCTGTCTAAACATATCTAAAACTTATGGTATTTTATTCATTGGACATTTTTGGAGAGAAAAAAAAATAAGACATGTTCCGTGTAAAGCATGTTTTGAAAATAAACTATTTCACCCTCAGAAGATGCTAAAATTAAATAAAAAGTTTTTATTTTCAACTCACTTTTCTTTTTTGACTCAGGCACACATGGATATTTTTCTAAAAATATATTTCCATTATATCTTTACTTTGATTTTTGGACGGAAAAAATACCTATCTTACTTATTATATGTCTGATATCCATATTTTGCGTAAAACATTTTTGAAGTCATCTTGTTTAAAAATGAGGTATTTTAATAAAATGGCCCTTACGCACATGGACGCGCGCATGGTTTATCATCATCTCACAACAGGCGCAAAATGCGGTGGTTTCTTGAGCACCAGCGCATCTTGAAAATGCAAAAGCTGATAAGCTGGTTATAAAAGGCACCGAGATATCCTCTATTGGCCCTGAACTCGTAAATGGATCAGTTTACGAACAGTACGAACTACCAACACCTTCGTAAATCGTGGGTTAGGGAAAATCACTAACATAAGTGGCAAAACCATGCAACACTCTTTCCACATCTCAGTTGAGATTGGGTAGAACAGGAATAAAAAAATCTGATGTGATCCATTCATATGAATTTCTCTACATCTCTGCAGCAAATTATTGTTAAAAAGCTTATGCTTCTATTTACATTTTAATCGAGAAAAAAAAAATAGCAGAAATAGTCTTATTACTTGCTTCCTTGTAAGCAGAAAGGAAATAAGGGGGGGGGGTGCTATAGGCTAAACTGATAGCCATAAGATGTTGCTATGTGACTGAAGTTCCTTTGTTTGTATGGACAGGAATTTGTATGAGAAAAGTATCTTTTTTTTTTTTTTCAAAGCTGAAACCAAACACAAGGAATATGTAAAAAAAATGATCAACTCTACGGAAAAAATATACATAACATAGATTGTGTGTTTTTATATGCTCTACATTTTTTCTGTGTTAAGTTTTTATCTATCTCTAACGGTTTAGCAGTTATGCAAAATTCCGTAAAATTCATCCAGAATAAAGTAGACTTCATAGGCTATTCCCAAAAAATACAAGATATACATTTTATTTGTGAGGTAAATATCTTTAATATTTGACATTTTAATCAAAATCGTTAGAGGCATTTTTGAGAAAATGACAATTTTCGAAAAAGGTTCTATGTAAAGGGTATTTGGGGGTGAAGGGATTTTCTTGAAAATCTTCGTTTCGCATCCTTGGAAGATACCAAACTTAAATACCAAGTTTGGTATTTAAGGGTCTTTTCGTTTTTGAGCTATGCTGTCCACAGACACACACACACACACACACACACACACACACACGGACCTTTTTGTAAAAATGCTTTTTTTTTGGATTCAGGGGACCCAAAACATGTATTTCCGGTGAAATTTCGGTATCGAATTTTTGGATGGAATACAATACCTTCTCTATACACTATGTACATAGTACGTGTAGAGAAAGTAAGAATAGTTGGAATAATCAGGAACATTACGCCTCCGGGAAAAATTTACATAAAACAGGACTCTACAAATATCTAGGTATTGTGCATAGGATGAGGAAAGCTTCCTAGCAGGAGCAACCGTGTTTGACTATCTCCATTCCTGATAAGAAAGAGACTTGCTCCTCTAAAACCAGGAAAGATGTAGGAATTGATAATATTAAAACCAAAATACGGAAACTTTTTCCAAGAACAAATTTTTGGGAAACTATGAAAACATACTTTCCAATAGTTTTGCGCAACAAAAGTTTTAGATTAAAACTCCAACGTACCCCTCTCCCCTTATCTACTTTAAGCGCGTAATAAAACACAAGCGTATTGTAATCTAGATTGTAATTATAGAACAATAAAAAGAGCTGATAATAATACACCAGGAAAAAATGGCTACTTTTCAATCCCCAAGAATAGAAGAGGTACAAAGACAGACCCTTTTGTTACCCTTTTGGTTTAATTCCAATCAATTGCGTTTACTAATGTAAAGTTCTACTCCCACAAAAACCACAAATGCAATCCAACGACAATGTACCCACAAACAGCGGCAAATTCTCCGCGGACTCTATTCATTAGATGGCAGCTGTATGATATCGTACGCATATAAGAGAATATTTTTATTGCATGAAAATCGGCCGCAAGGCAGTCCAAACACTCGTGCGAGAGAGAAAACTCCATTAATATTTATAGAGGCCCAACCGTTCCGTCTCTTGTGCTGCAAAAAAATTATAGATAAACAATTGAGTCGTAAATGTTGTAACACCTCGTTTATTGTGAAGAGATTAATGAAAAGTTTTAATAACGGAGGTGAAAACAAAAAGCTTACAGTGTTTTTAAAACCGCCATTTGTATTTTTATTTTCTTTAATTACACTTAAATGGACGCGCAGTTTTGTGTTGTTTTCAATTCGATGTGTTTTTCCCTGCCCTCGGCTGGTAGCTGTTGTTTTTAAAAAGAACATGACGGTTTTCCCACACACAGTGACGTTTGGTATCGCTCGATACACGCCGCTGTTCAGCAATACCTAGAAAATACCTCGTTACGTTATTCATTTATTTCCAAGTAAATGGGAAGCTTGTAATTATTGCGTTGCACAATCATACTAAAAGCATGATGGGGTGCGTTTAGATCTTCTCCATATCACAGCAGGGATTGCTCGTTTCTTTTTACTTTCTCTAGCCTCATATGTACAATATAGATAGGGATAGAGAAGTATTGTATTCCACCCAAAAATTCGATACCGAGATTTCACCGGAAATACATGTTTTAGGACCCCCTGAATCCAAAAAAGGCATTTCTAATAAAGGTCCGTGTGTGTGTGTGTGTGTCCGTGTGTTCGTGTGTCTGCAACACGATAACTCAAAAACGAAAAGTAGCTAAAATACCAAACTTGGTATTTAAGTTTAGTATCTTGCCGGGATACGACACGAAGATTTTGAGAAAAATCCCCCCACCCCAAACTACCCTTTACTTGGAACTTTTTTAGAAAATTTTGATTTTCTTAAAAATGGCTAACGATTTTGATTAAAATATCATATACTAAAGATATTTACCTAACAAATAAAATGTATATCGTGATTTTTCTGGGAATAGCTTCTGAAGACCTGTTTATTCTGGATGAATTTTGCTTAATTTGGCATAACTAGTAAACCGTAAGAGATATACAAAAGTTTACTATACAAGAAATTTAGGTCTTGTTAAAATACAAAACTTATGTCATATACATTTTTCTCGTGGAGCTTACCGTTTTCGAGGTATTCATTGTTATTAGTTTCAGTTGTGAAGAACTTACACTTTTCTCAGACGGGAGTGTCCGTTTTTCTTTTGTTCTACTCCTGGCCAAGAAAAGAAGCGATTTGTAATGACAATCGCATAACGAATGCTTTTAAAACAGTTGACTATTGGTTTAGCCTAGTGTATTCCTTTATTTTCTTCCTACTTATACGGAACTAAATAATAAGAACATTGTGCTAATGAGTACCACGATTAACAAGGTGCAGAAAGAAGAAGAATCTTATATATGAAGTTTGTAGAACAGCTAGAGAAAGTCATTTGAGTGTAACACACAAGATTTTTTATGTTCGCGTGCTTTTGTGCAGTAAACAAAATATAGGAAATAGACTGCGTATTCTGGTTCTAGTATTACCTACAGCCTTCACCTTGAAAAAAACTAATGATCTTCGAGAAAACAGACTAATATAAGTTTTAGATGAAGGGGTGGAACTTTTCTGTTTTTCCTATAACAAACCTACTCGTAGTTTATTTAACTATTGTGTTAACAATGTGATAAAACTGTACACATTACATATCAGTCCAGGTGCGTTCAAACATTCTGCGCTTTTCTGCCTTGCGCATTGCTGTCCAATACACTTTTAGGACATTATAAATTACATCCATGAATATTCACTTTTAATTATATATTTTGTACTGTTTTAATTTGTGAAGGTACCTCCGGACATCTGTCGGACACCTTGATATGTCTTAAAATCTCATTTATTTATGTGTGGCAAGCTACAAAGGCTCAATTAAGAGCAATCTGTTCACAAAAAAAAAAAAAAAATATTTGAGATGCAGATATACTTTGGTTAAAGTTTTTTGAGACAGGTAGAAAACAGCTTGCTCGTGTGGTCTGTTTACGTATGCCGGCACTTTGCGACAGCCACTGAATACGACCATGCAACATCCTTATTTTTTCCTTTCCACTGTCTCAAAAACCTGTGACCAATTATAATTAAAATATGTTTAACGCATTAATAAGGGATAGAGGAATTTTAATAGAGTGGAATTGAAGCCAGACTCTCGCGTGACAAAAGACAGCGCTAACCATTACACGACAGAGCAACTGTTTGAAGGAGAAGTCTATAAATAGCATTTACGTCATTATTTTGGATTCCATTATGACCGTATTCTGCTTAAAATGACAAAGTATCTGTTTATCTCCCCCCCCCCCGAAAGTTTGCAGTCCGTTACGCATATACTTCATTGGAGCTATCAACGTTACAAAGACTAACTTTCGATTCAGAAATATGCTACTACAATCTCAATTCGAAAACCCTTATCTTAATCCTTAATTTCAAAAACATGTGCAAGTCGATACATTTTGTGTATGGAATTTTACTTGCATCGGTTCTCAGAAAACTGAACATTTGTAGAAGGACCTGCCTGCTCCTAATATGCACCCAATTTCGAACAGATTGTAACCAAATTTGAAATGAGCCAATAACTCTTGTGTGTACAATTTCCGCTCCATATCTGCAGTAGTGAATTGAAAGCTTGTAACAGGTTTTATACATACAACACCCTTACCGTAGTGAAATATGTAGACAAATAATCAGCTTCCTGAACATAAAACATCAACTGCATACTTGAGTGACTGTCTTTTGCATACAAACGCTAATAGATGCCCACATGTAAAAAGCCTATCGACTAACACTTAGGTTTCAGGGATATTCTTATCTAATTAGTTAACAATTTGGCGATCCAATTTTGCCCAAGGCGCTTGTTGTAAGTAAAGAATTTGTAACATACACTGTACTAGACAGTGTTAGTGTAATATATATCTAATGATCGGTTTTAACTCAGGGAAGGTTATATAACTTCCATTGTAGCAATATTTATTTTACTCTGAAACAAAAATCTTGGAACACTAATGAAGAAATTAACATCACAAAACTTATGAATAATAAAAATATTCAATCTAATGGTAAAGTAATAACAATTGATGGAGATCTTAATCTAACCAATTCCCGTTATATAAAATGAATTATATCGCATGATTTACTCTACCTGTTCTGCAGACAACCTATTCTTAGAAGAGATTGTTCTTTTATCTGCACCATGCTAATGGAGATAAACATTAGCAGAAATTGTCTTATTACTTGCTTCCTTTTAAGCAGAAGGGAAATAAGGGAGTACACTAGGCTAAAGTGATAGTCAGAACTTTTAAAAGCTGCTCGCTATGTGATACAATTGAAATTCGGTTTTCTTTGCATGACCCGGAGTAAAACGGAGAGAGATGTGTGACGAATGGAAACTTTGTGTTTGAGAAAAGAGTAAGTATCTTGGAAATGGTAAACTCTAAGAACAAAACTTAATGTATAAATTGTGTGTTTTAAGGAAGTATACTTTTTTATACTAGGTAAATTTGTGTCTATATCTTATGGTTTATCAGTTATACAAATGTCATCCCAAGTGAAGATGCCTTCATAGGCTATTTCCAGAAAATTCAAGATACACATTTCGTAATATATGCTATTCCAGTCAAGCTATTTTTGGTATTCATATAATTCATAACGCTATTATAATTATTCTTAATACCATACATAATATCAAAGAATAGTTTGAAATAATATATTGAAATTTGTTCTTTTTTATTTAACACAGCTCTCACATACCAAACCAATACATCCCATTTATCTTTCTCTAAGTAATCCAATTGCATTATTTATGCAGTTTCTGTAGATTGTAGGCGTTAATTTATGGTTCTTTGCTAAATCCTTGCCGAATAAATTATCAGGCTAATGATGAAATAATTGCCTTTCATTTCTTTGGGTTTGGCTCAACCACTGACTTCTTGAAATTCTCAGGACATAACCATTCTCATACCAGCCTAGAAAAGATAGACATAGATATGTTTCCTTCTCCCATACTTCTCATAGGGAATACCTTGAGCTGCTCTTGTTTCTTCACTTCTTCCACCAAAATTGCAAGTACATGCAATTCACCTTCAGCTGCAAATTTATCAGGAGTATTCTTTCTATGATATATTATCTATCCGACCTTACATCACCTGTGATGAAAACAAAACAATGTATTCTTCCTCGAGCTCAAGTGCAAGGACTACCACGTGGTGTTAAGCTTTGTTCGTCTGCTGTAAATAAAGTTGTAAAATCGGTTACCTATGTTTCACTAATTTGATAGGAAAATATATATTTATATACTTCTTTTGTTCTCAGATAGTGAATACAGCTATGAAATGTACTATATAGTAAACAAAACAGTAGACGAGTTGTTATTCAGTACGAAATATGAAAGCCTCCCATAAAATTAAGAAACGGAGACATACTGTTTTAGATTTCATACATCAGCCACAATTCCAGCAGTGTCTAATATACTACAATATTACACTGACTTACCAAAAGAAGTAATTTGAAGATTAAAAAGATTCCACTAATTCAAGATACGAGTCATCTGTTTCAGTTGCACTCGATCTATCAGAGTCATCATAGAGACTGATAATTTAGGCTTTCCACATCCTCCAATGTGTGGTACACATTGACTTCATTTTTCGGCTTGTTGAAAAGTTACTTTCACAAGATGTCATACCTCGACAAATTTGCGCACATTATGCCGTTTTTAGAAATATTTTCTAATGAGTAGGGTACCTTTTACAAAACCATAACGTTAACAACAATTGGATAGGAAGAATCAGACTGAAAAATTCAATGTAATAGTATAGGGATTTGAAGCACGGATCTCCCGATCTCTAACCACTTGCTCTACCACTGGGCTACAATGACAACATGCCGGAATAACATTGCATTTCTCAACTGACTCGCATGTTTCCCGGCAAACCACAAGGTGATCTCACATTATTTTGAAATAACAGCCCCAATAGCCACTTACAATGTTGCAAGTACTTTCAGTCCAAAGATTCATAGTATTATTGATAATTTAAATTGTTTTCTCACAGAAACCGTGTGTAGAACAGAAGTTGGATAGGTAGAATCAAACTGAAAAATTCAATGCCATAGCTGGGATTTGAACCACGGATCTCACGGTGTCCCTCCGGTTGTTCTACCACTGAGCTACCTATCCAATTCCTGTCCTTGCACGGTTTTTGTGAGAAAACATTATCATATTAAGAACAATTATTTTCTCTCCACTTTTTAGAGGGTTTCCTTGCTTATGTTTCTCTACATCGATCCCACGCCTCTGCCATTATTCAAACTTCACGCTCTCCACCTGCTGACTGGAATTAGCCGTTACTATTTGTGAACTGCACAACGCATGCACATCGTTAAATTTAGGAATAATGATTAAAATGAAGTTAATTTTACTTCTTAAGCATTCATGCTATATTATATAGTCAGCACCACATAGTTTAATATGGTATTTATGTACTTCTCCCCGCAATTTAAGAGGATCTAGTTTTAGATGAAAAAACAAGGTAAAACATTCCGCAACCAATCTCTTTTTTTGTTGATAGTGTTTAGCGCCTTATTTTACTAGCATGGAACCGCAGGCAATGCCACTGGTGATATGTGGAATGAAGGTGGAGCACCGGTGGAATGCGATGCCGGGGAAAACCGTAGAACCGGAGAAAACCCGACCTGCGCCCCTTTGTCCACCACAAATCTCACCTGTGGTCGCTTTGGATTGAACACCAATCAGAACCGTTGCAACCTTCTATTTTTGTTTACATTACGAGTGAAGTAAGGAAGTATAATATTTCTCTACGTATTTCAATTAATGTTAAACTAGCCAACGCAAAGCTATTCAAATAATCAAATTTATTTCGAATTCCGTTCTTTTTTTTTTATCCATAACGTTAGAAACTCATGACTTGTTTCAGAAAAAAATATGAATTATGTAGGAGTTTATAACGTAAAATGAATTACAGTTTTTGCAAAACTGATTCTTTTAACTATGTTCAATCTTTGGTGTCACCTCTTTTTCAGTCCATTTGACCACGGTTGTAAAATGGACAGTGACAAATCTGCTTCTTGAGACAGGGAGCTAAAAGTAATCACCCTGTAGAAAAGGAAGGGTGCTGAATGGGCTACCTACCCCCTATGTCCCCCACCTGCCGGTCATTTTGACTGATTGCGCTCGCGAAGAAAAATATCTAGAATTAAAAGAAAGAAAACGCTCGCTCATACACGAGCTCAGGCAGTAAATGCGACGGACTAATTTATCACTTCTTAACTCCATTAAAACGCGCGCTCTTATCTTTTTCTGCTCGGTCCTGAATTAATTTTTGTGGTGTAAAAAGCAAGTGGGAACCCCCTTGATCTTGATCTGGCGAGGAAACTGGTAGTTACTGGAAGGCGTGCCTAGCCTCGTTGCTTTACTACAGCAGCCTAATTATTATTTAACTACTGTTGCCAAAGTGCATTATGGCACATGATTTATGGGCTCCAGCCATTAGCATTTATCTTGGCAAGCTTAAAGCAGCAATAACAATTAAACGTGTCAGTAATTTTTCAACGAAGAAAAATGGACTCACTTTTCCATTCGTGTCACATTTACAATTTGCAGTTCACGTTTCTAGTGACGGTTTTCAAACAATGGTGTATATACTCCTGGTAAGAAGGGAATAAGGTTCATATTCTAACATTGGTACTGACTTATTAGCAATGCTTACAGCTCTCAAGAAACATATAAACAAATAATGTTTTACTGCTCAAAAGACGTAGGGGAACCTGGGGCCCAACAGTATACTTAAACCTTGGTAGAGTTCAGGTAAAAATGTCTAAAAATGAGCAAATATTTCATTCTATTCATTGACAACAAATTTGTTTAAAAACATTAAAAAATATAATCCATTCCCCAAATTTTCTCTGGTCAATATTAATTTGGCTCAGGCGGTTTTGTTTGTGGCGGGTCGCAAGTTCGCTTCCCGTGACAGCCCTATTGACCCATGGATTTTTCGGGGGATTCCTCGTGTCGACGGTCGAATAATGGGTAGGTTTTTCTGTAATATCCCAAATTTCCTGTCCTCCATGTCGTTTCTATTGTTATTTCTTCAACCTTCATCCCGATGGTTTCTTTCAGGGTTGGAAGTGTCGGAAAATGGTGCTCGGTGCGACTTATCTCCCTCCTCCGATTTCGGCTGGTAGCCGGGTTGAGGACCGCTCCTGGCAGGGGCATTGGGCCCTATGTGGGGCAGGGACCGCGGTCTGCCTGCCTGACCGCCGAAGTGTTTTAATCTGGAAACCCTTTCATTGCTGTGCCGTCGCACCTGGTTCAGGTCGCTTAGTATATCCTCTCACCTCATCCCTCCTGGGGACGCCCCCTTGAGGAACGTAGGTACAATAACCTCAGGTTCAGTGCCGAGTCCCCTCCGATCGTATTCTATCCTACCTTATTAGGGAGCTGAACAAGTTATGCATAAAATTCATAATTTAAATAAGGAATGGGAACGAAAAGCCAAGCAGAAAACACACTGTTGTCTAATAGCAAGAAGTAATGTACTTTTTCGCTGAAGTCAAGAGCATGGTGGATTTGATGTTCCTCTATAAGTTAGTAATAACTTTGGTTATAATTAAAATACTTTGTTTATATTAAGCACATGTTTCATACAATAATTATTACAGTCATCCTATGTGGTTAGGAAAGCTATATAATCTTCAAGTTTATAACTATTCCTTTATGATTTTCACTTAAATTTTAATAGTGAAATCTTACTTCCCAAAAATATACGCTTCTTTCAGCTATAAGCCAAGATATTTGATAGCCTGCACGGAATATGTTATATCTGGAATTTTCATATTTCAGTGCATTTGATTTCAATTTGAGTTCTTTAACCTACGTTGTTTCTTCAATATAAGAAAAATATATTTATATAGGTCTAGTATACATATTATTTAGGTCTAATATACACTCATCTTTTCAGATAAGTAAGTTCAATTAGGGATTCTTATAAAGTAATATGTAAAGTATAGATTAAATATTAATATTTTAAACATATAAAAAACAAGAAAGTACGTTTTAGAATTGTAAATACCGTAAGATGAAAGTCCATTTTCTGCGTCCTATTGATTCCGTTTGATATTAAAGTATTTATTTATGTACAGTTTGAACTCGTATATTATACAGTAGATACTCTTGTTTTCGTAGATACAAAATATTCTCTTCAACCACTCTTCATGAAACTGGTGTCCCGAGTTCGAAGCATATCCGCCTCTGAATGAAGCAATTTGAAGCACAGTGGAGAAGGGGGTGGAATGGTTGATAAAGTGAGGCTTTCAGTACAGTGCGTCTGAGACGATTTCTCCCCTGAGTGATTTAATTTAGTGCTGTGTCCAAAAGGAATTAAGCTAAAAGCTTTAGGAAAACTGATTTGTTTTGATAAAACAATAATCTACACACAATTTCCTAAGACAAAGATGACATTAATCCGTCCGGGTGGCTTAGTTGTTTAGGTGCTGGCCTTCTGACACGGGTTTAAACTCGCCTCAGACCGATGATTTCAAGTCTACTAAACAGTGACAACCCCATGTTGTTGAATATAAAAGAGCTTCTGCGGGACTAAACTCCGGCATACCGGCGTGGCTGATATAACCCTGGCAACTGATAGCGTCGTTAACAAACAAATAATTAAGCAAATATGTCATTAATATCTTCACCGTAAATTACATCACACCTATCACCGGAGACTGGTTCTGTTTTTTCCCGTGCTTATTGTTAATGATCAAGTTAGAAAGAAGATGTTAACCATTCAATTATATTCATGTGCAGCTTAAAGACCACTAATAAGAAAAAGCTATTTATAAAACAGCAACTGTTTACTTACGTGATAAAAGTAACTTTAAGATAGTTTCAGCTTAATGAAACAGCACACAACACACATTCGACTGAAATGAAGTGATTGGCAATTATGTAAATATTGTTAAATGAGTGGGAACATCTGTTAAAAGCTCCGGAAATCTCAAATATCTACTTGCGCCTAACTACTAGCCTTTAAATAAAGCGAAATCTGTTCCATCCCGAGGTTCTCTAATATTTCCAGTTCTAATGAGAGAACATGATTTAAATATAAAGCGCAGAAATGATACAATGATATCAACAAAGGAGTGAAGCAACTCGTAACCGTTAAAAAAATAAAACATATTCGACAACCCAATCTCAATTGAGTAGAACTGTGATTGTTCATTTATCGCATGGTGTTTTTAATAAGGTAGCTACTATTTCGCAATTTTTTTCTTTAAAGTTCGTAAATTTGTAAAAACACATTTGCTATAAACTTTTGAAAGTTATTAAATATACTGAAAATCAGAGTGACGGATAATGACTCTAGGTTGAGATAGCTTTACTTCAAGAAAATGGGAGTGAAATTTCAAATTTCTGTATTCTGTGTATATATAGATATTTCTGAAAATAATTACTGTGATTGCATTGCTGTTTTATAAATATAAATGCCAAATTCATAAATTCATTTATTGCACATAAATATACACTGTTTAAGCGTGAACATTTTTGCAGGCATTTCCGTGGACTAAGAAAATAGCATACCTAAGGAAAACACATGTATTGTCGAAATATTTCACAAATCTTGTCTTCACTGAAGACAAAGCAACATCTGAAACACTCACAGCTGCTAAACGCACCCTTGAGACGTCCTGCGCTATTTCTGCGCGGTGCCATAATACCGAAATCGCTGCCGAATCGAGGTGTTGATAAAAGTGGTTGCGACGTTGGCTTATAACGAAAGCACTGAATTTTACCGGGTCGGAAATAACGCTGTAATACCAATTTTAATATACCTCTTTCAGAAAAAGCAGATAAAAAGCAGCACTGAATATCTTTCGCCGGTACAGTGAGAATACTATTAGCGAAGATATGTACCAGGAGTGATAAAATGGAAAAATACTAAGGACAAAAAAATAAAATAGATGAAAAAGGTGCATGTGGAGATGCAAGAAGGTGAAATGGAGGGAGCTGGGATTTATAGCGAAGAATGATATGCTACGAGATGCCTGTTACATCGTACGCAATGTTGACTGGATAGAGATTAAGTTTCCACATAACAAGGCACTGTACCATGTCGCACTAACATGCTCTCTAATGCTTTTACACGAGATGCGTTTTCACGCTAGCATTAATAACGACGATGTAAAAGCGATAAGGTCTAATGTAGCGGGTCGCATGGCTTGTTGCAAGTTACGTGTTGTGTGTTAATGATTGCCACACGCGGACTTTCCTGGAAGTTGAGGTTCCCCTGGTTACGCAACAGCATTCTTGTTATCAACTTCTCTTTTCTTGTTATATTTAGGAGACCTGCATAAAGAGGTTGGGTACTGTCTTTCAAGAACATTATTGCTTTTATCACCTCTGTTGTCGAGTGGTCAGCGATGTGCCCACTCTACTCAGAAGTCTGGAGTAAGATTCTAAAATTTTTCTTAATTAGAATATTTCCCGCAGAAGATAAAAGTATGCCTGTGGGAACAAATAATTTGTTCCTAAGTCAACACTCAGGATATAATCACAGAAATTACTGAAATAATTAAAAAAAAATATGGTGTGCTCCACTCACATAACTTTCTCTACCTGTTCTAAAAACAAACTATTTTTACAAAAAGATTATTATTTTATCTGTATTATGCTAATCCAGATAGACATCAGCAGAATTGGTCTTATTATTCAGTTCCTTGTGGTAGAAGTTAATGACCAGGTGTAAAGCAAAATAGATTTTAAATGAAAGATGACTTCCTGTTTGAGATAAGTTCAAGCAGATTAAAATTGAAACCTTAAAAAGAATATATCGGAATCGGTTAACGCTATAAACAAACAATATATATATATATATGACAAGATATAGAAGATCTACATTTTTGTGTAATACGTTTTTGTCTATCTTTTACGGTTTACCAGTGATACAAAATTCATCCAACAACTCTTCAGAAGCTATTTCCAGAAAATTCAAAATATGATTGTCATAAAATACCTTAAGCTTATGATATATTGATAAAAACAATTAATGTCTCTAAATAAAGAAAAAATTAGAACATTGTTTGACCACTCGCCTCTCACCATCTTATGTGAGATTTGTGGTGGACAAAGCAGCGCAGAGCGGGTTTTCTCCGGTACTCCGGTTTTTCCCCGCAATCTCATTCCACCGGTGCTCCATCTTCATCCATGTATCATCAGTATCATCGCCTGTGGTGCCACAAATAGTAAAAGCGGGCGTTAAACGTTATCAAAAAGAAAGTTTGGAATTTAATCCACTTTTCGTTTTTGAGTTATATTGTCCACACACACACACACACACACACACACACACACACACACACAGACTCACATCGACCTTTTTCTAAAAAGGCTTTTAGGGTGGGGAGAAATCAGGGAGTCTCAAAATATATATTTGTGGTGAAATCTCGGTATCGAATTTTTGGGTGGAATACAATACTTTCTCTATCTACTATGTACGCTGTATGTAAGCGCTAGAAAAAGTAAAAATAAATAAAGAGTTAATATTCTCCTCTAATATTGAAGATAGCTAAATTACGTCACTTCCAATTTGACACAAAGATGTGTAGTAGACATTTGATTTCAAACATATAAGAGCTTTAGCATGAATGTCTATCAGTTAAACTATATACACCAGCATTGTTGCTGTTTGTGACCTTTTTTGTCAGTCTATCGACATTTGTTTGCCTCTAGTTA
Source organism: Hymenopus coronatus (assembly GCA_030762935.1). Taxonomy (NCBI): domain Eukaryota; kingdom Metazoa; phylum Arthropoda; class Insecta; order Mantodea; family Hymenopodidae; genus Hymenopus; species Hymenopus coronatus. Next base: position 74,467,113 of record CM060888.1, on the reverse strand, counting down.
GAGGAGCGTGACTGCTACCACGTCCAAATAACAGCTGTGTTCAATTAATCACCACTTAATTATATTTTCCTATATTATTATCCCCACTTATCAACAAGTACATGTTGCAAGTCCAACCCTATATGTTTTTTCTGCAGTCTGACTCAATGGATCAATAGAACACACCATGATCTAAAATTAATTCATTCCCAACAACCTATTTTTGAAGCTAATTTTATAATCGATCACTTGATCTTCTATAGAGTCGCCCCACATTAATTTGCTTATAAAGTACTACTTGCTCTTGCTCTCTCTCTCTCTCTCTCTCTCTCTCTCTCTCTCTCTCTCTGTTTTGTTTTTTTGTTTTTTTTAATGTAACGGAGTCTTGTCAGGACTCAAGCGCTGTATTCGTTTTTCCCCTTTTTACTTTCTCTGCACTTACTATGTACATAGTATATAGAGAAGGAATTGCATTCCACCTAAAAATGCGATACCGAGATTTCACCGGAAATACATATTTTAGGTCATCCTGAGTAAAAAAAGGCTTTTGTAGAAAAAGGTCCATGTGTGTGCGTGTGTATTTCTGTGTGTATTTAAGTTTGATATCTTCCAAGGATGCGACACGAAGATTTTTCAAGAAAATCTCCCCTCCTCAAACTACCCTTTATATGAAACTTTCTTTGAACATTTTGATTTTCTCAAAAATGGCTAATGATTTTGATTAAAATATCGTATATAAAGATATTTACCTGACAAATAAAATGTATATCTTGAATTTTTTTAGAATAGCTTCTGAAGACATTTATATAAATTTTTTTCGTGGAGCTGATCGTTTTTGAGATATTCCTTGTTATTGGAAGGAAACGAGTAATAAGACTATTTCTGCTATTTTTTTCCCCCTCGATTAGCATGAAGTAAATAGAAGCATATTCTAACAATAATTTGTTACAGAGATATAGAGAATACATATTACACATTTTACAAGCATACAAACACCACCCGTGCCCACGATCCTCTGTGCCACGAAGCACCAAAGCGAGGCAATTGAGCGGCCATGGGGAGCGGCAATACTTTGAGAATAACCACCAGTGCGCTGCAAAGAATACCGGGCATACTGCAGTGCAAGCAAACAATGACCCAAAAATTAATGGAACATATGGTGTGTACCTAAAACTTATCTTTTCTGCCATCCATTTATTTACTATGGATTTTATATACTTTTCTGTTTCAGCATTCACTTAATTCATGTGCTTTGAGTAAGAGTTTACACTTTTGTTTATTTATCAATGAGCATTTTGATTATGTTTTCCTTCTACTCCAAAGGAAACAGAAGAATAAAAGTTTAAATTCTACTTTGTAATTATTTAATTGTATTTAATTTCTGTAAACTATTTTACTTTTTTTGAATACTGTCTGATCAGCAGAAATCCATACTACATAGATAATGTGACCCGTATATTTACAAAGTTTATCTTAGGTTTCCAAGTTCTCTTTTAAGTTCTTATTTTGTTTAAAAAAAAAAAAAAAGATTGAGGCTCAATTCGGGTCTTGATGAATTGAAATAAGCAACATTCGAAATTACATCACGAATTAATGTTACCCAGGTGAAAATTGAGCCGAATTCTTCAAATTTATAATATTGTTGTTACTGCTCACGCTTTCATAATAATTTTATTTACATAGCACATTTTATTTATGGGTACATTATTAAGAATAAAAAATCTAGTTTCATAATTTGTATTTTGTGTCTATTACAGATGATCAATACTTTTACACTGGTTTTAAAATTTGCAAGGCCAGATAGCACATTAGATTTTCTCGCTTAGCTTTTTACTTTCTCTATACGTGCTATGTACATAGTATATAGAGAAGGTATTTTAATGCACCCAAAAATTCGATACCGAGATTTCATCTCCTAAATCAAAAAAAAAAAAAAAAAAAAAAAAAAAAAAAAAAAAACATTTTTAGAAAAATGTCCGTGTCTGTGTGTGTGTGTGTGTGGGGGGGCAGCATAGCTCAAAAACGAAAATTCTGTTAAAAACCAAACTTGGTACTTGGGTTTGGTATCTTCCAAGGATGCGACACGAAGATTTTCAAGAAAATACCCACTCTCAACTATCCTTTACATGGAACTTATTTCGAAAAATTTGATTTTCTGAAAAATGGCTCTAACGATTTTCATTAAAATATCGTATATTAAAGATATTTACCTGAAAAATAAAATGTATATCTTGAATTTTCTGGGAATAGCCTCTGAAGACTACTTTATTCTGGATGACTTTTGCATAAATACTAAAACTGTAAAAGATGGACAAAAACTTAACACACAAAAAATGTAGAGCACACATAATTTATGTTATATACATTTTTTTCGTGGAGTTGATCGTTTTTAAGGTATTCCTTGTTTTTGGTTTCAACTTTAAAAAACATACTTTTCTCTTACAGGAATTTGCCAACCCGTGTCCATACAAACAAACGAACTTCAGTCACATAGCAACCTTTCACTTTAACCTATACTACTGCCTTTTTGTCTTTCACTTTAACCTATACTACTGCCTTTTTTCTCTTCTACTTATAATAAAGCAAGAAATAGGACTATTTCTGCTAATTTTTCTCGATTAGCATGAAATAAATAAAAGAATTAGCTTATTAACAATAATTTGTTACAGAGATATAGAGAAAGTCATGTGAATGGAACACATCAGGTTTTTCCATATGTTTTCGCATTCAAAATGTTACACTTGATACAATACGCTTTCTAGGTTACCAAAAAAGGGGGAGAGGAAATAATAACCAAATAATGTAAACAAAGAAACATGATAATTATACGTCGTCATCCACTTAGACATGAAAGTATCAATACTCAGTATATTTTACAGATTTATTTGGACGATAACCAACTGAACTCCTCTTGCTAATATCAAAATGTGTGTTTTGGTCTCGGTATTAATGTTTGGATGGAATGCAATACCTTCTTATCTTTGTACCAAGTAAGAAAGCAATAAATAAAATGTCCATGTCAATGTCAATATCTAGAAAATCTGAATATTCATAACTTCAGTATCATTGGTGTCCAATAGTTTTAGCAATTTAGTAAAAGTAATAAAATTACATTACTATGAGTACAATTTTTGCTGAAGTCTACCTTCAAAAAAAAAAAAAAATCATAAATAATCATAAAACATATACCAATGAATATAAAGTTTCCTAAAAAGAAAGTTTTCGACAACTTTGCTCCGGTCATGGAAAAAATAGTATAATATATCACCGGATCAAAACAGGTTTTCACCTTAGTTATTAACCTCTGTAAGATCATGTTTGTTTCTCTCCTAAATTATAATATACGAGCCTTGTCCGAGCCTATTTTTCGACATAGCAGCCATCATTATTCAGGTATGTGTCAATGCGGGAAATAAACTTCTGTATGTCCTCTTCAAAGAAAGCTGCCGCCTGCGATGGCAGCCACTGCTGAAAGTCGCGTTTTGTGGAAACACATCAGAAAACATTCTTATTGTGAGCCATTTTTTTTTTTTTTTTTTTTACGAATTGCCTCATTTACTTCTTCAACCAAATCATCAGTAACAACAGAAGGCCGCCCACTCTGCGCTTTGTCATGAACATTGGACCGTCCATCACTGAATTGCCTAACTCACTTTCTCACCATTTCATCTGTCGTTAACATTTTCACCGTAAATCTCTACAAGTTGATGGATTTCAGCTTGCATTCATAAACGTATTACGGTAAACACTTCAGAGTCGGCGAGATCAGAAATTGTCTTAAACATTTTGAACGATCACTAACAACATGACCTGACTGATAGGTCAATGGATAGACAGTGAACCAGAGAGCCAATGCGCATACGAGGAACTACGAGACTAGTGTTGCGGTAGCGGTAGATCGAAACACTCGTACTAATTCTCGTAATCTAATTTTTGTTAAAAACTAAAACAGTAAAGCAATCTCATTGTAAAATTATTTCTTAAATATTCGTTAGAGTGATAAGTGTTTATGTTAGTATAATTTTATTTTTTCTTCGTGTAACCGCAATGTGAAAACTACTGAGATACTACAATGAAAAGTTATATAAAGTAAACTTAGAATTTAGAAATTGGGCATTGCAAAAGAAGCAAAACCACAGTAACAATACAATAAATTAAGCGAGGTATCTACTATCTCGGTAAATATAACTACTTAAAACTTCTATGTGTTGTTTGACTTAGGGGAAAGGGGTGAGGTAGAGAAAAGAGGAGAGGGAGAGGGACCAAAAAGGAGGTAGGATAATGAAATAAAGATAAAAAGGTAGAGAGAATTGGTGGTTGAGGCATCGATATAGAAAGTTGCATGCGTGTGTTTTGTGTAACTGTAGTTGCGTGATTCATGCGAGATTAAACGGCCGATATTCGCTGTAAATAGCATGTGGGCTAATGGAAAGAAACTTCTTAAATCACATCATATAATTATCTAAATAGAGTAATTAAAAAAATTGTAAATTAAACAGCAATTTAAAACCCTTTTTATATCTTGCACAGCACTTACAATTAGATAACGTTCATGCACTTCTGAGTTGGAGACTGGAAAATAAAACTCTGAAAATGTTTGTGCAAATAAAAGAATATAAAATCTAAACTCGTTTACATTGTTATTTTTTGTATGAGGTATTTGGTCCAAAAACAAATAGCTAAAGCTATTAGTTATCTCAGCAGGTGGAGGAACTGTGCAAGTTTTGTATAGAGTAGGCTGTTACTGCTTGGAGCGCCAGAGAGCAGCGAAGTACTCGCAACTCTTGGAAGTCTGCCTCTAGTATACAATGCAACACAAAATTGAGGAAAGCTGTCATAAGGGATTAATGAAGTATTGAAATGAAATGGAAGGGAAGGAAGCGTAAACATTTCTGCCATGATCTTCGCCAAGTGACATTTTGGCGATCACGCTCCTCCTCCAACCAGGCTGACGACTGTAGCTGGAATATGTGAATACTCTGACTCAGCCGAGCAGATTCGTAATATCTTATATAGAGAAAGAAAGGACCTTTGGCCTACTGCTCATGTCCATCTTCTCACACATACTACGGTGCCAAATCATCTCTATGCAGTGCGCCGATATAATTCCACTTTTAAACAGCTGACACAGTTGAAAGCAGCAGAGAACAGCATGTGTCACATTCACAATAACTTCTATACCCTCAATCTTTTACTAGTGGTTATCATCATCAACTCTTCATGGATCAGGAGAATTCTCCTGTTCCGGCCTCATATTTCTTCCCATCTTTAAACTGGCCTTCCTATTGTTCTGTAGCCTAGAGGTTTATATTTGTATGACTGAAATGGAATGCGAGAGTTATCCATTCTTTGTAAATGGCTTTCCCATTTTTCTCTATTTATTTGTATCCTTTCTTTTAAGGAAAAAATGTCTAATTCTTTCCTTATGTCTTCATTTCTAATATGATCTTGTGTGGTGCATCCTTTTACTGCTCGGAGATATTTCATTTCTGCCGCTTGTATTTGGCTCCAATCTTTCTTTTTAAGAGTCCATGTCTCCGAAGCATACAGTAAAACTGGAACAGCCATTGTCTTATAGAATTTTAGGTTTGTATCTTTTCGGGTTTTCCTTTTTAAGATACGAGCTATTACTCCACAAATATATTGGAACTTACTCACTTTATTATTTATTTCTTCATTGTTTGTCTTAAAGGTTACATTACAACCCAAGTAGTTAAATTTTATCACCTGTTCTAACACTTTATTGCTTAACACTATCTTTGATCTTTTTATATGCTTTCCTATAAATGCCATTATCTTTGATTTTTCTATTGACATACTTAAACCATAATCCTGGATCAATTTTTGTAGCTTGTACATACTTATTTGCAGCTTACCTTCTCGGTCTTGTATTAACATCATGTCATCTGCAAAGAGTAGCATATTTAAGGCATTATCTTTATTTATTTTTATTCCTAATGGTATTTCATCTTTTAATTTTCTGAGAATATCATCCATATAGATATTAAATAAAAACGGAGATAAACTACATCCTTGTCTTAAACCATTATTAATTATCATATCTTGTGATAATCGTCCATTTCCTAAAACTATTTTTATTTTTGTTTCTTGATATATATTCCTGAGTACATCTATCAATTGTTTTGGGTATCCTTTTTTATCTAATATATGCCAGAGTCAAGTTCTGCTTACCTTATCAAAAGCTTTTCTAAATCTACAAAAGCTATATGTAATTCTAAATTATATTCTCTTCTCTTTTCAATAATTTGATTAATAGGAAATATATTATCGGTGCAGGATCGTCCTTTTCTAAATCCCATTTGGTTTTCTAATAATAACGGTTCTGTAATTATACTTAGACGTTTGTTTATGATTTTTGTATACAGAGGTATAAGTCTCCTGTGTTCAGGAGACTTATACTGTAATCACTACATACATTTCTTTTGCCCTTTTTAAATATATTGATAACGTGTGCATCGTACCAGCATTTAGGAATTCTATTCGTTTTCCAACATTTGTTGATAAAATTAAGCAGTCTTACATTTAATTTATCTGCTCCATAGTGGTTATATAAACTTTTTTTACGAACGTTTATTCCTCGGCAAAATATTAAAAGAGCTAGGCTATTCCTTTCTGAATATCCGACATACTTTGAAGTTCTGGGTTACAACATATCGACAGAGCAATTGAACATTTCCAACCCTTAATAAAATTTATCACTTAAATGACTGAAGCCAAAAATAAATTTAATTACAGTGTGCGTTTTAAAGAGCTCTATGTTTTGTGGTATGTTTTCGTCTATCGCTTAATGTCCATCAGCTACACAGGATTATACAACATTCCTGCTGTATGAATAGGACTTCATAGGTGATTTACAGATAATTGACGATATGCATTTCATTTATCATGTAACTGTCTTAACCAACGTGTTAGTATGTAATACATCAGTTTACACAGCATACAAATTTTTTTTTTTTTTTTTTCAAAATAAATAATAGTTTGTGGAAGAGGGAGGTCAGGTGAATGCAAAACAGATTATTTTCTTTCATTTATTTTTACTTTCTCTATACGCACTATGTACAGAGTGTATAGAGAAGGTATTGCACTCTCGATACCGAGATTTCACCGGAAATTTATGTTTTAGGGCCCCCCCCCCGAATCCAAAAAAAGCATTTTCACAAAAAGGTCCGTGTGTGTGTCCGTGTGTCTGTGAACACGATAACTCAAAAACGAAAAGTCGGTAAAATACCAAACTTGGTATTTAAGGTAAGTATCTTCCAGGGATGCGACACGAAGATTTTGAGAAAAATCCCCCCATCCCCAACTACCCTTTACATTGAACTTTTTTCGAAAATTTTGATTTTCTCAAAAATGGCTCTAACGATTTTGATTAAAATTTCGTATATTAAACATATTTACCTGACAAATAAAATGTATATTTTGAATTTTCTGGGAATAGCCTATGAAGACTACTTTATTCTGGGTCAATTTTACGGAATTTTTCATAACTGCTAAGAGATGGACAAAAACTAGCACGCAACAAATATAGAGCACTTTAAAACACACAGTTTATGTATATAATTTTTTTTCCTGGAGTTGATTGTTTTTGAGATATTCTTTGTTTTTAGTATCAGCTATAAAAAAAAAAAAACTTACACTTTTCTCATACAGGACTTTGTGAACTCGTGTCCATACAAACAAAGGAACTTCAGTCACATTGCAACCAACTTTTGGCTATCACTTTAACCTATGGTACTCCCGTATTTCGTTTCTACTTACAAGGAAGCAAGTAAGAAGACTATTTATGCTAATTTTTTCTCGATTAGCATGAAGTAAATGGAAGCATAAGCTTTTTAAAAATGATTTCTTGCAGAGATGTAGAGAAAGTCGTGTGAATGGAACACATCAGATTTTTTCCGTAAGAACGAAGGTTGTCTGCTACCATGGAAAGATCTATTACGTTAATAAATACAGCTTTAAGGGAGATGAGATACAGTTCTCCAATTGTGTTGAATATTTGTTTTCTTAACTTTGTGTAATGTAGTAAGGTGGTTGGAAAGTGCCTTTTAGAGCAAAGCTGAGCTGCAAGTCTTTATAATACGATTACACTTTCAATATTGCGATTACTTATTTGCTCTTTATTCTACAAGGAAATTGTCTGTGAGCTTTCTCAGTTTAATCCATTATATAATCACAATCAAACGGAAAACAAAGTAAATCATAGAAGAATGAGTTTTTACTGTAGATTCTAAAACAAAGGAAGAAATATAAAGCTTACACTTTGTTGTTTAATACTGTTTGGATATTTTGAGATTTTATTATAGCACATGCTATGTGTTAGTGCTTGACACCTCGTCGCATCTATATACATCCTGGTTACCGTGACTCACTGGTATTTGATCCACGAAATATTCCGATTTACAATACATATTAAGCCTTACTTCCATTTAAAGAGGACTTGATATAATATACACTGTATTACATAGTGAATATACAAGCGAGTTAACGATAACTTGTAATACTATTACAATATTCTAAGTGCTATATATTTTTGCTCTAAGCACAAGCATGTTACACTTTTATGATTTAAGATTGGTTCCAAAATAAAAAGAATCAGCCCGCCTGGGTAGTGTGTCTGCCTCATATTCAACAGGTCGTGAGTTCGAATCTCGCTTAGGGTGAATTACCCGGATAAGGTTTTTTTCGGGATTTTCCCTTATCCTGAACAGACAAATGTCGAATAACTTTAAGCTCCATGGATCCGGAGATCATTTGAGCATCATTTCACCAATTTCATTCATCGTCCGTTATGACCAACCAGGTTAAAGGACGTTAAGCTTAAAAAAAAAAGGAAAAAAAAAAAAAAAAAAAAAAAAAAAAAAAAAAAAAAAAAAAAGCGAATCACTTTACAATATCGCTAAATGGGTGACGAGTACACTGAGCTCAATGCAGTAAGGTGTTGAAGATTAGCCGATCCTGGTGGCCGCGCTCGCTAAAGTGACTCGTTTTGGCGCTTCGTGGTGCACAGGATCGTGGGTTCGAGTCCCGCCTTGGGAATTGGTGTTTCTGTGTTTGTAAATGTGTCTATGTTTGTGTATGTATATGTAAAAGGAAAACGTTAAGAATAATAAGGTCTACTAAGGAAATATAGGAAACTGGAAAAAAAAAAGAGCGGGAATGCCACTTATTTTGCAAGAGGCGCCAGAGTCAAGTAACTAAATGTTCTAAATACATTTTCTCATATTAACCTAAAACCCGACACGTGACATTATTTCCAATAAGTCGTAATGCTTTACGGTAGCAAATTTTACACTGCATATTAATATCCGAGGCAAACTGTTTATTCTTTTAGACTTATTAAACATAACTATTCTTTTCCGCTGCTAAATTTTAAAAACCCCTTACGTGTGCATGTGTGAGTTGTAGAATAGGATAAATGAAGAAACAACACATCTGCTTGAAGGATATTAGTTTATTTTAGCTTAGTCTTTAATGTGTTAATACAATTAATCATATAGAACCTATTCCATAATATTTAAATAAATTGAAATAATAATTTAATCTAACTTTAACTTCTGCATACTTTGTGATGTCAAATTTTGCTTTGGAAAACACATTTTGGACACTGTTAAAGCATGTTAGGTGAAGATTTGCTTAAAAATTGTCCCACCGCAAAATACCTTTTACAGGAAACGGTTGTAGTTATTTTTCATTTTCTCAACAATTGCCTCAAAATATTTATATTACATCGTATACTATTTCAGACAAATTAAGCGTCAAGTTTTCTTTGAATAGATTGTATAATAATTTTGTATAACTATAAAATTATAAAAGACAGACAAAATATGTAACATAAAGAACCGAGAGCTGACATAATTTCATAATTCAACATAGATATCATCATTACGGTTTCGTCCATCACTCCAAAAGAAAAACAGAGTTTCTCAATCTGATAGGACGTCTAACTATTCTTTCCCGCCGTGAGTAGTGAGCGGGGTATCATTTGAGGGATTGCAAGTTAACAGTTCTTCGGTGGTTGATGACGTAGGAGAAGGAGGGGACAGGGTCAGTAAACTCTTTGTCCGCTCACGACTAGCCAGGTCACTGCTCCCGTCTCCATGTTTTAAGAGCTGAACATGTTCCTTGTATTCATAACTCTTTCATTTCCTGTAAATGCTCTTTTCAAATATTTTATTTTCTATGATTTTAATCTATATATATATATATATAGATTATATATATATATATTCCTAATTTTTATGTTACTCTAATTTACGTTCTGCAACTGATTTTGCTTGAATTTCAGGGCAATTTTCACCTTATAGTTACAGCTAGGGCTGTAAAAATTTAGGGATAAAGAATAGCCCCATCATATGAATCTTCTAAATAAATAAAACATGTGAAGATAATTAAATCATCATTCGAGTTAAATGTCAGGAAGCTCAGCTAGCTCAATATAAACAAGAACACAATTTTCCCAAACGAATATTAATTTAGGAACTGTAGCTATTCTCGTATAAGTGTATTTTTTCTGCAAAACATAAGAAAGTAATCGACAACGTGAACGCTGGGCTACAACAATATATCGTTGAGCTATTAATGGCTGATTCGCCCAAAGACATGGCACATCGCTTCAGGCACAAATAAACTAGCCTCGTTCGTATACGTACTTAGTGTACGAACACAGGTACGAAGTAGACTAGAAAATTAGGTATAGGTATCAGTTTGCGAAGGAGAGGATATACAGAATTATACGAGAGCAGCATTGTTCCAGCATACAAGAAGACATTACTTTCTCTCACATCGTAATAAATATATAGAAATATATTTCTTGGGCTGTTCCCATAGCACAGTGGTAGCGCGTCTGCCTCTGGAACGGGATATCCGGGTTCCTCTATGGAAGCGGTGCATGGGGGTATTCTTACCCGCTCCTTCGTGCGAGTGCTTTCATGCTTCACTCAATCCAAAGGAAAGCACTGGCAAACAACCGTACACTACCTACTCGCCGGGGTCGGATTTTGGTCTCTCCCATGATGCTGTACCGCTTCCAGCCAACCTCGGGTTACTCACCACCACCGCTGCCTCCCCCCCCCTCCGGGTTTATGTAATGTGACTAACAGTCATGTAGAATGGAATTTTTATGACTATTGCGTTTGTATACCAGGCATTGTCCTTATGGGCTCATATTTTTATTTTAAATAAACTTATTTGACAGTTTCAATAATAATAATAATAATAATAATAATAATAATAATAATAATAATAATAATATCAGTAATAATATGATTCACAGTCCTCAAAATCTGATGAAAAGGGTGTGAAGGATTAGAGTTCCATTTCCAGTCCCAGCATTAGAATTTTCCTCCTTTTGGGGGTCCTGGCGGGTTGCAATTGAAAGGTTATTTTAAAAAAATCTGATGTGATCCATTCACATGACTCTCTACATCTCTGCAACAAATTTTTATTAAAAAGCTTATCCTTCTCTATACTTAATGCTAATCAAGAAAAAATTAGCAAAAATAGCCTTAGTACTTGCTTCCTTGTAAATAGAAGCCAAATAAGGGAATACCATAGTTAAAGTGACAGTCAAAAGCTGGCTGCTATGTGATTGAAGTTCCTTTGTTTGTATGGATAGGAGTTCTCCTGTGTGAGAAAAGTATAAGTTTTTTTAAATCTAAAACCAAAAACAAGGAATATCACAAAAAAGATCAACTCAACGAAAAAAATGCATATAACATAAATTTTGTGTTTAAAATGTTCTACATTTTTTGAGTGGTAAGTTTTTGTCCGCCTTTTACAGTTTAGCAGATATTCAAAATTCTGTAAAATTCATCCAGAATAAAGTAGTCTTTAGAGGCTATTCCCAGAAAATTCAAGATATGCATTTTATTTGTCAAGTAAATATATTTAATATATGATATTTTAATCAAAATCGTTAGAGCCATTTTTAAGAAAATAAAAAATTTCGAGAAAAAGTTCCATGTAAAAGGTAGTTTGGGGGGGGGAGGATTTTTCTCAAAATATTCGTGTTGCAACCCTGGAAGATACTAAACATAAATACCAAGTTTGAGTTGTCTGAAAATGATTTTTTGGTTACATGGGACCCTAAAACATATATTTCCGGTGAAATCTCGGTATCGAATTTTTTGGTGTAGTGCAATACCTTCTCTATGCACTATGTACGTAGTATGTGTAGAGAAAGTAAAAATTAGTGGCGGCTGAGGTCCTGAAATCGGAATACACTGCCTCATTGCCGCGCTTATTACTGCAATCTGTCCAGGATGTTTTGGGTATTGTGGGTCGGAGGGAGAGGGGAGTTTGCAGCTGCTGTGCTGTTGTAACATTATGCGAATTGGCCAAAGCGATCATATATTATTATTATTATTATTATTATTATTATTATTATTATTATTATTATTATTATTATTATTACTTCTATAGATTTGTGCATGTGTTAATTGTGTTATTCCGGCAACATTAAGCAACAAAATATGAAATTATTTTTTCGTCTATGTTTTCCGTTTCAGTGGAAATTGTTCGTTAAGATTTTTTTCACAAAATGACGTTAATTATTTTGATTATAATACAGTATTGTAAGGCATTTTAATGATAAATAAAATGCATATACTGAATAATAAATGAATTTCTACCATCTTTATTTTAAAGCGTGAGACCGACCAGAGACCAAAAATATATTTTTTCGAATTAGAGCCAACCCAGCCCGAGCTTGAGAAGCTCTCGATCAATCACTGCACGTTAACCAACTCAATATAAGTGGATTTCAGCCTCTCTGGCCGTCGCTCTAATCTTGTTGCACCTGCTTATCAAACTGGTCTGAAACTAGAACACCTGATGTTGATTGTTCGCACTTATTACACAAAACAACATTAAGGAAAATCGTTGTTGTAGTCGAAATTAGATTTGTGTATTTAAATGAACAATAGCACACAATAAACATTAATATTAACCGAATTTCATCCACGGGAGGGTGAAAACCACAGTTAGTTATTTATTAATCATAAAGCGATATGACGCCGCGGTAATATGTACGACTCGCATTTGGAAGATGACGGGTTTGATCCCGGTCTGACCCATAGGTTTTTCGTATTGTCCCTGAGGTCGCCAGGAAAATACTGGGGTGGTTTCTTAACTACCACAATGTCCTATCCATAATTTTCGCTTCATTCGTTTCTCTCTCATCCTGCAGGTGTGCTTTCAGGTTCGTAGCGTATAGCAGTGCGGGCAGATGATGCGGACGCATGTTCAATGGAAATATTTCTCAAGATGGACACAAGGTGGCAGTTAGGTCGACGGTCACTAACAGTAGCCCAGCACTAAGTGGTTCATATGGCTTGGAAACGTTAGGGACTTCCGGGCCTCTCTGGTGGCCTGTCTGCCTATGGCCTATAGCGTACTAAGATACCTTCACCTCATTCCATCCTCCTGAGGAGTGTTGGCCACAATATATCTGCTAGCATTTAGTGCGCGAGATTTCCCCATGCGTTATTTATCCTTTATACTACTTTGTAGCAATTATAAATCTTGTCCATGCTATCATTTTTTTTTTCCAGGTGCTCCAAAATTTCTTTCACTATTGGTTTATTATTCTTAAAATGAAATGGCAGGCTGTCTAGATCTCTTCTTTGCTCTTGACTTATCCACTCGGTTTTGTATTCTTTTATTTTATCAACAAGATAAAATCAACTCCTTTCTTATAATTCCAATTCTTTATTAGTATATTTTTCTCTAACTAGCAACTGCTCTTAAAATTCACATTTCATTTGCCTAAAGTTTTACTTTTATTTTTCTTTGTCTTGGTCCAAGTTTGGCTCCCATTCAATAGTTTTGGTACTGACATTTCTTTATATAATTTTAATATTGTATCTCTTCTTGCTTTACTTTAAAAAAAAATATCTTTTTACATCACACTGAGATCACATTCCCTTTGACACAGTTCCCTTAGATTGAAACTTTGGTAAAAATGTTTCAAATTAGAATTTTAGGGAGCTAAAATATTTGCAAGAAATGTTTGGATAGTGGTAAAATGATGGTTTTAACATTTTAATAAAAATAGCTTGTATGTTGGCGATAATACAGATAATATTACCCAAGTATTAAGTACTTACGATGGTAGGTTGTCATTCTGGTGGTTCTCTGAAGTGAGACATATTGGTTGGTTGAACCGGCTAAAACACACATGATCAGTTGGAAGATTGAATGTCACACCGGCAATTTGTCACAGTAGCTCAATGGTTAGAGCAACCGCAAGAGAGCGGGAGAACCGTGTTCAAACCCCAGCTGGGGTATTGAATTCTTCAGCTGGTTCCAATAATAGCTAATCATTACCCTGTGTACTTTTCAATATACACATAAGAGAGGAGCAATAACATTATAATAAAAATAGTTAGTCCTCTGTTTACAGGACGAATATTTACACTCCACAGGACTTTTTCAAAACAGAGATTTTTAATCCGGATAAAATATTGTTTATTTCGCTAGAACAAGAATAAAAGCGATAATTTAGTTGGATCATTAATGGAAGCAAAAGCAGACCTGTTATACAGCTGTACTCGTGCGATTGCTTATCTCTGGTATACGTGTTGATATTTTAGCTTTCAATGGATCATTGTGACATTGACGTCGCAGATTGGGCTGCAGTTTTTACTTTCTCTAGCGGTGATATTCCTAAGAAATTTAGGGTATAAAATTTATTTGCCATGTAAATATTTTATACGCACTTTAATGAAAATCGTTACGGCCATTTTTAAATAAAATTTTGAAAAATGTTCCATGTAGTTTGGGGTGGGGGCACCCTTGGAAGATACTAAAACTAAAATACTAAGTTTGGTATCTAACAACCGACCTTTCGTTTTTTAGTTATGCCTGCTCCCCTCCCACACAAACCAAACCTTTTTGTAAAACTGTTTTTTTATTTAAGAGGGTCACAAAACATGTATTTCCGGTGGAATCTTGATGTCGAATATTTGGGTGAAAAATAATAACTGTACATTGTATATTTGTGCTAATGAAATTAAAAATACTATACAGATAAGAATTGCTCATTTTTGTAAGTTATCTAGTTTAGTACTTTTTAGACAGCGATATATGCAAGGAGGTAAGTGTTATTAGTCAATCATCCTATTTTTTTTTTCAAAACGAACTTGAGTCTATGACAAAGAAATCCAAGAAACAAATTTAATGAAAATCCCAACTCGTTTTGTAATATCAACCGGTTCTTGTAGTGCGCCATTGTGTTAGGGATGGATTAATTTCAGAATTGTCTATTTCTCCCGCAGGAGAGAACAGTAATTCAAACGACGGGCTGAGCGACCTCCGGTGTCAGCACCACCACGACAAGAGCTGCAGCGAGGACGAGGCTGCTAGTCCTGTTGGCGGCAGCACGGGTGCGGGGGGCGGCGGTCTGGGAGACGGCGGATCTGGTAGCGACGCCAGCAAGAAGAAACACAGGAGAAATCGCACCACCTTTACCACCTACCAACTCCACGAGTTGGAGAGGGCCTTCGAGAAGTCTCACTATCCAGACGTGTATAGCAGAGAGGAGCTCGCCATGAAAGTCAACTTACCCGAAGTTCGAGTCCAGGTAGGGCTATGCTTATATCATAAATACTTTAGCTGGTTGCACAGTGAAACAACTATAAAGACGATTATAATGAAAGCGTGTGCAGTTACAATAACATTGTACATTTGATCATCTCCAATTAAGGATCCAGGTTGTCCTAATTCGGTTCGAATCAAAATTCTTAAAGATGTTCCTAATATTCCTGTGCCCATGCACCAAAAATAAAATAGAATGTTCCGATGCCTTTATGGTAAACAAAATTTGGCAATATATGTTTGAAAAATTACTTATAAAATAAGGAAAATAATAACAATAACAATAATAACAACAATATTAGCACCAGAATTGCAAGTAAATACAAAAGGTACCTAAACTTGAGAATTATTTAATTTATTATATTTATTGGAATTCGGTCCCGGTGATAAGTGGTGTGAATGCAGATATTTGATTTGGTATTGAACAACAATGATAGCATGCACCAATATTTGCATTATTTACGGATTTATAATTTTACTTACTAAGAGTATATAATATGTTTTCAAGTCGATTAGTACCTCCAAGTAGGGGAGGCACACACAAGATATACGCGTTTATTTCCTTGAGATCGCGGGTTGGAATGGGTAATCTTGAATGGGCGTCCTGGTTATAACGAATGTTGTATCGGAGCTGAGTTTGAATTCCCTCCTGCAAGGCCAATGTCCGCAATCTAGTTAGGCGATAAGATCACCGAAGTATGAAAACATGGGATCAAAAGAAATATTCTATACTGATAGTCATTGATCATTTCGCTGCGAAGTTATGACCATGCAAAACGCATGCGGTAGTAAACTATGCGATTGGTTTGTGGGGAAAAACAATTAACACGCCAAAGTGGATACATATTAAGCTACCGTTTATCAAAATATGTGCCTATAAGCATCATCTTGAATGTTTGTAATTTAGCTAATTTGAATGAACTCCCTACAACTCTCCAGATATAACCAGTTTTATCACGTTTTTATTTTGTTTTCCTAAGACCACCATAAAAGAAAATGATACGCAGGCTTTTAACCAGGTTTATTCATATTTCAGTTTTTGTAAATATACTTAACTTAAAAACTCATTTCTGCATCTAACATTCACTGTTCTAAAATGAACACGGAAGTTGTTCGTGAACGCGGAAGTTATTCCCAACATTTCAACACAAAACTTTTAGAAATAGTAATTAAAGTTACTCTCGAGTGTATACTTCACTACATACACAGTGTAACTCAAAATGGAGCATGGTACCAGATTTAGTCAGAAGCTAAAATCTCAAGCGTGCTAATATGAACACAGATGTTGAAAACAAAGAAAAAGTTTGTGTTACATGCACATGGCTTTCTCTACCTGTTGAACAAACTAATCCCGCAAAAGCTACACCTATGTATCGTGGTAAACATTATAAAAATTGTTTTATGACATATTTTCTTGTAGGTAAAATATAAATAGTGCATTTCGTTCTCTGGACCAGGAAAAATAAAGAATGAAAACCTACTTTGTTTACAAAGAGGAAAACTATGAAAAATTTAGACACATAATAAGATATATATGGGAAGTGTACATATGACCACATAAAGGAAAAGTATGACATAAATTGTGTGTTTAGTCGAGGTTTACATTTTTTGTATAACACTATTTTGTCTATATCAAACGGTTTACAAGTTATTGAAATTCTTTCAGAATGAACAGGAATTAAAAGTCTATTGTAAAAAGTTCTTAATTTGTCATGAAAATATCAGTCATTAAAACCATTTGAGGCAGTGTTGAGTTACTTTTTGAAAAATTGATACACGTAAAGGAAAGTTTTGGGGTGAGATTTTGTTGAACTACTGCTTCCTTGGAAGATTCTGAACTTAAATTTCTCATAAACTTAGATGTCTTTTTTTTGTTATGCCGCTCGCTCTCTCTCTCTCTCTCTCTCTCTCTCTCTCTCTCTCTCTCTCTCCCTCTCTCACATACACAATTTCCTAAAATGCATTTTTTATTCAGGAGGCCATAAAACATGTACGTGGTGAAATCACGACATCGATTTTTGGGAGGAATGCAGTAGTTCCCCTAATTCCTGCATAAGTAGAGTTGAAACCTCTCTTAAAATATCACTCTTAATACCTAGTGAGATTACAAACAGTGGGAGAGATTGTGCAAGCCAAAAAGCTCGTTCTATAAAGTAGTTCTTTGACGAGCTATTCCCAAACTTTTATTTATATATACACATATTCACTTGTAAACAACTTTTTATGTGGTATTTTAAGAAAACGTGGAAGGCATTTTTGAGAAATCCAAATGTTAAAAACTTTTTCATGTAAAGGGTATTTTGGAATGAGTGGATTTTCTTGAAAATATACTTGTCGGATCATTGGAAGATACTAAACTTAAATTTAACAAATATTTTATTTTTAGTTAATACATACACAGATTATTTTATAAAACATATTATTTTGTTTCAGGGCTTCAAAACGTGTATTTCCGGTGAAATATTGATTTGAGATTTCAGATGGAATATAAAGTTGCAAATAAATAAAAAATAAGACACCATTAACCTTTTAAATACAATATTGGTTTTTCTGTTTTCCGGAACGGGATTACTATTCATACTGATCATCCGTTAAAGGTTGAGGTGTTTTTGGAACAGAATATAATTTTCATTATGAAAAATAAATAATTGTCCATGTAGGTGTAAAGGTTGATCCATAAGGCAATGCGAGCAACAAAATCTCTCTCTGGTAAATGCAACAAATAAGACATATAAATAAAAAAAAAAAGACGCCCAGGAAAGTTTGTGTTAGCAAAGCAGGAAAAATTAACAAAGGAAAGTTAAACTAGAGTAATAAATAATGGCGCTGGTGTACGGAAACATGGCAAGCAATAAAAGCATGTCGGAGTGGATTTGTTACCCACATGTAGCACGATGGGCAAGAACTGCAGCAGTTACATGACCAAATTAGAACACGGCAAGGGTAAAACTTGTGCCATAACGTATCTTGGCATCTCACAAACATGATGAACGTATCACGTGATGCAATGTCGTGTATCATGACAAACGTCAAAACGCTGCTCGTATTTTGGGTGACAGAAGTCATGACGTCCATTACCGGGTGATTTAAAATACTCTCGCGGAAACTTAACCTATAAATTACACTGTGATAATTTTACCACCATCAAAAAGCTATCTATGCAGCGATTTTACTCTCTTATCGATGCTGAACAAAAACTCTTGTTTACTTTCTTAA
Source organism: Hymenopus coronatus (assembly GCA_030762935.1). NCBI lineage: Eukaryota > Metazoa > Arthropoda > Insecta > Mantodea > Hymenopodidae > Hymenopus > Hymenopus coronatus. The sequence goes on along the minus strand of CM060888.1, from coordinate 74,448,303 downwards.
TACCTCATAAACTTTGAATCTGCGATAAGTAAAACGACATGTATGAATTACGCAATAGTAGATGACGGGATTAAAAAAAACTTTTCATAAATTTTTAACCTCAGATGCCTTAAAAAAATCTGCTTCTTATAACCTTGCCTCGTTGACATGTATTCTTACACTCTCCGTTTCCTTCCACTTTCCCCTGAATGGCTAACGCACATGCTATGCATGATCAGGCGGTAAAAAAGACAAATTCTATCACGTGCTTTTGCCATCCTGGGAGGCAGGTTTAAACCGAAGGCTCTCCTATCTATTTGTCCATAAGAATGTACGTGCATTTCAGAATGATTAATTCTGTTAAATAATATATGGTTCATATGGTTATGACAATGTAATTTTTACAATTCCTTTGGTATATGTTAAGATAAATGATTATATTGAATAAACACACAACAGCCTATTACACGAGAATAGCCAACAAAAAATTACTAGTGCACATATAGTTAAGGCAAACGCGCCCAATTTATATGGGCAGACTTTAGAGGAAGTATTACATTCGACTACTTCAGCGTCGAAATATCGTTGAAAATATACATTTAGAAAGCGGGAGACCTGGGTTCGATCCCCAGTACCGGCGTGGGGATTTTTCCCCCGCTGGGAGACCTGGCCCGGGGTGCACTCAGCCTCGTAAGGTCCCTGGGGGGGGGGCCAATTGAGGAGCTACTTGATGGAGAAGTAGCGGCTCCAGGACATGAGGACCGCATTAACCGGCCGGGGGGATTCGAGGCGCTGACCACTGCTGAATACTGCACCCCATCCATGACGTCTGTAGTGGACCGAGATGGGGGACGCAGCGGCCGGGCGGTAGGCCAAGGTTCCCCGTGAGCTGTCGTGCCATGGAGTAATATACATTTAGACTTTTGAATTAAAATAGTTATATATAACTATTCTGGACATTTTTTGTTTTTTGTTAAATTAACTTTTAAATTTGAATATTGCATCAACTCTCATTCATAAGCATTCTTGTTGATAAATTATAGCCAGGAAGTGTATTGACCAGTATTGAACCCTTTACCATAATCTGGAGCCACTTAATGATCACAATTTGGAAGATATATAGTTTATAAATACTTAGTATACACATATTAATATTGTTTTTTCACAGATGTATTGAACCCTTTAACATAATCTGGAGCTAATTTGGCAATTAATGACCACAATTTGAAAATATATTCTTTTATAAATATACATAATATTAATTAACTGTTTTTCACTCAAGCCGTGTGTAGAACACAGGTTGGATAGGTAGAGTCAGATTGAAAAATTCAATGTCATAGGCGGATTCGAACGCAAAGTACTTACAACGTCTTAAGTGCCTTTTAAGTCCCGGGCTCCATAGTTCAAGTTAAGTTGTAAGTCGCCATTAGGGCATGTCATCTCAAAATAACTTGATATCACATTGTGGTTCACCCGGAAAATTGAGTCAGTTGGGGAATTTGATTCTGTTCCGACATTTTCCATGGTGGCTTAGTGATTAGAACAACTGAGCTAGAGAGCGAGAGATCCGTGGTTCAAATCCCGGCTATGGTATTGAATTTTTCAGTTTGACTCTACCATACACGAATATATATATATATATATATATATATATATATATATATATATATATATATATATAATTTTATATTGTATCCAATGTAGGAAACGGAATTATTGCTCTCATATTACATAGAGGAGCTCAAATTTTGGGAAAACTGGTAATTATAGCATTATGCCATTTTCGTACCATGAAAAACTCTGTGAAAACCATTAGCTTAAAAATACCAAATGTCCACAGTTTTGTGCACTCCCCCCCCCATTATACGAGAGTAATATTCATTATATTTTATATTGTATCCAATATAAAATAAAAATTAAGTTCTAAATATATTTTGAATGATGCATGATAATGCATGATATGACTATTTCTTGTATCTTACATTAGAGAGCATGATACAATTCATATGACATTTATTTTTATATATTTATAATATAAAGAAATTTCGTTATAGTTACAAATGTAATAGCAACATTGAAATGCTTAAAAGCTGAATTAAACTTTTCATGCTCTTTCCATGCAATCGCGAGAAACATTCGAAAATCTATAGGACTTTAAAGAATGAAAACATATTAAACAATTCAAATCATTAACAAGGGATCTCCTGGAAAAAATATATTTGAAATAAGCGTTGCAATTTAAAGAAATCTACATTTTTCTGTGGTACCTTTCGTCTAGAATCACTTAACCTTACTAGCCATAAAACATACAAATATATAGATATTCAGGGATATACAAGATATAGAGATATACATATATACCAGATATTCTTCCGAATAAAGAGGATGATACAGAAAAAATCAAGATATACGCTTTAGTTGCCATAAAATATCTTAAATATATTACATTTTAATCAAAATCTTCGTTATTTTTGAGGAAATCTAAAATTTGAAAAATGTTCCAAATAAAAATTAGGTACTTAAATACAAAGTTTAGTACTTATCCGACTTTTCACAGTCACTCACACTTAGACACACTTTTTCTACGTTTTAAACAGCAGATTTTTAAACACCTTTTGCTCGCTCATTTTTTTTTCTCTATCTCTCTTCTGCAAAAAGAATGTGGTACCATACAGAAATTTTAACGGACATATATAATCACATTGAGGCTCCTTGTTTAAAATATTAGAAAAGAAATCTTTGAGCGTGAGTGTAAGGTGTGTGCGAGTGTGAGTTTGAGTGTGTGTGTGTGTGAACTGCATATCAAAAACGAAAAATAGATTCAATACCAAACTTGTTATTAAAATTTAGCATCTTTCATATCTGCTCAGATTATCAGGCAGATCCGAAAGTCTTCATTTCGTCCAAACGGTATCCAAATTGGTGTGGCAAAACTAAAGGATGTTAGATGCTATGCCTGCTGTCAGGTTACTCTTATTTGGGTTTTAGACATGCGAATGTTAAAGGTATTGAGATGGTGGACATTCTAAGTAAGCAAGGAGCGGGTCTTAATTGTGTTGGACCCGATGCCTTTTTCTCAAGTATGAGATAACTCGGCCTGCACAAGGACTCTCTCGAGAGATGAAAAAAGCAAACCATCTCCAGACAAACTTATGATTTTCATTAAGTGGGCAACCTATCTAGAACTATACTCTGGTGTTGTTGTCTATCTTATGGCCACAATACTCTTGAAAATGTATATATGGGACTTACACAGGATCATTTATGTAGGAGATATGGGAAGTTTATGAAACCTTCCAGCACATTCTTATACGAGTGCGATTAAGGGCTTGCACAAATGTGTGTCTTAGGCTCTTTTTTGTGGAGCGAGAAGACAAAGTTTGATATCAAGTGCATGGCCTGTTTTATAGATCGTCTTCCTTGAGTAAATCTCAGATTAAGAGGCACAAATAGCTCCAGGAGTGCGTGCATGGTTCTTAAAATACAACCCTCATCATATCATCTTCCAAGGCGACGTGCCGTGGTGGGGTGATTAGACCATTCGCCTCTCACCTAGGCAGCCCGGGTTCGATCCAAGCGATCCCTTGTCGCATTTGTAGTGCACAAAGCGGCGCAGGGACGGGTTTGCTCTGGGATCTTACGGTTTTCCCCGCCATCGCATTACACCGCTGTTCCATCTTCATTCAATGTATCATCAGTGTCATCGCCTGTGGGGCCTTTGTAGTAAAAGCGGGCGTTAAAACCAAACAAAAAAAAAATCTTCCAATACTGCGACGATAAAGATTTCGAAGAAAATCCCCCCTACTGTTCTTTACAACAGTGTTACTCAGAGTGCTTTCGCTGGCGCATTGCAAAGAGCAAAGACAAATTCGAAAGGTGACTGCTGTGCAAAGCCCAACTCCTATAGATTTTGAGCAACAGCTAGACCCGTCTTCCTCACTTGCTATGCTGTTTCTTCCTCGCTGTGATAAGGCTTGCCTGTATCTATGCATCTCTATTTTTGTACGCGTTTGAGAGACTCTGCTTTGTGTCACAGTTTTCGAAAATTTTGATCTAAAAATGTGTAACGATTTTTATTGATATATCATATGTTTTAAAATACTTTCATGAAAATGAAAGTATGTCTTGAATTATCTGAGAATAGCCTATGTAGTTCTCTACTTTCTGAAGGATATACAACTGGTAAACCATAAGAATCTCAAAAGTTTTGTAGTGTTAATCATTTCTGAAATATTTCTTATTTTTTTTCCGTTTATATGTCACCTTTAACACCTAGGTCATATCGGTGGTCTTTCCTAAGCAACAATTGTTCGTTCTTTCTTTACTGTGTGTGCTAATCACACTTTTATTTATTTTCTTTAGATTTACAACACACATTCATACTTTCATATTCTATAAAGCACAGAGAATAACTTGGAATAAGGAAAAATCCAAATTCCCCAAAACGGGAATCAAACCCGGGACTCCTCGCAAAGGTGACTGGTGCTCTACGACTGAGCTACGGGGATAGCCATTTTTATTTTATTGGTTTGCATTTTAAAATACTAATACTTTACTTAAATAGGGAGTCGATATTCTTTATTTTTTCTCTGGTCATTCAATGAGAAAGGGTTTACAAAGTCAATATACAGCAAACATCTCTTAGAAAATTTGACTATCGTTTAAGCTTACAGTAATCCCATATTTTAGGGTGCCTACAAGAACATTTGTATCTCGATTAACATGAAATAGATACAAGAATGAGCGTTTGTAAGAATATTTTGCCAAGAGTAGAGAAAGTCAAAAGTGCAACACCAAGATTTGATTTAAAACAAATTGATCAGATTGGAAGATTTTCAATGGTCATTCTTGCAAATTTTATTCTCCCTACCTTAAGAGGAAGCTTGATTTTCTCAGGTCGTAAGCTGTGAATGCGAAATGAATTCAGCAAACGTTTTTCCTTCAGTCCAGAAGCACTTGCTCCGATTTCCTTCATTGGACTACTTGCATGTCTTCCTGTTCAATTTATTTCCCCAAATTCGCTTTATTGTGTGACAAAATGTCAGGTTTATTTGTTTCATCTTTTGCTGGCCCCGAAGCTCATTCCCAAATGTCAACATTCCTCAAGTGGGATGGGTACGCCGGTAGTGACGTTGCCCCCTAGGACAGCAAGCCGACGACTAATGAGACAATCGGATTATGGCGGAATTCACTCGTTCCTCGGGGACTTAGCGATGTAGGGGCGGCTCAAATCTCCTCTCCCACTACCTCACCACAACGGAAAATTGGATAGAATATTTTGAGAACAAGAATAGCAACAATCCGATGTTTAAGATACACTTCTAACGCAAAGGTATCCTGGACAGTGGAAAGGCTCTTATTGAAAACAAAGTAAATTAACTTCAACTAAGCTAATAGAGAAGTCAATTAATATTAACTAGGCAATAATTGTATACTTAGAACTACATAAAACATGAACAAATAATTAACATTTTAATAAATTAAAACAATATAATTTGAAAATATCATTCAAAAAATAAAAAAACAATGGTTTTTCAAGGATCCTCATCCAGTTCGGTCAAAGATAATATTAAGAAATAAACCAACAAAACAAGTAAACTTTAATCTTCTAAGCTGTGAAATATCATACATAATGTAAATAAATATAAATAATAAACTAAACAAGTTCAATTATAAAACAGGAACACTAAATAGAACTTTAAAAAATAAATACAGAAAAGAGTCTATCATGAAGTTGTATAAGATGATTCCTACAATAACATGGACTATGACAGCCTAACATACGCCTGGAGCACAAGCTGCAGAAATGAGATTCCTCAGATCAAAAGCAGAATAAAAAATAAAAGACAAGAAACATAATACAGAAATTAGGTGACAGTGAAACGTAGAACTAAATACAATAGTAAAATATAGGACAAACTGAAAAAAAACAGCTAATAAGAATGACCGAAAACATGATACCAAATGCAGCACGAGGAAACAGAAATTTGGGAGGACCTAGGTAAAGATTGAACCAACAGCAATTTGTGGCCAGAATAGACCAATAAGGTCTAAACCGTGATGATGAAGAAGAAATTAAATACATATTTGACCTAACTATTAATTTATCGGAATATTATCAGCAATATATGATGAACCAGTGATTCTAAAAATAACCATCTCCTCTCCTTCATTAGCTCCTCAATTGCAATTCGCCTTTATACAGACACACAGACACATACATACATACATACATACATACATACATACATACATACATACATACATACATACATACATACATACATACATACATACATACATACATACATACATACATACATACATACATACATACATACATACATACATACATACATACATACATACATACATACATACATACATACATACATACATACATACATACATACATACATACATACATACATACATACATACATACATACATACATACATACATACATACATACATACATACATACATACATACATACATACATACATACATACATACATACATACATACATACATACATACATACATACATACATACATACATACATACATACATACATACATACATACATACATACATACATACATACATACATACATACATACATACATACATACATACATACATACATTACATACATTACATACATTACATACATATATTAAGTTGCTTACTTTTGAGAAAATGGATAACAGATGAAAACTATTTTTAACATAAATTCCTCGAGGTATAGTTGAAAAATATAATGTAAATTAAAATTTTAAAACAAAATTTAACTCAGTTATTACTTAATTACATGAAAGTTTGAAATAGGCAACTGGGATTTAAATGCAGAAGCAGTAATTACTTAATAGGTAAAATACTTCACCTTTTGAGTAATTTTCGTATATATTACATCATGCTAGTAAGTACTGTAGCCAGTATTTTTAATTTCTCTACAGGCACTATGTACTTAGTGTATAGAGAAGATATTGCACTCCATTTAAAATTTGATACCGAGATTACACCGGAAATATATGTTTTAGGGTCCCCAATATCCAAAAAAAAGCATTTTCACAAAAAGGTCCGTGTGCGTGTGTGTGTCCGTGTGTCCTTGTGTCCATGAACACGATAACTCAAAAACGAAAAGTTGGTAAAATACCAAACTTGGTATTAAGTTTAGTGTCTTCCAGGAAAGCGACACAAAGATTTTGAGAAAAATCCCCCAACCCCCACCTACCCTTTACATGGAACTTTTTTCAAAAATTTTGATTTTCTCAAAATTAGCTCTAACGATTTTGATTAAAATGTCGTATATTAAACATATTTACCTGACAAATAAAATGTATATTTTGAATTTTCTGGGAATAGCATCTGAAGAGTAGTTTATTCTGGATGGATTTTACTGAATTTTGAATAACTGCTAAACCGTAAGAGATGGAAAAAAACTTACTGCACAAAAAATGTAGAGCACGTTAAAACACACACTTTATATTACATACATTTTTTTCGTGGAGTTCGTCGTTTTTGAGACATTCCTTATTTTGTTTCTGCTATGAAAATCTTATACTTTTCTCATACTGGAACTTGTCAACTCCTATCCATATAAACAAACGAACTTCATTGACATAGTAACCAGCTTTTGACTATAATTTTAACCTATGGTAGTCCCTTATTTCGCCTCTACTTACAAGGAAGCAAGTAACAAGATTATTTCTGCTCATTTTCTCTGATTAGCATAAAGTAAACAGAAGTATAAGCTTTTTAAGAATAATTTTTGCAGGGATATAGAGAAAGTCATGTGAATGGTACACATCAGATTTTTTATCCATTAGGTGTTATATGTACCTAGCATACAAATTATTCTAAAATATATTTTAAAGAAAATTTAAAACACTTTTGTATTTTGTTGTAAAAGATGCATAATAATATTGCCTTTATTAATACTTTTCATATAACTTGGATAAATAATTCCATTCTTATAAGACATGTTTATATACGTTTCAGCTTTCTAAATCATCTATAACCCTGTAAATGGTTGTGCATGTTGTAATTTTTTCGGTATTAAGAACTAGCTCTACGAAGGGGAAGGTAAGATTGTGGACATTTTTCACAAAATCCATAAATTCACTACGGGGTATCTAACGTTCTCTGAAACTTTTGTAAGCACACATTCCTTGAGAGGAACGAAAGTCTACAAAAATATAGTGCTACCTGTGGAGACGTCACTATTAAACAACGATATCTGAAACCTTCGATCGCATTTTGTCTTCTAAAAGTTTTAAATTGCTCCCATTCGTCTTGAGAGCGTTATGGTAAATAGTCCGTCTTGCTGGAGGGAGGAAAAGTGGTGTGGGATTTATGATACCTTGCGAATACGACCACCAACCCCTGACACATAAATTGTAACTTGCTCATGTCGTAAACCGCGTTGTCATGAAACGATGTATGTTTATGCTCAAAATGCCTTTGCACACGCATGAGACTGAAACGGCGATAATAATTAGAAATGAATAGCATCAACAATGCAAGGTGCAAGATAAAAAATAACTTTTTTCTACACCTCGTCATATATATTTATGTATATATAATGTTTCATGCTTACTGGAGTAAAATACATTAATTTAATTTTATAGTACATATCATAATTGCTCGGTTTGGTACCGCGTGCATTTTCTTTTGTTGAGGTCCTATTATGGCTTCTTTTGTAATACATTTTTATCAATACTCTGGGTATCGTTATTTGATTAGTTTTATTGACGGTTATTTATTAATATTCTGTTTGATTTAAGCAAGAAGCCCCAAGAGAAGATTCATTAAACGTGGAATTATTCCACTGCAACTTTTTAAATGAACTCAATTATATTTTAAATTCAATTGGGAAACAAATTAACACATTCAAAGAGCGTCTCAAGCTTAAAAAGCAGTACAGTTTAAATGGAGCACAGTGTTGCCACATGCACTACACTCACTTTAGAACTCTGACGCATAGCTGTAAAAGTCTACAAATACAATGTCATCGTCAAATAGTGTAATATATGCACTGATATTTCAAGGTGTCATAAGATATTTAGTTTTACCGGCGCTTTATCTCTCCTCTTTATGGTTTTAGTACTTTTAAACATGTTTTATAGGCATAAAGCTTATTCAATCATTCATATCACATATGGAGATATAAAATGATAAAGATTTTAATTTATATAGCAGATTCATTATTTAACCATGATTCCCGTTTATGCCCCTAATCCCATTCCTCACGAAGATGCTATACAGTATGATAAGAAGAAGCTGATACAAAAATGGAAGAACAACTGGATTAAAAATAATTGCAACAGTGAACTGTATGAAGTAAAGCTTAACACATCATTTATTAAAATATACGAAACTCTCAGCAAATGACACTCATCACATTAAGATTGGACTAATAACTATGTGTTCACCAAACAGCAACCTCCATTCTGTGAACATTGCAACCAGAGACTATCAGTCAAGCACGTCATAACGGAATGTGCCCACTATTCTAATTACTGAACCAGCCACCAAATTGCTTCAGATTTTCAGGTAGCACTCGATAAACCAACCAAATTATCATCATTGTTTAAATTCATAAAAGATTGTAAACTTGCTACTTTACTGTAAAATATTGTATACTTTTAATACACTGTTATATGAAACACTACATTATATATAGGTATTATTGTTAGAATTCCAATAACTAATGTTACAAGCTAGATATAATTATTAATTTAATGTGTAAACATTGTATTCAAAGTGTCATAACATTTCTTATTGTTACATGATGTCGCTACAAGACCTGTGTAGTTAAACGACATTGAATAAAACTATAAATATTACATTCAAATGACAATATCCCATTTTATTTTTAGCACACAGTTTTAGTGGGTATTCTGCACTTTTAGTGTTTATTTGTCTGCCTGTTTAAAACATTTTAGCACATATTGCGCCGATCTCTACTTATTGTTTCCTCTACCAATCTCCTAATGTATAAAAAAAGTTGCATACTCCCTAAATTCAGTATCGAGATGCTCATTTTTAGGTAACTTCAAAGGAAAAAGCATTGTTAGAGAAAGCTCCGTGTGTATAGGGAAGGCATTAATTCAGTGAATGGCATAATTTAGACCTACGAAAAGACGGACATTATCAAATGTAATAGTGAGATACCGCATATTTTTAAGGAGACGAAGCTAAGATTTTAATTTGCTCCTTGAAACCGTCTCCTTTTCTTTTCTTTAATTTCTCATAAACATCTCTTTGTTTTAAATATTACATTATTCAGGAGTTTGGGTATTTAACTAAAGAAGAAGCCTTCTATGTTCCTATTTTTGTTATATAACTAGAAACTATAAAACATACACAATATATTTATTGGTAATATTCCTCTTGTATTTCAAATTACACTGGATAACGATTCTATTATTAACGAATTGAAAAAGTCCTTGCCACAGCCGGGATTGAACACGGTTCTCCCGCTCTCCGTGTGGTTGCTATAACCATTGAGCTACTGTGACAACATGCCGGTATGATATTCAATCCTCCAACTGATTATGTGTTTTTACCCTGTTCAACCAATCTATATGTCTCCCTTCAGAGAGTAACTTAATTCGTAATTACTTAATATCCGGATAACATTTACATGTTATCGACCAACTATCCAGGCTATTCAGTTATAAGGATAGTACTCTTATATTTCAAACTATACTGGGTATTATTATTAGAAACTGTTTAAACATTCAATATCACAACATTGTTATATAAAAATGGAGAGCTTATTAAATTATATCATTTAACAATAATTTCTCTCATTTTCAATATTTTAACTTGCACACTTTGAATTAATGCAAAGAAATATGTAATATCAAGGTTATTATTTAGAGATTTATAGGTTATCGTCTCTGCATCTTGCAAGCATGTGCACATCGATAACAAAATATATTACCATCCAAACCATTTCTAGATAATGCTATTTCCATACGTGACTATTACGTATCAATTTTCATTTTCCGATTGTGGAATCATAAGTTTAAATTTCCAAATATCTCATGGCAATGCCACTATCGTTGGTTTAATCCAGTGTTGTCACTAGAAGGTTCAGGGGGTCCAACTCATCCAACTGTTTTGTTCTTCGGTTTGCCTATCATGCTAGGAGCTTCTATTGTATTAGTATACTGTAACGCCGTAAAGTCCGATCACTCCCAACAAACAAATTTGGAATTAGAAGGGACGAGAGCTACATAAGGTCACGAGAAGAAGGAAATAAATATAGATCCTGCATTAATCTTTTTTTTTTCTTTTTAATTGTAAGTTTAAATTATTCATGGAGTTTATTAACAATTGAATTTCTTTCTAGAATTATTCTTTGTGATAGAATTAATTATAATTATGTTTGAATCATTCCAATGTAATGCATGCATGGACTAGTTGAGAGAATAACTACATATTTTTGTTGGAGAAGAATTAAAATGAAGCTTTAATTTTACCAAGCATCATTATTATACATTTTAATTAAACAGATCACATTTTATTTTCTTAAAATGCTCTGCTAGTTATATAACTGATGTTACGGGAATATTCGGTTAAGAATATCTGAAAAAATTGCACGTTTTACCGATAAATTTACTATTACAAATTATAGTAGAATTTTCAAATTTCAGCAGAAGGTCATCTGAGGTATTAATAGAGATAAAAATATAATTAAAATGCATGAATTAAATACATGCAGTTAAAAATAAAAAGGCTCTAAATAAAAGTCTAAAATAACCACTTTAGTCAAAGGCATTAAACTTTACATAATTAATACTGAGGATCTATGTTGTCTCTTGTATTTAAGGATGCAAACAAAATCCGTAGGAAACATTGGTTTCTAAACGAATATACTGTGTATTACTGGAATGGTGGCATCGCACAAAGAACATGTATCTTTTTGCTTTCTCAACACGTACTATGTACATAGTATATAGAGAAGGCATTGCACTCCACCAAAAAAATCGATACCGAGATTACAACGGAAATACATGTTTTAGAGTCCTTTGTATCCCAAAAAAATATTTTCAGAAAAAGGTCCGTGTGTGTCAGTGTGTCCGTGTGTCCATGTATCTGTGAACACGATAACTCAAAAACGAAAAGTCGGTAAAATGCCAAACTTGGTATTTAAGTTTAGTATCTTCCAAGGATGCGACACGAAGATTTTGAGAAAAATTCACCCACCCCAAACTACCCTTTATATGGAACTTTTTTCGAAAATTTTGATTAAAATATCGTATATTATAGATATTTACCTGAAAAATAAAATGTGTATTTTGAATTTTCTGGGAATAGCCTATGAAGACTACTTTATTCTGGATGAATTTTACGGCATTTTGCATTAACTGCTAAACTGTAAGACATGGACCAAAACTAACCACACAAAAATGTAGAGTACATTAGAACACACAATTTATGTTGTATACATTTTCTTCATAATCGTTTTTGAGATATCCCTTGCTTTTGGTTTCAGCTTTGATAAGCTTAACTTTTCTCGTACAGGAATTTGTCAACTCCTGTCCATACAAATAAAGGAATTTCAGTCACTTAGCAACCAGCTTTTGACTATCACTTTAACCTATGGTACTCCCTTGTTTCGCTTCTACTTACAAGGAAGCAAGTAATAAGACTATTTCTGCTAATTTTGTTGTCGATTAACATGAAATAAATAGAATCATAAGCTTTTTAACAATAACTGGCTGCAGAGATGTAGAGAAAGTCATATGAATGGAGCACATCAGATTTTTATATCAAATAGTTTGCCTCAGTGTTGTCTCAAATGCTGTCTCAACACTACGAGTCGGGAAAGAGAAAATAAAGAGAAAGAGTAAATAAACACACTAGTACTACTTAATAGTTCTCTACTATCATGATACTACTCGCCATGCATCAAGGGGAAGTAAATGCTTTAGATAAACGGTCCCCTTGGACGCATTTGCTTGTTTTAATTCAGGTTTCAGCCTCAAATTAATAATCATTTTATTAGCTATACAAAAAATTTGCAAAGTATATCACTTTAAAAAGTTGTTCTGTATGTTCATTTAGAATATTTGTTTGTAAATTTTGTCAGTAAGCAAATTCACTTTATTAAATATTATGGGGAATTAAACTTAAAGTTTTGTAGAAAACTTCTATTCCTTTTAATTATCTGAAATTTGAAAACCTGTTGCATTTGATAAAATGTTATTATAATGCTTAAAATAAATTTTATTATAATCCTTACGTTGAACCGAATTACAAATGTAGTCCATCCAAAGCTGCGGTTTCTGTTTTAACATGTTCACTAAATTTTGTTTGCCATTTTTCATTGTGTCAACCTCTGTACACTGCTGCTTTTGGACGTGTGATTAATAAACGATTGATTGATTGATTGATTGAGGTTTACTTTACGTGGGGCCAAAAAGCTACAGTAATCAGCACCACTCATTTGCTGTGTGTTCATCAACACTCTTTGTAGAAGAACAAGGTACAATACCTCAATATGATTTAATGGGAAATGTATACCAATAATAAACTTCGAAAAATGGCATAGGAGAACATTTAAATGCTATAAAGTAATATATAGCCATTATTAAAAGTAACAATTGTTCATAGCTTAGGCTCAACTTCTGTATACATTACTTACTGGTTGAAAATATCCATTTGTTACATTCACATGACTTTCTTTGGCTTCTATCGTTTACATGATACAAAGAATTTCTATGAACATTTATTTTATCTACGTCATTCTAAGTAAAATAAAAAAGATCGGCCTGAGTAGCTCACTCAGATCGATAGTATTTAAGTGTGTTTAAAAACAACAACCCCATATCAATAGATTTACTAACATGTTAAAGAACTCCTGCGGGATGAAATTCCGGCTCGCTGATGGTGCTAATATGGTTCCAGCAATTGACAGCGTTGTTAAATAAAATATTGTTTTAATGGAGATAAAACTTTATTATATATAGGTATATGACGAAATGTGTAATGTAGTTAAATATAGGTACATAGAGAATAGAGTTAAATATTAAGAGCTAAATGCTATATGCTGGTCTTAAAAGTTTGTACTGTCTTAAAAATCATATAAAGAAAATGAAAATCCAAAATAATGACGAACTGAAAACAATTATTAACGGATATCTCGGAACGCTCTTGTTACAAAAACTGTACTTGAAATAGTTTGTGTTTTAAAGAGATCTACATTTTGTGCAATAGGTTTTAACGTATATCAGTTAAACAAGATTATAACAATTTCCATCCACTTCAAGTGGAGTTTAAGGCTGTGCTCAGGAAATACAAGATTTATTATGAAAATATCTATAATATTCGGTGTCTTAAATCAAAGACGTTAGAGCTGTTTGAGAAAATCCAAAATTTCGAAGAAAAGGTGTTTGGGATGAGGAAGTTTTCTTGCAGTCTTCGCGTCCAATTATTGGAAGATTCTGAACATTTTTTTTTGAGTTGTCTGTTCTGACACTCGGATAGACACCAATATGGCTTTTTTTTTAAAAAAAAATCTGCCTATTAAACAACAACTATTCTTATAAAAGCATATTCTACTATCAACTTCACGCTAGCCAAGATGAGCATTAACAGAAATGTTCCAATTACACGTATCCTTGTGAACAGCGATTATGTTATTATGTAAAGACTTTAAAATTAGGTTTTCTTTCCATAGCCAGAAATAAAGTTATATATATAAGATAAGAAAAACAGAGGAATGGCAACTTCTCACTTGAGAAAAGACAATACTGTAAAATTTAACATAAGGAATATCTCGTCTAATTACTTAAATAATTCTTGATTAATTTTGGCACTACAGTCACAGAGGCATGTCACAGAGAATATTAACAACCTATTGAAGCTCTTGAACTTGTTCATGAGAGAATTACGTCTTCTGATAATTAGAATTGGTGTTAATACCTTTATTGTTAAAGTTTTTCAGCTATCTACTTCAAGCAGCTGGATTATGCAATTCATTTTCAATAATTACATGTAGATCACGAAATACTGAAGCTATGAAAAAAGTTGAGCCCAAAACGGAGTCTACAACTGATGACTACTAAAATAGGTCTTGAAGAGTTGTAATGATTCATTTATAAATATTGTTAGAAAAAAGCAATTTACTGTTGCGAGAAATAAGGGTTTAATTATAATTAGTATTATAGTTCTATTTATAGTACAGATGTTATGAAAGAATTGAGAAACAGCCAAATTTTGGTGTTTACTTGATACAACCCCCCTGAAGAGCGAGAAATGAGGTTTTAATTGTAACTAGTACTCTAGTTCTATTTATAGTTCAGAGGTTATGAAAGAATTCAGAAACAGCCAAATTTTGGTGGTTTATTTGACACAACTGCCCTGAATAGTGAGAAATAAGGTTTTAATTGTAACTAGTGCTCTAGTTCTATTTATAGTACAGATATTATGAAAGAATTTAGAAACAGCCAAATTTTGGTGTTTATTTGACACAACTGCCCTGAAGAGTGAGAAATGAGGTTTTAATTGTAACTAGTAGTCTAGTTCTATTTACAGTTCAGAGGTTATGAAAGAATTCAGAAACAGCCAAATGTTGGTGGTTTATTTGACGCAGCTCCCCTGGAGAGCATCTAGTAAATTAGCAGTTTCGTCTGCATCCGTCTCTCTCTTGTAAAGCCGGTTTGTTTGCAGAAGTGATTCGAATCGTCCATTCATTTAATTCACTAATTAGCCAGAGAGGCGCTGCCCAGTGTCCGGTCACTCTAGCCACTTAAAGCTGCCACTCTATTAGAAGGGAGCACCATACAGCGCTTGTTGATTCAATATTGGCTCATTGGCCAGGATCGCATACTCCTAACACTATATTGGTACACGTGCCGTTAAAACACGCCAATGACGATATATTAGGACTGTCACTTTATGAAGGGCTTCAACAAATATTTGTCTTGACTTAATTCCGTAAGGAAAGTATCGGAACGTATATTAAAACGGTACTAACAAAATACATGTTCTAAAAGTAACGGAAAACATGTATTTCATGATAATATTTGGCAGAGAATGTACTTTTAATTCATATTAATTTTGCTTTCTCTACACGTACCATGTATATGCATAGTATATAGAGAAGGTATTGTAAATCACCCCAAAATTCGATACCTAGATTTCACCGAAAATATATGTTTTGTGTCCCCCTTAAGAATTTTAGGAAAAAGGTCTGCGTGTGTGCACGTTTGTATGTGTGTGTGTCTGTGAACAGCATAGTTCAGAAACGAAAAGTCTGTTAAATACCAACCTTGGTATTTAAGTTCAGTGTCTTCCAAGGATACGACACGAACATTTTCCAAAAAAAAATCCCCCACCCCCAACTACCCTTTACATGGAAAATGTTTGTAAAATTTCGATTTTCTCAAAAATGGCTCTAATGATTTTGATTAAAATGTCGTATATATTTACCTGACAAATAAAATGTATATATTGAATTTTCTGGGAATAGCCTCTAAAGAATATTTTGGATGAACTTTAGGGAATTTTGTATAACTGGAAAACCGTTAGAGATAGACAAAATCTTACCTAACAGAAAATGTAGAGCACGTTAAAACAGACAATTTATGTTATATACTTTTTTCGTGAAGTATATTGTGTTTTTAGATATTCCTTGTTATTGGTTTCAGCTTTAAAAAACGTATACCTTTCTAATTGGGAATTTATCAACTCCTGTCCATAGAAACAAAGGAACTTCAGTCACGTAGCAACCAGTATTTGACTAATACTTAGGCTATGCAACTTCCATATTTTTCAGGGCTTCTTTTTAACATAACCATTGAAAAGTTCATTATACAATCAGATAAAGACACAGAATCTTTAAATCTATAAATTTGGTAACACATGCAGAGGTCCTCTGCTTTTCGATCTGAAAGTGCTGTAAGATAAGCTTTAAGCAAACTAGAGAATGCATACAATGGAACATACATTAACAGAAAGTAAAACTAAGAATTTCAAACAGATAATACAGATATAAAGGAAAGTTAATTATAAATTAAGTTAAAAAATGTTACCTTTGGAGCTATTATCACAAATAACATAGCAACACAAACTATAAGTAAAGTTTTTAATAGTAAATACTTTATGATTTAAAGAAACTACTTTCATAATTTGTTTTTATACACAAATGTAAGTTGTGCTAATGTAATCTATTCGTGCATGGATCAGAAACTTAAATTCCAAGGAATTTAAACGTAGAAAGATTAATGGCATTGAGAAAAATCTGTTCACATGACATTTTTATCTGTTCCTCAAAAATACTATTCTTAGAAAAGATTATTAGTTTATTCACACCAGGCTATTCGAAATAAACATTAGCAGAGCTGATCTTCTTACTTGCTTCCTTACAAGTAGAAGGGAAATGGAATACATTAGGTAAAAGCCAAAGTCAAATATTTTAAAAGCTTTCACTGTCTGAAATTTGGTTCTCTTTTTATGTCCAATAGTAAAACAGGAGAGAGATGAAACGAAATATCACTTGCCATTGAGAAAAGTTTAAATCAATAACAAAGAATATCTGGCATAAATAGTGTGTTTTAACGATGTCTACAGTTTTTTATATCTCTTACGGTTTAACAGTTATTAAAAAGGTCATTCAGAATGAAGAGGTCTTCGGAGAATTTTCTCAAGAAAGATGAAGATATACATTTCATTTGTTATAAAAATGTACTTGACGATTTTGATTAAAATACCACCTGTTTGAGCCATTTTTGGGATAGTCAAAATTTTCGAAAAATTAAAGGGGACTTAAGGGACCTCAGATATATAATTTCCACTGAAATCTACCCATTGAATTTTTGAGTGGAACACATGTACATCGTACGTGTAGAAAAATAAACATGTACTTAGGAAGCTAGATATTATATGGACCCGTAAAAACTTTTTCTAGTCAATCGAATACAGCACTCAACAAGTATAAGAGTGATGATAAAAGCTTTTATATACAGTGAAGCTATCGCAGTAAGACGTCTGCTATCCTGAATGAAGATGGCAGGCCACCAGCATCAAAATTAGTGGAGCAAGTGTCAGTAATGGACGTCCACGCTTGTACAGCTCAAATGTATATTGAAATGCATAAAATGTGATACATAATGGAATACAGACGTTTATGTTGGTAATGACAACTCTAGTTCCACCCTCTGCAAGCGTGACCGTCTCTGTTTCTGGAATATAGTTCCAAACACTGGATGGGTTGCTTTATTCCCCCCCCCCCCCAATAACGCCAAACTGTTCTAAGGTAGCATTTACAAACTAGTTATCCCGCTAGATATTTATTAACACAATACATCAATGACTTTTGGGACAAAAACACGATAAAATATAGTGTAATGAAAACGTAAAATTTCTGCCGCCGATCAAAGATCACAAGCAAATATTCTAGCTCGCTTCCTCTTTTAACAACACATGAGTATGATTTTCTACCTCTTCCTCTAGAGGGCCGCAATATGTTGTATTGCATAAGTATTTTTTGTAACCAATCGCATTGAAATACTGTCATTGAGATCAGTTATTCACACCGCTCCCTTTCATATTTATTATTACGTCGTTTAACGGATCGTATTTATCAGTTTACGTACAGTTTGTATCAGGAAACACATTCAACAAAAATGATTAAGAATAATGGTGGAGATGGCACATCTGCACTGAACGGAGGTTAATAGCCTATATAAAAAGCCACTTTCACTAATACGCGTATGCAACTAATAGCATTAAGATGGGTTGATAATGTAGAGAAACATCTTAAAAGCATACAAGTAAGCCGTAAGAAAGGTGCGGCACAAAACGAAACTATATGGAGGAGAATATTTTGAACAATTTCGGTAATTGAAGGCTGTTGAACCGATGAAGAAGTAAAGCGAAATAAATCGTTATTATGCTTTTTAAAATAATCTATAATAATTTACTTCACAGTGACACGCTTTGGGAGAAAACATCCAGTTATAAATTTGTATACTTTAATACGAAATAAAATTAAGGGGAAACGATTTTGGAGATATTCAAAAAGAGTTTTTACGTAAAATAGAAAACATATAGAATTAACTCTATGTAGTTCCCACATTGCATTATTTGTGCAGGCGGAACTTTTAAAAATTCACCGAAGTGTTCTATAGGATAATAAAAATGAATAAAGTCGTAAAAATTAATGCATTAAATTCACAATTCCTCTATAAATTATTCTTATAAAATTTTATTTTTTCTACTAGTCCGTGTTAATGACCTACAACATTTTGAAAATCCACAGCATGCGAGATATTTTTCTGAATTTATAACAGTTATTACACACCACAACATTGATACTTTTACCAAGTTTCAAAACCTTACCTTGCATGTTTATTTAAAATTAACTTTGTATTAACTAATTCATTGTTCTAATAAAAAGTGTCCACACGGTGCTATTTTAAAAATATTCACATAAAATTAAAGTTTTATAGTAAAACAGATTTAACATGTCAGTATTTTAAATTAACCCCTAATTATTGTAGAAAAATTATTACTTTTTGTTCTCCACTAAACTATTGACTTTAAAAATTTGATACTGTATTACTTTAAATTTGAGCTTTATTTAAAAACTTATCCAAGAGGTACTTTTAATGCAGTACAACAATTGTGAAACAAATTAGTAAATGCTTTCATTTTGAGTACAGAAAATTGAAAAAGTTTCGAGAAAATAACGTTTAAATTTGGGCGTAGCATTTATAGTTAACTGGTAGTTGAAGCACGCTTTAAACGATTCCTTTTTAGATTTGAAATCCTATTATTTAATCTTGAAATAATTTGTTTGTTATATTTTGTTGTTAGTCACATTTTACTATGCATCACTTACCAAGATGACGATATGTATAAATGGTTTCATTACACATTTTGTTTGAGGTGGAGGGGGATACACGAGAATAAAGTGATAGACATATATAACTCCTTATAACTTTGCTTTTTATTTTTTCCCAAGTTTAAGGGCTTTACTTTGATTAAAATACATAAACAGGTAAATTTTGTGCTTTATTTTATTTTATTTTATAATTAAATATGGAAGAAACCTAGATAATGAACTGAAACTGCCACAAACCCATAAAGTATTACACTTTATATCATAATTATTACCATAAAGTATTATCCTATGTTAAAGATTTAAAATATATACTTAAAAATCTTGTGTGTTCCGCTCACAGGACTTTCTCTATCTGTTTCGCAAACTATTCTTAGAAAAGATTACTCATTTGTCTACTTCATGATAATTGAGATATACATTAGCAAAATGGTCTTAGTTACTTTAAGTAGAAGGAAAATAAGGAAGTACAATAGACAAAACCGTTTAAAAGCCGATTTCTATGTGAAACAATTGAAATTTCATGGAGTAAAACAAAAGAATGAAACGAAAAATGACGCTGCATTTGAGAAAAGCTTTAGTAATTTAAAATTGTGATAACAATAAGCAATATCTGCATAAGGTTAACTCTAACAAAAACCATCTTTTATGACATAAATTGTTTGTTCTATCTTGTATGACCATAATTGTGTGATTTTTCTGTAGAAAGCTTTTGTCCATCTCTTACGGTTTACCAGTTATACAAAAGTAGTTCAGAATGAAGAGGAGCTCAGAGTCTATTCCCATGAATTTAGGATAATTTCAGGAGGAATTTTTCTGAAAATCTTCATGTCGCAACCTAAATACCAGTTTGATTTTTAACCACTTTTTTATTATTAGGAATGCTATCCAAAGACACATACAGGGGTTTTCAAAACATGTGTTTCGGGTGAAATTTCTTATCAAAGTTTGGGCAAAATATCATACCTTCTCTACCCACTGTGTGCATTGTACATACGTGCCAGAGGAAGTAAAAATATTTGGGGATTTTTCTTTATTTTTCATATTTTGGCAAATCTTTCTTAAAATTGTGCTTATTTGATATGAACTCATTCAAAACATTGTCGGTTCCCGTGCCCGAGCTCGCTAAAGTGCCTCGCTTTATTGCTTCGTGGCGCAGGGGATCGTGGGTTCGAGTACTTCCTTGAAGAATTTAAACTTTTAATTGGGAAAAAAATTAATAAAGAATCCACTTTCATTTTTATTTCCATTCTTTTCTATTAATTTATTCAACAACTTTATAGGTTTATTCCCATATATCTTGGCATGGGTGTT
Source organism: Hymenopus coronatus (assembly GCA_030762935.1). Taxonomy (NCBI): domain Eukaryota; kingdom Metazoa; phylum Arthropoda; class Insecta; order Mantodea; family Hymenopodidae; genus Hymenopus; species Hymenopus coronatus. The sequence continues at coordinate 74,427,144 of CM060888.1, read as the reverse complement.
TGTAAATGTGTATCTGTGTGTGTATTAGAAGCAAAAATTTAAAGGTAGTCAAAGAGGAAAAAGAAAATGTTAGGAAAAAGAAAAAGGAAAAAAAAACGGGAATACAGCGCCGGAGTCCCGATAAGGCTCCGAAACGGTGTTTTATGAAAAAAAAAAAAATACAACAACAAACAAAAACAGACATTTTCTATAACATTGCAATAAAAGCTGTCAATGTAGGCATAACAAACGAGGTACGATATTCAAAGACGCCTGACTGATGTTCATGAATCGAAAGTAAATTGCAATGGAACTTTGTGCACGTGTTCTTTGTTTCGGAATCCTTCATTGTAGAAAAGAAACTACATTTAAGCAGATCTGATGTAAAGAAAAGGAGGGAATTTTGTAAGGAAATGTAAAATTAAATGCAGAGTATAAAAGTGGTATAACAAGAGCCCTATCTTGATGGCCTTAGGCAAGCACACTGTCGCTGCCACATGGTCGGCTAGAGTGGGGGCAATTTTCTGCTTTGTGTGCTGGAAGGGAAATATTATTGATGTCAACACCTGTCGAGAAACCACCACCCCACATAACAACAGAAGTATAATCTCGTTCCACCAATGCTGGTAGGGACAGCGACTATTTCTCGCTTTTCAACGTTTGACTCATGCATTCGGGTAATCTAACATTTTTTTTTTTATAAAAATTGAATTTGTAGAATGTTACCACTTCCCTTCTTTCCTTCCTTCTCTATTCTTCTCCATCTGCAAGGCGGGGCATAGCAGAGGGAGAGAGCAAACTCCAACAGAATCGAATCAATTTTGCTTCTCCTTTGTCGGAGGAAAACTCGACGTTCCCTATACACAGAGTATTTTTCCGTTTCGAAACGAAGGCGATTTCCTAAGGTAATATTTCCGATTCCTGCTAAGGCGGTGCTACAGCTGTTGTTATTCTTTCTCCTGAAAGAAACGTCGACTGCAGTGGCGGTTAATTTTCTACTCTGTTGATCTGATACGGTTAAATTCTTGCATACACATAATACGATTACACTGAGGGATAACATATATATCTGCGTCTCCTGCATTCTAGAAAGTTGATATTAAAAGCCAATTTTTCAACCAAAGTCGCTCAGAATAGAATGTAAATTACATAACTCAATGCTGTAAAATTAGAATAACGCTCCTGTGTTTATCTATTTGGGGTTACAATTTAAATTTATTTAGGAGGATAAAAATTACAAATTGACTTAACACGTTTAACTTTTCTATTATTGTTGTTTTTTTACTTTCTCTACCCTATGCAATGTACATGTGGATAATAAAGTTATTGTATATCTAGCACCTAAACATTTTATGTCAATATTTTACCGGAAATATATGTTTAAATGTCTCAGGAATCCAAAAGAAAAAGCTTTTATATAAAGTCCGTGCTTGTATATATGTGTGTCTTAACATCATAAGTAAGAAACGAAAAATCCGTTAAATAACAAAATTCCTAATCAGTATTATTTCTTTGTCCTTCCTGAAAACACGAAGTACGGATGAGAGTAAATATGATTAAACGTTTATATATGCATTTTATACAACACTTAGTATAATCAATATTGTAACTAAATTATTATACATCAATTTCTACCTATCGACATGTATAATTATTATATCCAATTTCTTATTACTTCAAAAAATAGTTCTCCTCCTAACCATTGTCCATTTGGTTTGATATGTAGGCTGTATGTTTATGGTAATCCTTGACTAAGAACTAACCTTCTTGGGTTTTCCTCTAAAATTGTACCATTGATATAATTTGGTTGCATAATTGAAGTGTGCTTACAAGGAACTCCATTGTTTCTTTCTCTTGTCTACAAAATTTGATCAATATACAGGTCTTTTGTAGTTTAGAATTACACTAAATTAGGCAAGGACGCTGTACTGTCTAAAATTAACAGTATTACCCAAAATATATCTTCTATGAAACAAGAAAAATAAACTAAAAAAAAAAAAAAAAAAAGAAATGAGTCACATGAACCTCTCAACCTATGCTGTGACAAAACTTTTCTTAGAAAACAAACCTGTTCTATTTTAAGCTAATTAAGATAAACGTTATGAGAAATAGTCTTATTACATAGTAAATAGAACGGAAATAAGGGAAAACACTAGACTAAAGCAATTGTCAGCTCTTTTAAATCTTTGATATTTAATGGCCTTGAAATTCCTTTTTCTTTACATGGCAAGAAGTAAAACAAATGACAGCTTCCCACTTGAGATAGGTTTGAGTATTGGAGAATTAACACTAGCAAACAGGAACGTAGAGGGCTTCACAGGATGACTCCAAGGAAGCCAAGCTACAGATTTCGATTGTCATATAATAGCTTAGACAATTGGAAGTTTAATCGAAACTGTAAGATCCATTATTGAAATTTTCTTGTAAATCATACTGTCGCATATCTGGACAAACTTGGTATTTATCCAAGATTTTGTTTTAGAGTTCTAACTATCTCTCCCCCCCTCTCACACACACGTATGCAAACTCACCCACAGAGAGCGAGAAGTAAGCCATACACACATGGGATTTTTCCCCCTAGAATATGCACTTTTTTGGATTCAGGGAGCCTCAAAAGCAAAACGTGTATATTTTCGATGAAATCAGGAGATCGAATGTTTTCAAATGTTTTGTTAGGTACTATAGGTAGGTAAAAAACAAAGCAAAACTCACTTTTTTAATGAGTGTATATCCTGAATATAAATAAATCTAGAATATAAATATCACGTCCACATTTTAGCATTTGACCCGCGGAGAATTCACACGGATTGCACCTCATATCTTTAATTTTTGTGACGAAGGACTTTGTAATAGCTTTTCTGTGAGCGGCTACGGAAAACTTTTTGCTCAAAAATTAATTATGGGACGTTTCACCTTACAACAAAATTACGCAACATACTTTAAGAAAAAAGTATCTCAGTTGATCACACTAAATTGGCCGATTTTTATGTAAGGAGTTCCGATGAGGTTAGTATACCTTCTAAAAATAACCATAATTAAATAAGGTTATGTTTCGAGTAATATTTACGTGATTCTTATTAAATGCAGCAATATCGTTAGATTAAGAGTCTAATCGTTGATTTTATAACAAGTTATCTTTCAACAGCTTTATTACGTGTCTTAGTGTTGAGTTTTGATAAAGTCGATTAGAGTTTAATAACACATTTCGCTCATAAAAACCTATTGTAATCAAAAAACGGCTCCTGAACACGCTTTATACAGCTGAAATGCCTCTAAAACGACTGATATACACATTTTTTATATTTTTTTATTATATTTTCCATCAGCTTTCTGCAAGAAAACCGCTATATGTCTGCTCGAGATATTCGAAAGCAAGGTAAAACAATGAAATTGCAAGCAAAATGCAGATAGAGAAAACATGGAATTACGATAGTAAAATGAACTTTATTGGACTTACAGAATCAAATTTGATGTATTGGAAATATATATAGCTATCTTTCTCCTCTCTCTGAACTATTATTACAAACGCTTTTACCTCTGGCTATTTCTTTTTTATTATATTTATTTTACGTCGGTTTAACTACTTGGTCATATGGCGATACACAAGCTAGTTGAGATAGTCATTTATCAGTATGTGCTAGACAGTAGACTACAAGGTCTCATCCCTGTACTTACCATTCGCTTCGCGCCAGGCAGTTATTGTTAGTGTGCCTTCCAATCTAGCTGTTTTTCATCATCTATACTCAGACGGGCACAGCCAACCTGCGAGGTATCATCCCTTTACACCATACCAATTTGCTCGTGACAAGCAGATGGCATTAGGGTGCCCTACGGTCTTGTTACCTTTGCTATCTGTAATAGATAGCTTGTAATGCCGCCGTTGTGATCCCCAGAGGAAAAATTACAAAATCACTGGTGATATGAAAGTACTAAATAACGAAACCATGTATAAAATGTTATATTCTTAAAAGCTATCAATATCTACAGTTCAATCTAAAATTGTAACATACATTAACACAGTTTTAATTTGCTTCATTCACAGAAATGTAAGAAATAGTTATAGATCACTGAAATTAAATATATCTATACAATGTATTATTCCTGTATATTACTTTCATAAGATGTCATCGATATTTTACATTTTTGTGTTCATTGTTACATGTTTGCCAACATAGTTTTAATTTACATAATTTGTATTGTATTCCAATGTATCTTTATAACCATTCTGTAATAATTATTGCTATAACAATCTATTAATGTTACAGCCAAGATAAGTCAAACCGATAAAAATAAATAACTAAAAAAAAAAATATTCTTCTTTATTATTCAAATCTTTATTAATTTCACTGATTACAATTTAAAATCTGTTCATAAATAAATGTCTTTATTAAATACTTCCGCAACAATGGTATCTCATAGTTTCCTGTTGACGTTCGTTGTGGCGGCTACTACTACACGGTACGAATTTTCCCTCGAAACTGACTCAACTATTGCACGCTATACTGCATTCTGCGGGTCTCGTTCTCCTCTTTATACTGTCGATGATGTAGCAAACAACTTACAGAAGCGGTCGCACTTGCAAACTCTCACAGGTGTAAGAATACTTGGCCTCGATGCTAAATATTTTACCGGCAGCACACGTGTAACAATCAAGCTTCTATGTCAGAACAAGTGGACGTCGCACATGTCCAATCATGCAGGTGTAATAATGCGCGACAAGAATCAGCTGTCTTCCTTAGCAAGCCGCTCGCACATATTCAGTAATTACAGTGGCAGGGTGTAGTCACACTATTGTTTTAGACCACGGTGGAATTTGGGATCGTGGTATTTAATATCTAATATAGCATTTACCTTAACGACTGAAAATTGAACCCAGGACCATCATATGCGAGCTCCAGACATTACCACCTGAGTAATCTCGCTGGGCTCTATTTTTTTGTTATCCGAGATAAATTTCATTACATTTTTACATATTTCGTTATAGGTACAAGAAGAATACACAGATAGTCCGATTTTTAAAAACCTAATTGTTATTTGACGACCTTAAAATTCCTTTCTCTCTGCATCATCACGAGCAAAAACGAATAGTATAAAAAAAAAAAAGTATAACTATTTAATAGTTCAATCCAATAACAGAGTTTACCCGAAAATGTCTAACATAAAAAAAATGTTTGAGCATACATTGTACGTTTTAACGACCTCTGCGTTTTACCGCTTATACAAAGATAAACGAAAATGAAGAGGAGTCTACACACTATGTGCACAAAATTCATAACGGATATTTTATTTGTCATATAAATATGTTAAACATATGGCATTTTAGTCAAAAGTATTAAAAGCTATTTTGATAAAATCTTTAACAAAATAGCGTGTCTTTATAAATGATAGTTTGGGGTAGGAGTTTCTTGAATATCTTTGTGTCGCGCACTTTTGAACATCTTCTTCTTCTTTACTTCACAGTATGGGCAGATTTCCCGTTCCGTCTCACAGTTGTTCCCTCCATCCTTTTCTGGGTCGACCGACATCTCTCCTTGCTTTTGGTTCATATTCAAATGCAAACTCAAGCATTCTTGAATATGCCATTCTTTGAACATGTTGCATCCATTGGTTCTGATATTTTTCAATTTTGGAATTTGTTGATTCTATATTAAGTTTTGCTCTTATATCTTCATTCCAGCTTTGATCTAATTCTGTACATCCTTTTATCTGCCTTAAAAAGTTCATTTCTGCACTTTGTAAACGACTTTTCATTTTTTTTTTTTTTTTTGTGGTGATCCATGTCTCACTTTCATATAATAGTGTAGGGATCAGCATTGTTTTGTAAAACTTTAACCTATTTTCCATTCTCCCTTTCTCTAGAACATACTGAACTTAAATAAAAAGTTTGGTGTTTAACCAAATATTTGTTTGAGTTTTTTTTCCAAGAAAAAATTTGGATACCAGGCGTCATGCTATGAGCTACACAGGTCGCACACAGAAAAGCAGCTGCGAGTTGTGGCATTTTAGGAGCTTCAGAATCTGCTCCCAGAGTCAATCAAAATTTTATCAATATTGATAATAAACCTTAAGGCGATGCATCTGTGAAATTTGGAAAATCCACAGTATGAAAGGTGTCTTATTGAAATTTATAGATGTTATTATGCATAAAAATATTATGCAATGTTTCAAAATCCAGTCGCATGCTTATTTAAATAGTAATTTTTACGATCTAAATTCATTGTCTTTATAAAATTGATCCAGGTGATTTTAAAAAGTATTCACATTAAAAGTAGTATAGGCATTCTGAAACAAATTAGTAACATTTTGCATAATTAGCGTGAAAAAAGGTTTGCGTGAAAAATACGGTTTACAATTGTGGCTACCTGTTAATAAGCATGCGCTTGCACTTTTTTAAGCTTCAGTTAATTGGTAGTCAGACTAAACCAAATAAGAAAAATGTTTTCTTTATGTTAAGCATTCAAATTATTGTAATGTGAAAAAAAGAAGTTTGAATGTTTCAAGTTGTTGGTCAAATTTTATAGATAGATCACCTTAAGAGTATAAAAGAACTTACTTCGGAAACCATTCAGTCCTTTGAAGCCGCCCAAAGAATGCTTCGCCCATATTTCGGTAGCAAATATAGCCATATTTCCCCTTGGCTTACCGGAGTAAAATACTGGTCATTAATACTGGTGTAACTGAGCAAATCATCTCCATGGTAACATGTAAGGTTCCCATTTTTCGTGGTTTGCCCTGATCGGTAGAGGAATGCGTTTTTTTTTTTTTTTTTTTTTTTTTTTCCATGTATGTATCCGTTTCCTCCTAATCTTTCTGGAATGCTTTGTGATGTGTAGCGGTTCCCGACAGATGGCGTGGCTGCTTTTTCCAAGGGCTCCAGACGGCAGCTTTGTTGACGGGTCGTTCATCGCTCCCTCTGGATAGATCCAGTCAGGAACTGCTAAGGCTTTCGTATGTCTCGTCTGCCTGTTTGCCTGTGGCCCCCTGTTGTTATTTTACTTCAGCCCTTGCTCCTGGGGGATGATAGCTGGAACAGATCTCTCGTAGTTTGCAGTACACAAAGTGCCACCCTGCATTGTCTGCTCTGTACTCTAATACTCATTTACGTGAAGGTTTCTGTTATAAAACACTGGCCCTATGATTTGGGGGAAACACCTTTACATCATGTTGTATTGTTGCTGCTTTAGTGGTGGCTATTTTCCACATAAAGCACCATAAGATGGCCAATTTCCCCCTCTCTATAGCCGTTCCTCCTTTTTGAGGAAAATAATATATATAATGACTAATTGAGTGTTTTGGCGAGATCTATATTTTTGTTCAGTAAGCTTTTTTTTATCTCTTAGGATTTATCACCTATGCAAAAGTCATCCACAATGAAGAGATCTTCAGAGGAAATTCTCAGAATATTCAGTATATACTTTTTATTTTTCATGTAAATATCTTTAATATATGGTATTTTAATCAAAACCGTTACAGCAGTTTTTAAGGAAATAACAATTTTCGAAAATTTTCCACGTAAAGGGTAGTTGCAGGTGGGGGAATTTTCCTCAAAATCTTCGTGCCACATCCTTCAAAGATACTAAACTTAAATACCTAGTTTGGTACTTATCGTCTTTTTGTTTTTGATTTATCGTATTCACAGACATAGACCTTTTTTCTTAAAGTGCTTTTTTGGATGCACGTGTATTTCCGGTGCAATTTTCGTATCGCATTTTTGGATGGAGTGCAATACCTTCTCTACCTATGTATGTAAAGTTAAGTACAAAAACGAACCACAAAAAAAATTACTTACCTACTAACGGATAGAACTGATAATCCCATTTTATCGTCAAATACTTCTAATGATAGTAACACTCTAGGGTTACCGACCTTGAATATTATTTATTATCCAACATGCTTTTATTCTTGATGTAATGGCAGATAATTTGAATGAGTAAGAATGGAATTTTAAGAACCAGCTAAAATTTTGCAAGATATGACATGCCTCTGTTTCTAGAATATGGAAGCGACATATTTGAACAAGAGAACGTATTTTAACGATTTCACAGATAGGAAAGATGAACGGGTAATTAACGGCTATTAAAATACAGACAGCGTGATGAGTTCATAGCAAATATATCAAAGTACATAAAGCAGTAGGAACGCGGGATGTGATGCATGTATAAAGGAGAAAAAAAAACAGGGGAATATGGGAAACATTTTTAATCAAGTTGGTTAATGAAATTATTTTCATCGAGCCGTACATATCGTGAAAAAATAATAAAAATACCAATATTTAAAAGTTTTTATTATTACATATTTGTTAGAACGCAGCGTTTTACGGCAGAAATTGCTTGCTTTTAATGAAAGTAATGCAATTTTAATTGTAGGATATTTCGTAAGCACAACAGAGCAGAAAATGCTGTTACGGTATTGAGGAGGATATATTTTATGATGCCCACAACCCTGTTTTCAGTGTGGGGTATTCACAAATATCATATGTTTACGAGTAAAAGCGAAGCTTATGACAAATTTTGAAGTTTAAGAATACTGTAAAATATTATGGTATTTTTTAAAAAACAGTACATTACGTAACTGCGTAATCCCTGAATATATTTACCGTATAAACCGTGGGAATGCGCGTGGGTTCGAATTTGTGTATAACGGACGCTCGAGATTGCTGATGGAGTAATATGAGAATATATCCTTCTTGCAGCAAGACGTTTGACGTCCTGCTCTGATGTGAGGCACGAAATAATACAGGCTAACTAAGAAAACTGTCTTATCCGGATAACTTACTCTAACCGAGATTCGAACTTGGATTTGTTTCTTGAATGTGAGACAGACACGTTACCTCACACTACAGATACAGTCCCACAGATATTTTTAGAATTAAAACTAACACCACTGCCATTAGCTTCATACAGACTATTGCTAGCATTCCCACAAAAGTGCATTTCCCTCCCTAAGGTTTCCAAACTCCAGCAAATCAAATTTTACTCCACCCATTCGATAACTGTTCTCTTTGTGATTACCTGAAACACAATCTAAAGATTTAAAAAGAAACTGATGAACAATAGTATAGTGATTTGATGCGAAATGAAGGGGTGGCTCAGATAACGTCTCTATGAAATTTTTTTCGCTATTGATACAAAAGAAAACCTAAATCAAGGTGGCATAATTCGGCTTTCTATAGGAAGGCGTGAAGAATTCTTTGCATGTGTCGTTAAACTGAACATTTATATGAGAGTTTTCATCAACGATATGTAGACGAGGATAAATTGTTCGAGTTTATTTTTATGGTTCACTATGTTTTGTTTTATTTCTGTACCTAAATTAAAAGAGCATAGTAAGAACATAGCCAACTAACTGACAATTCGGAAAGTAACCTGCCAGAGATTATGTTCAAGGATCAGAGCAGCTCACGCTGAGGGAGGGTGTAGCTATATTTGTCATTACTAACATAATCATGTGCATTCTATTATGGTCCGTATACATAGCTATTTGTAATATGGTATCCACAAACGGTAATTTTTCTATTGAGCTCAGCTTACATTGGAAATATTACGGGAGTTAACACACCATAATAATGGCAACATATATAATAGATTAATGTCAGTAAGCAATTTACCAAATTCTATCGAAAACTTCACAAAGTCTACTTGTCTGCCACTGACCCAGAAAGCGAATTTGCATGCATTCCTTTGGAGAGCTAATTATTTATAAGGGTGGATTTTGGGACCCTTGTATATACGTGATTATCTATTCAAGACAACAAACCCCTACCAACAAAGAGATACTATCCATGAATATAAGCTGTGATGTCCTTTGTTTGCGTTATACTTGGTGGCCCTAGCTGACACACAGTGTCCCAAGTTTCGAGTCTTCAGCTACCTTTACAGCGAATTACAATCCCAACATAAGCGTGAACGCGAGTGAAGACCATTCACAATGCAGTCACAAACCTTTACGCAAGAAGCTGACATGGGTTTCTAAATCTCTAAATTACATGCGAACATTTTCAAGCGCTCCTCAAGTTTCAAATTAAATAATATAATCTAACCACCAACATCATAGCATAATTCGCTAAACCTTTTATAAATGAATAAATATATTATAACATTACATACACACAACTGACGCTGGCAGCAAAGACGTCAATTAATGAATTAACCAAAATATTTAAAATAATGCTAGCAAGGAGATTACAGAGAGTGATAAAGCCACACGTTTAATGAAATATGAATTTTATTATCTCTTTGCACCTTCTGATTTCTGAGAGCCAAGAAATATAGAGGAAGATGGTAGGTACATCCGTTAAAGATATATCTCCTTATTTGCCAGGACAATAAAAAGTGTACAGCAAAGTCGAAGCAAAACATTAAAATTACATATGTGTTGCAGAAAAGATTAACATATTCTGATGTAAAATTCTTTAAAGCTATAAAAAGAATTAAATAACAATGTTGATTTTATAGTACTCTTAAAAACTGACAATGAAAGAGCTTTTACATTATTTGGTAAATGTAAAACAAGTTTAATGACTTAATTTCAAAACTATTCATCTCAGAACATTTGTTTTTATGCACATAAATGTTATAGCAGTTTCTAGTGCTATAATTATGAACAGTTGTGCGTAATGAGTAATTGTTAATATTTCTGTTCACATAGAGTAAAAAGTACAGAATAAGCATTGATATCAAGTTTAAACCATTCTATTTTATGCATAATGGTTTACAGTGAGTTCCTTGTGGAACTCCACACACAATTCTTATAGGGCTTTTCTTTTGCAGAATTAATGATTTACTTGCTGAAAATGGTTACTCCACAACAGAGTGCTATATGTAAGATGACTACATGTGCATAGTAAGCATTAAATAAAGATTCCGGTGGAAGATATCGCTTTAGAAATCTTAAGGCATATAAGTCTTTACTAATTTTGTGCGAAATATAAAAAAGGATTCGCAAGGAGATTGTCATAACTTATTGAGGGAAATGAGAGATGGCAGGGCCAAATGAAGAGCATGTACTCGTATGTACTGTAGGCGCTGAAAAGTCAGTTGTGATCGCCTGCTGTTGAACAGCATATAATTCATAGAGGAAAGAAAGCAAAATTATTTCTCTATGTACTAAACGGAAGGATATGGTTTGGAGTTCGTAAATTCTTGCATTGCGTAACCTGTGTCTATGTGAATGCTCACATTGAATTGCATGAATGCAAAGTATTGCGCTTATGCTGCGTCTGCACATGCAGCTCGTTGTGAATGGGGCATTAATTATTTGTCACTATCAGAGTGAAGCCTAGATGTTTTCTTTATCCCACCATTTAAGTAGTGATGCACAAAGATAATGTCCTTCTGACCTCTAGTATAAGTTAACAACAACGAAAGAAAAGTTTGCTGGAATGTTGTGCATATCAATGCTCTTAAATTGAAGCAACTTGCAGAAAATGGACTATCACACTATGCTTTAATTCCAGAAATAGTTTTGATACAAGTTAAATCCCGTGCAGTTACTACGTTTTGGAATCCACACGGTATATAAAAACGAGGACTTGTTAGCAAGGTCCTTGTGCTCCTTTGCATGGGGAATGAAATGCTAAATCTGACAGCTAACAAAACATTACATCCGCCCGAGTTTTCAGTTCCGCCGTTGTTCTGTAATTGTAATGAAGGGATGTTCGTAGCACTGCTTAATATGTATCGCTTCCGTGCGCCACCTGCAGTGGAAGTGCGGCACTTTATTTGTTGAATTGCGTGTCCTTGCAGCCCTGCCAGTATTTTATCTGGTCATTAAATTAATTTACCTTCCCTTCTCTATTACAGGCACCATTTCTTTTATTGCTCACGGTAGCTTGGAATTGCCAATGGAGTTATTAATATAACGTACAAAAGCAAGGCTCAAAACTCCATTGCTTTAAATATTTCTATAACTTACATTAGGCTGATACATTTATGAATTTTGGCAAATAGTTGCAAAATATTAAAAATATATATTTTTACTTTCTCTACACGTATTATATACATAGACAAGGTATTGCAATGCACCCAAAAATTTATATCGAGATTTTACCGGAAACACATGTTTAGGTCCCCCTGAATCTAAAAAAAGCATTTTTAGAAAAAGGTCCATGCATGCGTATGTGTGAGTGTGTGTGTATGTGTGTGGTATTGAAGTTTGGTCTCTTCAAAGGATGCCACATGGAGATTTTCAAGAAAATCCCCCAATTACTCTTTACATGGAGCTTTTTTCGAAATTTTTGATTTTCTCAAAACTGCCTCTAAGAATTTTTATTAAATATCGTATATTAAAGATATTTACCTGAAAAATAAAATGTTTATCTTGAATTTTCTGGGAATAAGCTCTGAAGACTATTCTGGATGAATTTTACGAAATTTTGTATAACTGGTAAACCGTAAGGGATAGACAAAGGCTAACTTCACAGAAAATGTACTCATTAAAACACAAAAATTATATTTTTCGTGGAGTTTTATGTTTTTGAGATATTCCTTCTTATGGTTTCAGGATTAAAATGCTCATACTTTTCCCATATAAGAATTTGTCCATTTCCTGTCCAAACAAACAAAGGAACTTTAGTCACATAGCAACCAGCTTTTGGCCATCACTTTAACCTAAGACACTTCCTTATTTCGCTTCTACTTACAAGGAGGCAATTAATAGGACTATTTCAGTCAATTTTTTCTCGAGTAGCATGAAGTAAATAGAAGCATAAGCTTATAAATAATAATTTGTTGCAGAGATTTAGAGAAAGTCATGTGAATGGAACACATTAAATTTTTGGATAGTAAAATCATATGAATTAATACTTTAAGAAAATATATCGATTTTCCTACCAATTAACTAAATGTGGGCAAATGCTTATTAGAATAGAACTCCCAACTTTAAACCTCAGTTTCTTAAAAGCTTTTTTGCAAAGCTTTTCTATACTGAAAGTACTCCACAAGATGCAACTTTTCATTAATTTGTTTAAAAAATTCTGTACTGCCTCTGAAAAGCACATTAAAGATACTGTTCCTATACTTTTTCGAAATAATAATCCAATTTTGTGCTGCCTCTGATAAGCACATTTCGAAATAGTGCTCCAATTTTGAAGAATAAGTTACTAAACTATATAAAATCAAGAGCTTTGGAGAGTAAGAAAATAATTTTTTTTTACTCTACTTAGGGCTAATATATACGAATATAATATGGCATATGTATTGCATCTGTGACTTTATTCTATGGTTTATTTAGTAAATTCCTCAGACTATAATTATTATTGATAATTATCTTAATGTATGTGAATTGGTTTTTTCTTCCACGCAAGTCGTGTGTATGATAGAAGTTCGAGAGGTAGAGTCACAGTGAAAAATGCAATGCCATAGCAGGGATTTAAACCACGGATCTTCTGACACTTAGTTACCATGGCAACATGCTAGCACTAAATTCTCCAACTGACTCGCGTTTTCCCTCGTAATCTACTAGGAGATCTGAAATTATTTTGAGATATCATACCTCAATGGCGACTAACGGAGCTTGTAAGCCAGGACTTAAAATAATTAGAGGTTTGTAAACATGTGCAAGAAATTACATTATCATTAATACAAAGGTAACGGGATTTTGCAGCCAGGTTGTAGATAGGGAAACTGAAAATGTGTAACGCTCTTTCCTTCCTCCGTCAACATGAAAGCTGGAGACATCTAGAATTTTTCAACTGCAGTTAACACTTTCAAATACTAAAACTCCAACATGTGCAATTTACTAAACAAACTTTGAAGCCTTATTATAGATGAAGGTCTACAGGATTAAGAAAAGCAAGTCTCAAGAAGGCTTGTTGGACGCCGTATGGCAAACTTCGATCCGCTACCTTAACACAGAGTGCATGCACGAAACTTACCTCACGAAACACAATTAATTTAATTATCTCCCCCGTCCACCCTCACACAGATATGTCGCACAGATATAGTGCTGACTGTGCTCGCCAGTTATATGTGCCTGTTCCAGTGGTGTACAAAATGTCTCAAGCGGAAAAGCCACTATTTTCCTCTAGATTCAATGGTTTTGTTTTCTGCACCACTAATAAGGGATGCGGTACTTGTTTGTAATTGGGATATCGTTTGCGCCTGAGAAGCTGTACTACTCTCAACGAATCTATCATTGAAATCAAAATGCTTTCCTGTTTTATCTGTGTGATATAACAAAAATAAGCTGCCGTTTTCAACATGAAGTATCCTAAAACGAGTTGCAAATAGCTTGGAACATACTATACTTCAAGTTGCAGGATTCATAGTGTAGCCAACTATTATGGTCAAATAGTGTGGATTTAATTGACTCTACCTATCCAACTCCTGTCCTATACACGGCTTGTGTGAAAAAAACAATTAAATGAATACGTTACCATTTTTACTTAGTACGTAATATGTAGATAGAGATGGTACTACTTTCGTCCAAAAATCCGATACCAAAATTTTACTGGAAATAATTTCTACTTAGTCAAAAATAGAGAAAGGTCCCTGTGTGTATGTCTTTGTGTCAATGTGTCTGTGAACTCGGATAACTCAAAAAAGGATGTGACACACAATTTTCAAGAAAAATCACCCCACCCCCAAACATGGAAAAATTTTCAGAAATTATGATTATCTCAAAAATTGCTGTAATGATTTTCATTAAAATAACTTACATTATAGATATTTACTTGACAAATTAAATGTATCTTGACTTTTCTGGGAATATATTTCAAAGACCTGTTCATTCTCAACGACTTTCGTAATTGATAAACTGTAAGAGATCGACCAAAAGTTACTACACAAAAATGTGTATCTCGTTAAAACACACAATTTATGTAATATACTTTTCTGAGTTAACGATTTCCGAGATTGGTTTAACTTTTAAAATATTTAAGCTTTTCTCACACAGGAAACCCTCATCCTCCTCGTATCTCTTTTCGTTTACTTCTAGCCAAGCAAGGAGAAAAAAATTGCATGACGATAACTTTTAAAAGATTTGACTATCGGTTTAGCCCAGCGTAATTCATTTTTCCCTTTTATTTAAGAAGAAGTAAGAAGATCAATTCTGCTTATGTTTATCTCGATTTCCATGGAGTAGATAAAAGAATAATCTTTTATAAGAATACATTTTTGAGGAACACAGAGAGAGAGAGAGAGAGAGAGAGAGAGAGAGAGAGAGAGAGAGAGAGAGAGAGAGAGAGAGAGAAAGAAAGTTATATAACCGGAACCCATAAGATATTTAGAAAATGGTCCTTGTGTATAGGTCTGTGAGCAGCATACTCAAAAACGAAAAGTAACTACTTAGAAAATCTGTGTGATTCGATTATACGCAGTTTTGTTTGGCAGATTGACAATCTTCTTCCTATGTTTACGTGCTATGTTATGTTTCTGTACTGTGTGTTCCAAGCTTTTTGCAACTCCAGGTTAGATCTGGCACATGGACTTCTTATACCGAATAAATGACACGGGAATATTTTGTCGGTATTTGCGACATGAGTATTGTGTTGAAAATGAAACGAATTTAGTCCAGAGTGATACTTCGGCACATTTTGTCGTAATCGGTGTATATAGGGACCACCTTTTCGCGCTTTCTGATATTCTTGGCGTCTCCTTATCCTAAGTAAAATCCACGCCTGGAATATAAGGTTTTTGCGAAGTGCATCATTTCGTGAAACTCAAATGAAAAACCAGTTTCGAACGACTGGAATGTTTCTTAAAAGATTACTAGAAAAAAAAAATCTGATGTGTTTCATATATGGCGTTTTCTACCTGTCCTGCAACAAACTATTCTTACAAAAGGTTATTATTATTCATTTACTAGAACAGGTTAATCGAGATAAATATCAACATAAATTATCTTCCTTGTAAGTAGAAGTGAAATAATGGAATACTAAAGCAATTGTCAGATCTTAAAAGCTGGCCGCTATGTGAAAAAATTGGAATTGGTTCTGTTTGCTGGCCAGGAGTAAAACAAAAAGGATAGGAAAGATAAAATGCCTTCCCGTTTCAGAAACGTTTAAGCAGTTTTAACAAAAACAAGGCATATCTCGCAAAAAGTTAATTTGATAAAAAATATCAAATGTGTACCATTCATATATTTTTCTCTAGCTGTTTCATGTACAAACTTTATTATTATTTTATCTACTTGTTAATTAGATATACATTAGCAGTCTTATTATTTGCTTCCTTTTACGCAAAAGGGAAATAAAGGAATACATTAGGCTAAAATGATAGTCAAATACTTTAAAAGCTGATCGGTATATTAAATAGGTGAGGTTCGGTTCGCTTTGAATGGTACCGTTTGAGAGAAGTTGGGTAGTTTAAAATTGAAACCAATGACAAGGGATATTACATAAATTGTGTTTCTAACAAGATCTACATATTTTGTGTGGCAAGTTTTTGCATCTCTTACGCTTTCACGGTTATGCAAAAGTTTGCAAAACTCATCCAGAATAAAGAGGTCTTCAGTGGCTATTCCAAGAAAATTCAAAATATGCATTTTATTTTATTGTTAGAGCCATTTTTGAGTAAACATTTTCCATGTAAAGGGTAGTTTGTCACAGGGGATTTTCTTGAAAATCTTCCTGTCACAACCTTGGAAGAAAGCTTGATTTAAGTCCTACATAAGTAAGTGTTTCTACTGTTGAGAAAAACAATGCAGTCGTTCCAAAATATTTTTTTTTCCGGTTACCGCATAGCTGAAGCGATAACCTGTCGCCCCCCCATTCTGGAGGTTATGGGTCAAATCCCATGCGCCAAACAATCTGATGCTTTTTATATTTTCCTTCAGTTACCAGGGTAAATACCCGACCTTTAGTTCCACCTCACGTCAAAAAACAGTAGTAAAATAATAATAAATGGTGATAGAGATTCATTATCAATAGTTGAAATTAGGTAACCTGAATTGCACCCAAGATGTCATAGCCTAGCATGTAAGAAACATAAAATAATTTTGCCTGGATATAGTCTCTGTGTACATACTCAAAGCAGTTAGCTGTCCCACATGCAGAAATAGAGGATAGTTGCCTAGCACTAAGGCCTCTGTGGACATGTAGTGAAGTAGGATGGTATGCTACAGGAATGAGACCTTGAAGACTAAACATAGATATATTACGATATGATCTCATAGTTAATGTGGTGTAATAGACAGGGGGGGGAGATGAAGTATATTAAATAAGATCTCAACAGGAGTGATGATAAATTTTATTCTGGTATAATAAACAATTTTTGTTCATCCATTAAATATCTAATTACGATTAATTTTAATTATCTTTATTCATCTTCAATATAAGTAACACATAAATATGTTCTTTAGTGGTATTCGTTTTAATGAAAGTAATACATATCAATAAGTAACACTAAAATGTACATAAAGAAACAATCGTTAATAGTCGCACTAAACAAATGAAACTAGTGT
Source organism: Hymenopus coronatus (assembly GCA_030762935.1). Lineage (NCBI taxonomy): Eukaryota > Metazoa > Arthropoda > Insecta > Mantodea > Hymenopodidae > Hymenopus > Hymenopus coronatus. The sequence goes on along the minus strand of CM060888.1, from coordinate 74,409,765 downwards.
TGGCCTATAATGGACACCACTGTTCCAACTTGGTCATGCGATACTTTTCTACTTAGTAGCTAAACAAGCGAAGCACGCCACGCGTTGCAGCATTCCGTAATTACTCGCTGGGTACAAAAACGCCGCATATGGAAAAACAGTAATTGATTAGATGAAAAGACTAAAAAAGGGCGGTTTGATCAGATTTCCTAATTAGAGAACGCGATTTCATTTCTAGTGCAAGTGTAAGCAACATTTTTCTTTGTACATTTCTGTTTCATGTTTCGTGTTCTTTGTTTATCCTATTCGTCTCAGCTAAAACATAAACCTCCTTTTACTTTCTCTACCACACCTAGTAGGTAGAGAAGGCGTTACATTCCACCCAAAATTCATATCAGATTTCACTGGAAATATATGTTTTAATGCCTCCTGAACAAAATCATGTTAGAAACATATCCTTGCGTGTGTGTGTGTGTGTGTGTGTTTTTCTGTGTTCTGAACAAAATAACTCAAAAGAGGGATAAATATTAAATTTTCTATATTACAAAGAAGTCTGCCTCACGTTCAAAAGATCGTGAGTTCGAATCTCGCTTAGGGTGAGTTACCCGGGTAAGGTTTTTTTATCGGGGTTTTCCCTTATCCTGAGAATACTAATGTCGAGTAACTTTAAGCTCCATGGACCCCGAGATCATTTGAGCATCATATCATCAATTGCATTCATCGTCCGAAATGACCAAACCAGGTTAAAGGACGTTAAACTAAATAAAAAAAAAAATATCCACACACACAAACTACATTACACGTAAAACATTTTTTTGAAATGTATTATTCTTTCAATGATAACTAGAGCTCGGTCCGGGGTCACAAAATTGTCGGATTGAGGTTTGGTGTACACAAGAGTATAACTATGACGTGATGGAGTAGGCGTGGTGTCTACAGTCCGTTTCGAAACTTGTTGCATTATCTAGCATTGCATCATTCTGTTCCTGCTAGTAGATGAACCAGTGAACATTGAAAGAAAGCGCAGATTGAAACCTGTCAAAATTCGAAACACTGAAACTTGTGGAAGAATCAAACCTATTTTCAGTAGCAGGAGGAGACCCTTTCTTTCAGTATAGTAAATGTAGATTGTGATCACTGCAAAGAATTCTGAGCGAGTTTGGTTGATTTATGGTCACTGTCTTTTCATAGCTTTGTATATTATTATCCAGAACTTTTTGTATCAAGCTTTACACTTTTATTTGTAAAATCATATTATGAAATAATTGTTTCATGGTGTTACTTTATGAGTTAGAACGATGCATATAATGTCAATACATGTAATGAGCTATATTTGGAACAGATTTTACCTCAATGTTGGCATGTTTACCCTACAAAACCCTCCCCATTACCCTCTCTATACCGTCGACTGCTCTGTGTTTTCGAACTCAACACCGAGCTCTATGAATAACGATCTCAAATAATCACAAACATTAAGTATATTTACATGAGAAATGAAATGCTTAGGTAGTAATGTTTAATTTTTTTGAAATAGCTTTCAATTGGAAGTAAAGTTGTATGATCTTGTAAAACTTTTAAAGAAAAAAAATACCACAAAAAAGTAAACACTCCGTTTCCAATAACCATTTCCAAAATATCCGTTACTAATAGAACTGCAAAATACTTGTTAATAATTTTAGATTCTGTTGTTCCTCCAGTTACACAGAAAGAATATGTAATTTTAAGGGTAGCATATTGGACTCCTCGTTGCTGTGTTCATTATTCATAATAATGGTATAAAGTCATTCAGCATCAATGATTATCATTAATCCAAACTTGATTTTGAGTCTCTTACTTACATAGCTTTCTACACACAAGCGCCGATGAAGTCCATACACTTTCGCATTTCAAACAATATGTAACGCTATTCTGAGTAAAAAAAAATCCGTTGTATTCCATTTACATGACTTTCTCTACATCTCTGAAACAAATTAAAGAGCTTATGCTTCTATTTACTTCATGCTAATCTAAAACAAATAAAATAAATAAATAAATAGAAGCGAAATAAGGGAGTGCCATAAGTTAAAATGATAGTCAAAGCTACATGACTGAAGTTACTTTCTTTGTATGGAATGGAGTTGACAAATTCCTGTATGAAAAAAGTACAAGTTTTTTAAAGCTGAAACCAATAACAAGGAATATCTGAAAAACTATCAACTCCGCGAAAAAAAGTATATAACATAAATTGTGTGTTTTAATGTGCTCTACATTTTTTGTGTGGTAAGTTTCTGTCCATCTCCTACGGTTTAGCAGTTTTGCAAAATTGCGTAAAATTCCTCCAGAATAAAGTAGTCATCAGAGACTATTCCCAGAAAAGTCAAGATATACATATTATTTGTCAGGTAAATTTTCGAAAAAAGTTCCATGTAAAGGGTAGTTGGAGGTGGGGGATTTTCTTCAAAATCTTCGTGTCGTATCTTTGGAAGATAGCTAACTTAAATACCAAGTTTGGTATTTAACGGTCTTTTCATTTTTGAACTATGCTGTGCACACACACACAGACGCACATACACGAACCTTTTTCCAAAAATGCTTGTTTTTGGATTCAGGGGGATCCAAAACGTGTATTTCCTGTGAAATCTCGGTAGCGAATTTTTGGGTGCATTACAATACCTTTTCTATACATTATGTACATAGTGCGTGTAGAGAAAGTAAAAATCTTTTGTATTCCATTCAAATGGCTTTCTCTAGCTATTTGGCAAACAAACTCCTTACAAAAGATTATACTTCTATTTCATGCCAGTGAATATTAACATTAGTAGAATGGTATTATTACTTAATTCTTTATAAGTAAAAGGAAACAAAGGGAATAAACTGGTTAAAGCGATACTCAAATGCTTTAAATGCTGTTGCTATTGAAATTCCATTCTCTTGCGTGGCCAGGAGTAAAACACAAGAAACACGGATAACATCTTTTTGATAAAGTTTGATAAGAAATATCTCGAAAATGGTTAGTTTCACAGCAGAAGTGTTCAGGACACCAATTGTGTGTTTTGACGACAACTGCATTTCTTGTTAGTACATTTTTGTCTATCTCTTACGGTTTACTAGTTATATGGAAGTCATCAAGAATGAAGAGGATTTCGGAAGATACTCCCAAAAAACTCAAGATGTACACTTTACTTGCAATGGAAAAATCTTTGATATATGGCACTTTCAGCCCTTTTTGAAAAAATTGAAAATTTCGAAAAACATTTCTATGTAAAGGGTAGTTGGGGGTGGGAAACCTCGTGTCGCAACTTTGGAAGATACTAAACTTAAATACCAAGTTTGGTATTTAACGAACTTTTTGTTTTTGAGGTATACTGCCCCCTACACCCATATAAAAACATTTTTCTAAATTTTTTTTTCAGGAGTCTCAAAACGTTTATTTTCGATGAAAACTTGGTAAAAGAATATTTTAGTAGAGTACAATACCTCCTCTAGGTATGTATCCAGTGTACATATCTGATAGAGAAAGTAAACAATTCCAGAACAAATGACATCTAGGTAGGCCAATCCGATTGATATCTATGTCTGGCATAAAAATAATATGAAACTCCTCTCAGAATTTGTTGAGGGATGAGGTTATTTTAATAGTCCATTTAACAGTTATAGTCCAATTGGAGGCTTTATTCCAAGCAACGGCTGTGGGATTTGTTTTGGGCAAAACGACGCAGGGGCGGGTTTTCTTCGGGTTCTCCGATTTCCCACGCCATCACATTCCACCGGTGCTCCATCTTTATTGCATGTATCATCAGTGTCATTGCCGGCGGTGCTATTTGTAGTAAATGCGGGTGTTCAAAATCATCACAAAAACAAAACAAAAAACAAAAAAACTGAAATATTTCAAAGTGAATTTACTCTTAGCTCTTTTAGGTTAGGTTACTGTAGTTTTTCATTTTATTTTAAGGCTATTTCCATCTAAGCATATTTATAACATGCACACTTTTAAACTCTACTCTAATTAGAGAAGAATTCTGACCCAGAGCAACACTTTTAGAGCCACTTTTGATAAAATAAAAATTTTCGAAACTTTTTCCAAGTAAAAGGTAGTTTGCGGTGAAGGATTTTCTTGCTATATGGTACATTCAAAGGAGACCAAAAAGTCTGCTTATCTTATTACACTATACTAATTAAAATAACAGGATCCTGGCGATGTTTATATAATTAACCAATATATCGGAGGCCGTGAGAAGCATTTTTTTTTCTCACTAATGTGAGTAAGAAACCAAACAGTTTCGTTGTGAACGTTTTCTGCGTAGGAGTAAAGTTTTCCGGTCGTATAAAGGGAAGTAGACAATCCATCAAGCGGGAGAGGGAGGCACTAACCCTTGCTATCTCTCTCCACTCAACGGGTAACGAGCCATTTGGGCGAACAACCCCCCGCTTCATCACGGAACCATTCTCACCACCACGCCGCCATAGTAAACGACTCGACACCCGCCCAAATGAAATTTAACGCTAAATACCCATCATTTACAGCCAAGTGGTTAAGGGCAGTAGAAGAGGGATGCTGAAGGGGGCCACGTAAGGAAAGAAGAAAAACAGTGAATGAGCTTTGAAAGAGAACAACAAAAACTTCTTCTTCATCCCCCTGTTTCTGTCTCACCCACGAGTGAGCACACGATCAATTTGCAGTCCAGATGATGCGTTTCCATTTGCCTCGAGGCCTCGAGAGCGGCGCAATATCCTCTTTCTTTACACTTTGCTTATCAAGAGTTAATTAAATCGGTCATTTGGAAAAGGCCATATCCCCTCAAGGAGCTTTTTTCCAAATGACGACAGTATTTGAGACTCACTAAAGCGTAGCTTCATAACGTGTCCTATAATTAAGACATCTGGACACAAAAGAATGCTTTTATTGTTACTAATTTTAAATAAGAATCATCAGTTATTGAAAAAATACTAATGTACATAAAATAAATTATTTTGTAAATAAAATGAACTCTGAATACTTTAATCTTTTGTAATATAGTCCAATGTGTATGAAAATTAAAACAGAAAGGGGAAAAAAAGGAACATTTATATCCATCAAACAGATTTATTATTATTAATTATTATTATTATTATCTAATCAATGCATGATTTAGTATACAATGCTGCATTTGGATGAAAATGGGTAGATTAAATATATAATTATAATATTTCTATAAACGATGATATGGAATGTTAAGTTTTCTACAAAAGAATTACGCGAAATGTTTTCAGCTAGTCATACACTTTATGGTGAGCAAGGAAATTAGAATACAGAAAAAAAATCTGACTTGTTATACTCATATGACCTGTAAGTTCTATCATTTATTATCAAATATACAAAGTATCCATATAACGTTTATTCGTTACAGTAAAGGGGAGTAGTCATAGCCAAATTATACCATGTATTGGCCTTAAAATCGTATACTCTATCCATGCGAAAAACAACTGAGCGTCAAAAAGAAGTTATGGTTATCTTGGAATTGGCTAATACCATAAAATATTACTTAAAATAAATCGTGTGTTTTAAAATAGTTTTAAATTGTGTATTTTGTAGCGGTTTTCGTCTATGATTTATCATTTACCAATTATAC